>CM029018.1:35664168-36226859 GCA_016801055.1 Panax notoginseng | reverse complement strand
AATTTGATAAAAACTCATATCAATATTTCAGCATAATGATATTGAAGAAATATAATATCATTTAAGAGAAAATAATATCCCTTACCTCAAAAATATCAGTACTTCTAGTCGGAATACGGTTATAAGGCTGAAAAGAAATTGTCTCTGATGAATAGAAACTCTCAAAGTATCTAAATACTCACAAAATACATTCAATAATCTAGAGAGAGAAAGAGAGGGAAAACTTGTTTCTAGTGTGATTTTCAATTCTAAATTAGCCCCTTTTTATAGGAAAATGTTAGCACGCGAAGCAGACTTAACCTGCAACTGATGGCTTTACCTGCTACTATTCCCACCCACCACATTTGAATAAAAATCTCAGCACATTTCTTCACCAACCAAGAGTGGGGCCCACCAATTCTAGAATTTTCTACCAAAATGATTAACTCGAAAATTCAACAATTTCTGAACCAGTCATCTCGTAAATTCATAATAAATCATACGTTCATTTTTAACGGTTCAAAATTTGTGGACATTATACTCACATATATATGTATAACAAATCCAAAAATTACCACGATGCAACGGTCGGATTTAAAATTATAACCCCGCAAAATATCAAAAACCCTGATTTTTAATACCTCCATTCCGACAAAAATACTGATGATAAAAACCTCAACATTAACTCTTTCATTTTTAACCACAAAATATATCCCTCATTTATATCCACATAAAATAATTATTTCCTTATCATATGAATCAATAATTAATTATTCACAAATAATATTACAGAATCACATTTATGACAACCAGGCCGTTCCTAGGAAGAGGGGGCTTTCCAATAAGTTTTTCTCCTTACTGGCGCGCAATTAGATGACCAAACCTCTCCTTAGACAGAACTTTCTAGACATTGCCAATAATGTTATCTAATAATATTATTCAAATAATATGAATTATTGATCTGATAATGAAAAATACTGTGCAGCAACAATTATTGAAACAACAATAATTATAAAATATCAACGCAGCAATTATTGAATCAATAAAATAAAATATTGAATAATAACTACTGTAACAATTATTGAGTAGTGCCTTTCTTACATAAGAATCAATAATTGGTGCAATACCGTGTGCTACTGTATTTTAACCACCGGGTATTCCAACAGTATTAACGGTAACAATTACGCCGTTATTTATAAATAACTTTACTTGTCGTTTTCTTCATCCAATCGCTTTCGTTATGGGGCCCACACAAGGCTGCGCCGTCGTACGAATATTCCCCGACAGCAAGAATATTCCACGACCAAACGAATATTCCCGACAAAATGAATATTTTATAACCACTTGCTTTTTTTGTAAAATTTACACATTTTACCCATAACAATGTATTATATCAAATTAAACCCTTATTATTCACATTAATATTTAGAGAGAAATTTTATTTTTATTCATTAATAAGTTGGAGTCTTACTTATACCACCATTTAGGACTGAGAATGACAAAAATATTTTCAAAGAAAACGAATCCAGAAAGATAAAAAGACAAAGATTAGGGATTCGTACTTTAGTTTATCCAAATTTAAAAATACTCTATATATAATCAATTGTGGAGCAGAATTCAAAAATAAAGATCAAAACATATATCCAATCAAAGATAGGAACCATAACAGACAATCTTGAACACAGAAAAGAGAAAATTTAATTTTTCTGTGAATAGTGTCGTATTTGTTAATAGTGCCGTATATGTGAATAGTGACGTATACGTGAATAGTAATCCCGGCACTAGAAGGTAGAAATTCCTAAGAAAAAATCATCATATTTCGTGAATAGTACTCATAAATAGTAACTCATGAATAGCAACTCGTGAATAGTAACTCGTGAATAGTAACTCATGAATAGTAAACCCGACATGAAAAAGTAAAATTTTTATAATAAAATTCATACCATTATTCTGGTGTAATGATATTGAAAGAATAATATCATTTACGAAAAAATAACATCCCTTACCTCAAAAGACAGTACTTCTGGCTGGAATATCAGATAAAACGCTGAAAGAAACTTGCACCGTTTAGCACTCAAGATATCTAAATACTCACAAAAATATGCTCGATAATATATAGAGAGAGAAAACTTTAGTTTCTGGTGTATAATTTTCAATTCTAACCTAAGCACCATATTTATAGAAAAATACTTACAATACCAAAGTAGAAAATTTAATAAAATACTAATATTTATAAAAAAAATCACTCCCACCTCTTGAATATGAATTCAGCATGTTTACAACTCATGTGGGGCCCACCAAAATGAAAAACATGTTTTTATCATTTAATGCAACAAAATCAATTCAGACCAATATTCTGGAACTTCAACATTTAATATAAATAACCCTTTTATCAGAAAAATTCAAATCTTATGTTTATTCCATAGGAAATTTAATTCTCTACAACTTTGCAGAAGAGAGTTTTTCTAATTTCCAAACAGAAATTGACCGAAATGCACATACAGACGATTTTGCAGGCTATAATCAAATTTCAGTCAAAAATAGGTTCCATCAACACACAAAACATGTGTTAAATATTTTTTATAACAAAAATACTCTTCCTCCTCATTTATTCATATATCACACATTTATAATAATAATATCACCATTATTATATTATTATAATATAATAATATATTTAAATAAATTATTTTATCAGAAAAGATAAAATATCAATTTTTAACAATTGTCACTTTAAAAATTTTCTCCATATATATCCACATAAAATAAATATTTTTCTTATTATATAAATCAATAATTAATTATTCACAAATAATATTACAGAATCACAATACTGACAACCATGCCGTTCCCAGGAAAGAGGGGGCTTTCCAATAAGAATTTCTCCTTAATGGTGCGCAATTAGGTGACCAAACCTCTCCTTAGACAAAACTTTTTAGATATTGCCAGTAATACTATCTAATAATATTATTAAAATAATACAAATTATTGATCTAATAATAGAAAATACTGTGCAGTGATAATTATTGAAACAACAATAATATAAAATATCAACGTAGCAATTATTGAATCAATAAAATAAAATATTAAACAGTAATTACTGTAAGAATTATTGGGTAGTGTCTTCTTACGTAAGAATCAATAATTGGTGCAATAACGTGTGTTACTGTGCAACACCGCGTATTACTGTGTTTTAACCACCGGGTATTCCAACAGTGTTAACGGTAACAACTACGCCGTTATTTATAAAAACGCATACTTGTCATTTTCTTCATCTAATCACTTTCCGTTATGGGGCCCACAAAAGGCTGCGCCGTGGTACGAATATTCCTTGACAGTAAGAATATTCCACCCATAATCAAAATATTATATCAAATTAACACCTTATTATTCAAAATAATAATTAGAGGAAATTTGATTTTATTTATAAAAAGTTGGGGTCTTACAACCTCCCCTCCTTATGAAATTTCTTCCTTGAAATTGACGTACGTACCTGGTGTTTCAAAAAGGTGAGGGAACCTCGCTTTCATTTCTGACTCTAACTCCCAGGTTATTTCCTCAATAGCACGGTTCCTCCACAAAACTTTGACTTGTGGTATAACCTTTGTGCGTAGGACATGCTCCTTCCTATCCAAGATCTTGACAGGTACTTCTTCGTACGTTAAATCTTCGGCTATCTCGTTTGGTTCTAACTCAATAATGTGGTTCGGGTCTTTCACTTATTTACGTAGCGTGGATATGCAAAAAAACGTTATAAACACGAGACATACTTGGTGATCAAGCGAGTCTATAGGCCACATTTCTTACTCCATCGAGAATTTCAAATGGACCAATAAATCGAGGGTTGAGATTTCCTCTCTTCATTGACTCTTGCTTCTGGAATAACACATTCTCGTACCTTCTTCTTCATACGCATCAGCTCCGGGTCTGTAGCTTGAGCAGCTTTAACTTTATCGATTAAAGTCGATTCTAATCGTATATTCGTTATCTTCACGCAGGTTCTTGGAATAATTAACTCTATCTCCATCTTTTGTAAGTTATACGAAATGAGTCTTTATGTTAACAATATCGCACTAATAAACACATATGATCTTCTACTCAACGCGTCAGCTACCACGTTCGCTCTTTCCAAGATGGTATTGAATGGCATGGCCGAAATCTTTCAACAACTCGAGCCAACTTCGTTGCCGCATGTTAGGTTCTTGGAAGCTCTTCTCACATTCCTTGCTCCATTTGAATTTTGTATCTTTTCGAGTCAGCTGAGTTAATGGAGTAGCGATTCGAGAAAATCTTTCCACGAATTTCTGTTAATAACCAACTAAGCCTAGAAGCTACGTATTTTGATTGCTGACTTAAGTTGCTCTCAACTGTGACTCATATCCCAATCTTGGATAGCACGCCACAATGGCACCTACTAGTTTACTACCGCACCAATATGGCGTCCCCTTCGAAGAGTCTGGCTTTGGAGCATTCCACAAAAGAAGTCACCAGAAAGAGGCTCGGGTACTAACTCCTGTAGTTGGATTTTTAACTCCTGAAGTTCAATAGGAGCCATTCGATATGAGATTTTAGAAATGGGTATTGTACCGGGTTCAAAGTCGATACAAAATTCAATATCACGCTCTGGGGGTAGGCCAGAAAATTCTTTAGGAAATTCACTAACAACAGAAATATCATTCAAATTTGACGTATTTTTAAATCCATGAAATGGGCTAAGAAAGCTTAACATCCGTTTTTCAATAAACGAATGGCTTTATGGCTTTATATGACAATGATTGTCTTTAAGGGGTTGGTTTCTTGAATTCGTACAACAGGTTGGTTAGGAATATGAAAACTAACAACCTTACAAAAATAATCAATTTTAGCATAATGAGTGATTAACCAATCAATCTCTAAAATCACATCAAATGCAAGTATTTTCAAAGAAATGAGATCACAGGTAATGTGATGGTGCCAACTTGAATCAAGCAAAATTTATAAGCAATGGATGTTACGAAAGTTTCTCCTAACGGAGTTTCAACGAGTAAGTCAAAGTCTAATTTCTCAGGAGTCAAGTTCAAACATTGAGCACAAGCATGAGAGATAATTGAATGGGTAGAACCGGTATCTAATAAGGTATAAACTTCGTAATAATTTATGATTAACTAACCCGTGATAACTTCGTTCGGTTCCTCATCACGAAAAATGCTCTCCCTTAAACTACCGACTTTGTTTTGTCCGTATCTGCCTTTGGTGCCACTGTCCCAGCTGGACTTGACTTCGCTATAGGACAAAATCGAGCTATATGACCGTCTTTTCCATAACTAAAACATACCTTGGAAGGCTGTGGATAGTTTGGACTTATGTGTCCCTCATCTCCGCATTTGTAGCATCTAACCAGCGTTCGTTCTCCTCCCCTAGAATTTGTTCCTGGTGCTACTGCCGATGTCTTCCCGTCATCGTTAAATCTTCTCTTCTTGAAATTTTCACTTGAATCATTTCTTCTATTATCTTGGCCATGATTACCACCGAAGTGGTTACCATTTCTGGCACGATAATTTCCTCCACGATGGTTATCATTGCTCTGATGATTGTTGCCACCGTTACGACCCTGGTTGTGGTCCCCCGGTTGAACGTACTCATTATCTCGCTCTAATAATTGAGCCCTGTTGAAAACATCTGAATACAGAAAAAATTTGTGAGAAATAAGATATTACCGAATCTCGGGTTTCAGACCTCTCAGAAACATCCGCGTCATACGTTCCTTATTCTCTACCAAATGTGGTACAAACCTGGATAACTCCGCGAACTTTTCCTTGTACTGGGACACCGTCATGTTGTTTTGTTCCAGTCTAATAAACTCTACCTCCTTCATATGACGAATACTTTTAGGAAAGTACTTGTCATTAAATAATTTCTGAAATGTTTCCCAAGACATATTGAGTGCGGCTGGCTGGGTACGCTTCACAGATTCCCACCAGTAATCTGCCTCACCACGGAACATAAAGGTGGCGAATAGAACCTTTTGTTCCTCGTTCATCCCAAGACATCAAATATCTTGGTAATTTGCTTAACCCACGTTTCCGCCGTGATCGGATACGAATTTCCCAAAAACTCTGGTGGTCCCAACTCTTTGAACTGCTTTGCTGTAACAAGCTGCGCGTTGCTATTATTTTCACCCGTATTTTGTACACGAGTCTACCTCGTCTGATTTTGCATGAACTGCAAAAAGCTTCTAAATATCCCATCGTTCATCGTTTGTTCGGTAGTGTTGTTTACAGGAGGAACATTGTCTTCCTGTTGCACGTTCTCCTGATTGGCGAGTAAAGGTGTCTCCACGGTCTCATTTACTCCACTGTTAACATTCTCGGTTGCCATTCTCAAATACTGTGACAAAAGAAGGGTTAATTAAAGAAATTAGCATATCACATAATATCCTTATATTCTGACCAACCAACAAATAAGCTTAGGTAGGACACACTAGCGAAGGATATACTCGTCTCTCCTCTCCTAGTTCTATTCCCCGATCTCCACCAAAGATCATATCCCTTCCACCAAAGATCATATCCCTAAGCTCTGATACCAACTGTGACGCCCCCAAAATAGGTCCATTCCACCCAACCCATTCTGAGTTGCCAAATACAAGGTACAGAAAACAATTACAACTTTATTATTACAATTGTCGTGCAAAATACGACAACACAAATATTGTCATCTAGACAGTATTAAAACTCAAATGGAGTCCTCATTATAATTATTGATACACTATCTTACAAAATAGTGAGGACTACTAAAACAACTATCTTGAACCATCATTCCATACCCCGACTAGTTCTCGCTATATTTTCGCCTCCTGAGAAGAAAAATACAACAAAAAAGAAAAGGGTGAGCTCAACTAGTCCAGTAAAGAATATTACGACTAAGATAATATACAACAAATATTAGTCTTCAATAGAGAAAAATCTGATAGAATACAATAGACAACAAGTTTTAGAACAACAACTGTAGCGAAAATAACAATTCATAATTAGAAGAGTTAAGTAGAGAATGAAATCTACTATCATCTATGAATTTAAAAGTTCATCATTAATATTTTATCCATGTAATATCAATCATCAAATATTCATCTTTGCACTACGGGCCAAAGATATTCATTTGTATCACCAGTTGGTCATGTTCATCTTAACACCTATCTGTCTTTGCACTACGGGCCAAAGATATTCTTCAAATAATCATTCATCTTTGCCCTACAGGCCAAAGATATTCAGTTATACCACCATTTAGGACTGAGAATGACAAAAATATTTTTAAGAAAACGAATTCAGAGAGATAAAAAGATAAAGATTAGGGATTCATACTTTAGTTTATCCAAGTTCAAAAATACTCCATAATAATCAATTGTGGAGCAAAATTCAAAAATGAAGATCAAAACATAGATCCAATCAAAGATAGGAACCGTAACAGACAATCTTGGACACAAAAAAAAAATTTAATTTTTCTGTGAATAGTGTCGTATTTATGAATAGTGCTGTATACATGAATAGTGACGTATACGTGAATAGTAATCCCGACACTAAAAGGTAGAAATTTCACAAGAAAAAATCTTCATATTTCGTGAATAGTACTAGTGAATAGTAACTCATAAATAGTAACGTATGAATAGTAACTCGTGAATAGTAACTTATGAATAGTAACTCGTGAATAGTAATTCATGAATAGTAATCCCGACATAAAAAGGTAAAAATTTCATAATAAAATTCATACAATTATTTCGGTATAATGATATTGAAAGAAATAATATCATTTACGTAAAAATAACATCCCTTACCTCAAAAAGACAGTACTTCTGGCTGGAATATCAGATATAACGCTGAAGAAAACTTGCATTGCATAACAACACTCAAGATATATAAATACTCACAAAAATACGCTTGATAATATAGAGAGAGAAAACTTCAGTTTCTGGTGTGATTTTTAATTCTAACCTAGGCACCCTATTTATAAGAAAATAATTAGAACACCAAAGTAAAAAATTTAATAAAATAATAATATTTATAAAAAATTTCACGCCCACCTCTTGAATCTGAATTTAGCATGTTTACCACTCATGTGGGGCCCACCAAAATGAAAAATATGTTTTTATCATTTAATGCAACAAAATCAATTCAGACCCAATATTTCGAAACTTCAATAATTCATAATAAATAGCTCTTTTATCAGAAAAATTCAAATTTTATGTTCATTCTATAGGAAATTTTATTCTCTACAACTTTGCAGAAGAAAATTTTTTCAAATTCCAAACAGAAATTGACCGAAATCCACATACGGACGATTTTGCAGGCTATAATCAAATTTCAGTCAAAAATACGGTTCATCAACACACAAAAAATGTGTTAAATATTTTTTGTAACAAAAATACTCTTCCTCCTCATTTATTCATATATCACACATTCATTGTAAAAATATCACCATTATTATATTATTATAATATAATAATATATTTAAATGAATTATTTTATCAGAAAAGATAAAATATCAATTTTTAACAATTGTCACTTTAAAATTTTTCTCCATCTATATTCACATAAAATGAATATTTTTCTTATCATATAAATCAATAATTAATTATTCACAAATAATATTACAGAGTCACAATACTGACAACCAGGCCGTTCCCAAGAAAGAGAGTGATTTCCAATAAGGATTTTTCCTTAATGGCGCGCAATTAGGTGACCAAACCTCTCCTTAGATAAAACTTTTTAGATATTGCCAATAATACTATCTAATAATATTATTAAAATAATATAAATTATTGAACTGATAATTGGAAATACTATGCAGTAATAATTATTAAAACAACAATAATATAAAATATCAACGTAGCAATTATTGAATCAATAAAATAAAATATTAAACAGTAATTACTGTAACAATTATTGAGTAGTGTCTTCTTACGTAAAAATCAATAATTGGTGCAATACCATGTGCTACTGTGCAACACCGCGTATTACTCTGTTTTAACCATCGGGTATTCCAACAGTGTTAACGGTAATAACTACGCCGTTATTTATAAAAACGTGTACTTGTCCTTTCATTCATCCAATCGCTTTCTGTTATGGGGCCCACAAAAGGCTGCGCCGTCGTACGAATATTCCCCGACAATAAGAATATTCCACGACCAAATGAATATTCCCTGACAACAATGAATATTTTATAACCACTTACTTATTTTGTAAAATTTACACATTTCACCCATAACTAAAATATTATATCAAATTAACACCTTATTAATTAAAATAATAATTAGAGAAAATTTGATTTTATTTATAAAAACTCGGGGTCTTACATGGTGTATTGACATTAATGGGTAAAATAGTGGAACAGTTACCATTATTATTAATGTTAACATTATTATTAAATATTATTTCATGCCACTATGTGTAATATGAAAAATGTGGACAGTAGTATCATATAATTATTTGCTGCACAAGATTAAATGAAGTGGCATATAATTGTGGTTAATGATATACAAAACTATGTGGTGAAATTAATTAAATTTATTAAGTTTTGTTACTTCATTATGTGTGATGAGACAATTAAATGTGTATTCTAAAATATGAGAAATGAATAAATATGAACTATTAAAATATTTATTTCAATACTGAGATGTAAGTAAATAAAAAAAAGAGATATTAAATTGTTAGTGACCAATTAAATGGAGTCCACACATGTTATATATATTAAATTATGTGGACTAATGTACATGAATTATATGATGTGAGTACATAAATAATTTCTAACTTTACTTGGTGTAGTAGCATTAACACATTAAAATTTTATTTTGGGAATTAAAGGAACCAAACTAAGCTTTATTGCTGGGATTTAAACCATGTCCCAAAATCGGTGACCATAATTAGTACATGAACAGTAGCTTAACTCTATATTGCGTAAAAATTAGTCGGCAGTTGAGAACTAGGATTAGCAGTAATGATGGCTACAAAAGTGGCAGTTGGCCAACCCTTGCATATCTGTTGTTTAATTTCATTTTCCATTGATTCAAACAATAGAACAAAGCTAATGACTGGGCAACAAATTTTCTATATAAAGCACCCTCTTCTTCCCATTCTCTGTTGCTTGAAAATTATCTGATAAGTTTCATTTGAGAGTAGAGTTGCTGAAAATTGAGGGAGTAGAATCAGAGAAATAAGGAAGTTCAATTCAAACTTAAGGAGGTACAAATTCTATTTTTGTTCTTGAATTGGGTTTTGTTAAATTCTTGAAATCTCTTGAATATCTCTGTCAATTAGCATGAATTAGCATACTATCAAGTGTTTATGAAGTATGTTTACATGTATGGAACCTGTAATGGTGGAATTGAGCATGATTAAACTAAATGAATTGAAGTTTGGTTGATACTCTGTAAAACAGAGTATCTTACTGCTACTGGCCCAGGAAGGGCGCAGCTGCGCCGGACCTCAGGACCAGATTCTGGTCTCTGTTATGCTAGGTTGTTGCTAATTTGGTATTATAACGTATATATACATGAAAAAGAAGTATATCATGAGTTTTAAAGATTTATTATGAGATAAGTATTAACCAACATGATTTAGTAGGAGATTTTTGACAAGAACTTTAAGTTTTGAAAATAAACTTTGTTGAAACTCATGTTCTACAATTTTTGAGCTTGATGGTATATACACATGACTGATTTCATTCATAAATCAGTATGAATTATGATTTATTGTTCTTTTATTCACGACCAACTTGTTAGGTTTTGTGTTAAGAGAACTTTTTCAAAGAAAAGCTTATCGTATTAAAGCTAATATGCATGGATACTACATGATGTATGTTCTAACCTTGTGAAGATGTTAACATGACTTAACTATACATGATAAGAGTTTTAAAGATGTTTTGTATGTGTTAAATTGCATTGTTCAAGTTTAAAATGATTTCAAAGGCAAACTTGGATATGTTTTCAAACTAAGTGCATTAAGTATGAGTAGTTAGATTCTGAAGATTTAAGATGACATGTTTATGATCATTATATCTCTAAACATGATTCTTATTTGGCCTTGATTTCGTGAAAATCCTAAACTAAAGTTCCTAACATATAAGGTTGATCTTGAAGTGGTCATATGCTTATGTAAAGCACTCTAGCATTTGTACATGATAGTTAATAATGACTTAGTATGTGAAGAAATTGACTGAAACCAGGAAGTGCAAGGCCCAACTCTGGTCTGGCCAGGGGACAGCGCAGCTGCGCTGTCCTTAAGCCTAGCCAGGGCGCAGCTGCGCCATCCTACAGTCAGTTCTATATTCTGTTTGTGGTCTGAAGTTTAAGGCATGCTTATATGGTTACTTTAACTTGTATTATATGACCAGTATGCTATGTAATGTGTTAAGAAGCATGCTAAGTGATAGAATTGAAGTTTTAATTATAAACTTTCAAATGTTAAGTCCAAAAGATGCTTGCGAATCGAAAATCAACGTTTAGAAACTATGCTATTAACTTCATGGTGTCTTGTGAATCGATTTGTGCTATAAGTACGCAAAGTATGTGATGAAGTATGTATAGACTATACAACTAAGTTAGATGTTTATATATGCATTTAAACTTACATATCATGTATGAGCATATGTAACTAATGAATATCCTATACGCGTAACTATATTATGTTAGGATTCGAAAGAGTGTTGATAAGCTATATTTTGGTAAACTACGCTTGAGGCAAGTACTCGAACCCTACTCTTTATTGAGCATTACTTGAGCTTGTACTATTATTGGTTGTACAAGTAAATTTTTGAAAATTTGATTCATATCTCATGACTTAATACTTCATAGTGTAAGTGGTTTCAAACCTTGATTTCGAACGATAATTATTCCTATATATACTGTGAAAGAAAACTGTCTAAGCCATTGCTTCGGCTAGACTATTGATATTTGATCGAAAGCTATCCAAACCAAATTAACTTGACGCGGACTCTTATAACTGAGATGAACAACCCTCTTGGTAGGGGAATTATATAATTGTCGGGAAATCGATGTGCGCACATGAGAATGATTAAATGTTATGCATGACATATGATACTTTAGGCTGATCACCTGTTGTATTCGTTTTGTAGAATTATCAATTTATTATTGTTAATTCTAGGAGAAGTTCTTAGTCCTTAGGGACTGTTCAGTATTCATTACTTTAAAATCTTGAATTGATTAATCATTGAATATTATTGATATTTTCTGTCCATAGCGACTATTGTTGATAATCATTGATACTTCTTGCTATATTTGAACTATCATTATTATTGTACCCTTGAAAAATATAAAACTACATTGAGCACCCTTATTTCTATATTACTTGCTGGGCAAAATTTTTTCTCATCCTTGCTTTCCTTAAAAACTTTCAGTTAAGGTAGAACGTGGCGAACCCTCTAGCAAGGACAAGGGTAAAGAGAAGGCTTTGGAGTAGTTAGTTCCATAATACTAGGAATGTATTATTATTCTGTTGTATAAGAACTTATTGATATTAAGTTATGTTTAAATTAAGTTGTATTGTATTAGTAATGGTTGCGAGACTTTGGGAAAAGAATAATTATATTATAACAATGTAATTTATTCTATTATTCTGTTGTGTGAGATTTTGATTTGTTATTAGAGTTAGAACGTGACAACCAACTTTGAGAAAATTATGGTCAGAATTTGGGGACGTCACAGACGCGCTTACGCTCAGAGGGCGTAACAGAGGCTTAGTTAGGCTTTTACCCATTTTTGCCGGTGAGTATTTTCTCTTGATTTTCTCCTGCTCAGGTTGTCAGTTTTCATAATTGAAGATATTTGATCTTTTCATTTTTAGTTTTGGGCCTATGAAAGGCTTCACTGTCTTCGTCCCGTTACCACATTAGGTCTTGAAACCTATCCATGGGGACGGCGATGGCATTACTCTATTCTTGCAAAGGTTCTTGTAGCCGAGGGATTTACCCATTCTCGTTTATAATTGGAGTTGTTAACAGCTGATGTCATCACATGGGTTCCCTACTCCGAGGACCATTTGATAGTAGGCTTTGAGAGTAGCTTTTCGACTGGTGTCAAGTATATATTATCCACCCATCAGATTCCTCTCCTGACTGATGGAGGCTGGGAGCTTTATTTAGGAGAGCGTGCTATCAGGAGAACCACAGGGGGATATCATTCTATTCTTTCCTCCTGCCAGGCGACATTGGCCTTTATCTCAGCCGATCACTGAGATTTCCCTGATGGGTTTAGATGGCTTCACTTTGTCAGAGGGCCCCTTTACTTAGAAGGTTTTTTTATTGCTGGTGGTTTCCTTGTACCATTGGAGCTTAGATCATGCCACACATTTTATAGGGGATATGGTTCTTGGGTCTGTTATGATGACAGACTGGATTGCCTACGTCCAAGAGCCCACTCATTTGACGTAGATTGACAGTTTGACCCAGAGGATAGACCGGGCACATTTTTTCATTCGGCATTTGGGTAGATGTCCATCAGAGGCAGATTCTTTTGATCCATCCAGCTCTAGCGCTGACCCTTCAGGTGGCCCATATTTTGATAGCTTTATCGGTGCATATCCTCCTTTGTATCGACCTGACATCCCTTCTGGTTGAGATTCGGTGACTCAGGAGGAGTTATATCAGATGGATCGATTGGATGATGTGGACATCATTGATTTCTTTTGATAGATTTCTCGTTATTTCTTTTGATAGGCATTTGTTAGATATTGGGCGGTTGTGCCCCATTTCTCGTTATATCTTTTGATAGGCCTCTGATAGATATTGGGCGGCTGTGTCCCATTTCTTTGTACTTTTTATTTTCAGTTGTATACTGATAAGTAGGTTTTATACCTACTTATCCGGTACCTATTACTTGAATTAGTTATTTAAACCTATGTTTCGTAGTTACTTTGCATGCATGGTGTGTGCATTTCTTACATGTTACGTTATTTTGTAGGCTATGACACAACATTGGCATGAGAAAGCAAGGAAAAACAATTCAGACATCTTTTGGACTAAAATATGCAAGCAAATGTAAGATGGGAAGATTGCTGGGCTTTTACCACCAAGTTGGATGCATGTTCTTGGTATGAAACTTAGAATTTATTGTAGATCTACTTCTTAGCTTTCCGGAACATCTTTAATCATCCCAATCGGAGTTCGGATGCGAGAGTTATGGCCTTTTTATCAACAAAGATCAAAGTTAAGAGTTGTCGTGCTTGCCATTTACATAGCATCTGCTTCAAGCTCGATTTACGCCTTATTACGGATGAAATCTGTCAATCCTCAAAGAATGAAAGTTATAGATCTCGTCGATATCTTTGATTTGATATGTGATAGGCCCCGTAACTCTTAGAGGATCAAAAGTTATGCCTGTTTTACCAAAGGACGTTGCAGTAAAAAATAGAGTAGCGCGGACCGCACTATGAACAGCGCGAGGTGCGCCGGGCCACCAGAAACTCTGCTACAGTAGCGCGGGGCATGCCCAAAATAGCTTAGGAACAGCATGGGGCGTGCCGGTCAGCGAGGGGACAGCTGTTTTGAGTTATTTGGTGTCCAATTTGAGCTAGATTAGGATTTTTAGTTGCCTAACTTGCTAGGGTATCAATTAGAACTATAAATACATGATGAGAGGCATAAAAGAGAGGATATAGGCTAGTTTTGGAAGGATTCCATTATATTAGATTAGAGTAGATTAGATCAAAACTCTAGTTCTTATTAGATTTGGAGATTGAAGCAACTTAAAAACCATTGAAGATTTAAAGTAGGAGCAAGGAGGGAGCTTCAAATCTACAGACAATAGATTCTATCTTCTTATCTTCTTCTATTTTTGTCTTTTATTGTTTATTCAATTGTGGATTCTTAGTTTTAATTCAATGAACTAATTTTTTGTTTGAGATTACAATGGATCTTATTGTGTAGTTTATTTTAATATACTTCGCTATCAATTGTTATGTTCTATTGTGAGGATTGTCTATTGTGATTTGGACTTAATTGCTTAATTGCCTAGCGAACAATTACCGTGTTAATCTATATGAACTTGAGAGATGAAGTATAGATTTAGATCTGATCATGATAGCATGTGTTTGTGATTTCTGCATAGATGGAATTCATGATTCGTGTTTAGGATAGAGATATGCCTTTACGCCATATGTAATCTTATAGAGAACTTGTGCTTTAAATCTTTTTTAATTGTAATTCACATAGAGATATAGTGGATTAGTTAATTAGGGTGTCTTGCTTAATTCTATCGTCTGTACATTTAAGTGAGTATGAGTATTATGCATCGAGAGGTGATTTTATCTACTTTAGTGTTCTTGATTAACAATTTAGGATAGAGAATAATTGATGAGAAATGTGTTAACTTAAATGAAGCAATAAGTGAAGTTGTGATCTTAAATCTCCGTAATCTTAATTTAACTAGTGGTAATTAGAATTAGTTTACTTATAAATTGCAATTCATTCGTTTAAATAAGATTGAGTTGGTTACGGGTTATTACTTGGTGATTTTTATTAAATAATTTCTCGTGGGAACGATACTCTACTTTTACTTTATTACTTGTTGACCACGTATACTTGCGTGTTGTGCGTAATTAGATTTTACCCAACAAGTTTTTGGCGCCGTTGTCGGGGAATTAGTTAATATATTTTTGCCAATGTTAGCTTCAATCAAATTAGTCTTAATTTGAACATTTTTTTTTCCTTTTTATTTAATTCTCTTCCTATTTTTCTTTCCTTTCAGGTACCATGGCGGAATTTAATTATCAATGGTCGTATACAAGAATGACTCAGCCAAGGGGAGTGAGGATTGAAGATCTCAATGCATTTTTTGCATTATCAGCGCAGCTTGAGACACTTTCGAGGAGGTTGGACGTTGTTGCAGCCCAACGTAATCGAAGGATAGCAGTTAATTGCAATTATTGTGCTGGTAATCATTCGAGTCATCAATGCAAAGTTAGTTTTGGGCCGGGACAACACGGTGGTGAATACCTCAATGATTATACATATGCTAATTATCATCAAGTTTGGGGGTATCACCCGAATTTGTCATGGAGATATACTTATGAAGACCAATACTACGCTCCAAATCCAACATACACACCAGAATTTTCATGTCCACTTCCATTGCCACAAGAAGAAAAGCCAAATTCGAGGGATGTAATATTGAAGGGCATAACAAACCTAGAGGAAATGAGGATTAGCTAAGAGCTGTCAACCCAAAATATTAATAATCGGATGGAACAACTCGTCACTACCTTAACCAATGGTCCTCAATACATGGCTTCCGAGACTGAGACAGATAATTCAAGGTTGGAGGAATTGTTATCCAAGTTCGTAGCATCAAATGAGGAGAGGAGGATTAATCAGGAGCGGTTAATTCAGAATCAAGAGATATCAATTCAAAATCTGCAGAACCAGATGGATCAAATGCTTAAAGCCTTGAACCACTGTCCTCAAAATAATTAGTGTTATGACGAGGATTCTGAGATTGATGAAGTGCCCGAACCAAATCTACAACTGGATGAGTCACGAGATGTTGTAAAAGAGGAGACAAGTGGGGATGAACTAACTATGAGTACTAACGAGGATGAGCTGATATTATTAATGCCTCAAGTGCCTTCTCCACCAAAGTTCAAGGATCCAGTTAGATTTGCAAAACATTGTCCGCCAGGTAGTCATGTCGTCGGCAATACTCCTTGTGACGTAAGAGCGAGTACAATTTTGAAGCCATGGTACGATGAGCTGGAGAAGATAGAAGAAGAGATTGTTGTGTCTGACAAGCTTCAATGCTAGAATCTATTCGCAGACGCAATGGAGAAAACACCTAGATATTGGACGTTCTTGAATGTGATCTTATCTAAACAAAGCATGCTAGGTGACTTTAATGAAATGGCTATCACAAATGGGAACTACCAAAAGTTATATTATTTTCAATGGATGGAGGGTTCCTCAATTATCGAAGAGGAATTAGATAGCGTTAACCAGACAAAGTCAGGCTGAAAGACTGTAAATCAAGCGCTGACTGGGAGGCAACCCAAGAATTTTTTTTTATATTTATATGCTTTCCAAGTTTATTTAGTAGATAGGAATCACGTTATATTCCAAAGTTCTATTCTAATCTATGTTATCTCTCTTCATTGCAGGTATTAGAGGTTCAATGGATAGGAAAATGATCGTCGCCGCCATCGCCACCATCACCTCACACTTAGCTGATTACAGGGAAGTTCTCTTCTACTTACCGCTATATTCTTACAATGAGAACATTGTAATTGCTAAGTTTGGGGGAGTTTAGTTTAGTTCATTATTGCATGTTTAGTTTCATATTTATGTTATGTTATTTTGCATATGTTGTTAATTTAGTTTAGGTTCATTATGTTTGCATTCATGTAGTACAACTGCATAAGTAGTTGCATAGTAGTATAGTTTGAATAGCATTATATTCAGTTTCTTAAAGATTTTTTTTTTTCAGAAATTCAAAAATAATAGTTAGTTACTATGTTCATCTTGCATGAGTCCAGCTGTTTGATAGTTTAAGTTTATTTTGGCCAATGATGAGATTGGAATTGGGTAGACAATTATAGTACTCACTATTAGAGCTTTGATGTGATTTCTTGTTATGAATTGAGTCTTTTTCTGTTTGAAACTGGTATAATAAGGATAGCACAGTAAAAATAACTTGTTGATTAATTGAGTTTAAATTGATACATAATAGGATTCTAAAGGATAATGCTAGTTTGAATGAAAGAATGATAAGAATAAGTAGCGATGGCTAAAGTTAGACAAGAACCTAAGTTTGGGGGAATATTTGGGGTATATAAGCTATAAAAAAGAAGAAGAAAAAAAAATAAAAAAAAATAATACAAAAAAAGAAAAGAAAAAAGAAAGTATGAATAAATAGCGTGGCGTGCTTGTCTAGTTTTGTGGCCTTTGTTACTTGAGTAAGTAAGCCCGAGAGGATTGTCTTTATACCTAGCACCCTAAGGTCTTAATGGTCTGGGAGTCATTGGTCAAAAGCTCGTTAAGGTAGCATTGAAAAACCTAAGGGAATAAGACATTGCATAGCTATGCGTATATAAAAAAAATGAATAAAACGGGAAATAAGAGCAAAAAGCCCCCGTAGATGAAAAATGAAGAATAAGTATCCTATGTTGACCCTCGATATTGGTAATTGTTTAATTTTAGTTGGAACTAGCTTGTTTTTGGATTTCTTGAGTTTACACTATATGATGCCTTCGAAGAGACTTATAATGTGTTAAATTTAATTTTATATCAGTTAACATTGTTGTGGAGCACACACACACTATATTAGTGATAACAGTCTAAGATTTGATGATTGATTGGGAAGTTAATGATTTTTTTTGATATGATGTATTATCATGTTTACTTAATTTCTCTAAGGCCGATTGAATAGACATGTTTCTGTCATTAATGCTGGATTTGTAGGTATGTAGATTAGTTGCATTCCATAGCATTATAGTTTTGTGTTTTTGCTTGAGGACAATCAACTGTTTAAGTTTGGGGGTATTTGATAAGTAGGTTTTATACCTACTTATCCGGTACCTATTACTTGAATTAGTTATTTAAACCTATGTTTCATAGTTACTTTGTATGCATGGTATATGCATTTCATACATGTTATGTTATTTTGTAGGCTATGACACAACATTGGCATGAGGAAGCAAGGAAAAATAATTTGGACATCTTTTGGACTAAAATATGCAAGCAAATGCAAGAAGGGAAGATTGCTGGGCTTTTAACACCACGTTGGATGCATGTTCTTGGTATGGAACTTGGAATTTATTGTAGATCTACTTCTTAGCTTTCTGGAACATCTTGAATCATCCCAATCGGAGTTCGGATGCGAGAGTTATGGCCTTTTTATCAACAAAGATCAAAGTTAAGAGTTGTTATGCTTCCCATTTACATAGCATCTACTTCAAGCTTGATTTCCACCTTGATCCGGATGGAATCTATCAATCCTCAAAGAATGAAAGTTATAGATCTCGTCGATATCTTTGATTTGACAGGTGGTAAGCCCCGTAACTCCTAGCGGATCAAAAGTTATGTCAGTTTTATCAAAGGACGTCGCTGCAGAAAATAGAGTAGCGCGGACAGCGCTATGAACAGCGTGGGGCGCACCGGGCCACCAGAAACTCTGCTACAGTAGCGCGGGGCACGTCCAAAATGGCCTAGGAACAGCATGGGGCATGCCGTTCGGCGAGGGGACAACTTTTTTGGGTTATTTGGTGTCCAATTTGAGCTAGAATAGGATTCTTAGTTGCCTAACTTGCTAGGGTATCCATTAGAACTATAAATACATGATGAAAGACATAAAAGAGAGGATATAGGCTAGTTTTAGAAGGATTACATTAGATTAGATTAGAGTAGATTAGATCAAAACTCTAGTTCTTATTAGATTTGGAGATTGAAGCAACTTGGAAACCATTGAAGATTCAAAGTAGGAGCAAGGAGGGACCTTCAAATCTACAGACAATAAATTCTATCTTCTTATCTTCTTCTATCTTTGTGTTTTATTGTTTATTAAATTGTGGATTCTTAGTTTTAATTCAATGAACTAATTCTTTGTTTGAGATTACAATAGATCTTATTGTGTAGTTTATTTTAAAATGCTTTGCTATCAATTGTTATGTTCTATTGTGAGGATTGTCTATTATGATTAGGACTTAATTGCTTAATTGCCTAGCTAACAATTACCGTGATAATCTATAGGAACTTGAGAGATGAAGTATAGATTTAGATCTGATTATGATAGCATGCGTTTGTGATTTCTGCATAGATGGAATTCATGATTCGTGTTTAGGATAGAGATATGCCTTTACGCCATATGTAATCTTATAGATAACTTGTGCTTTAAATCCTTTTTAATTGTAATTCACATAGAGATATAGTGGATTAGTTAATTAGGGTATCTTACTTAATTCTATCATCTGTGGATTAAAGTGTGTATGAGTATTATGCATCGAGAGGTGATTTTATCTGCTTTAGTGTTCTTGATTAACAATTCAGGATAGAGAATAATTGATGAGAAATGTGTTAACTTAAATGAAGCAATAAGTGAAGTTGTGATCTTAAATCTCCGTAATCTTAATTTAACTAGTGGTAATTAGAATTAGTTTACTTATAAATTGTAATTCATTCGTTTAAATAAGATTGAGTTGGTTACGAGTTATTACTTGGAGATTTTTATTAAATAATTCCTCGTGGGAACGATACTCTACTTTCACTTTATTACTTGTTGACCACGAATACTTGTGTGTTGTGCGTAATTAGATTTTACCCAACATATACAAAGATGATGTATTAATTGATGATGTATTTAGGAATGTATGTATAATGCTTTTCTATTCCCTACATCATATTGTCATTTATCGTTATTATTTACCATGATACATGCATTATGTCATGTATATGCATTCACAGAGGTGAGTTTAGCATTGACCCCTGGATATTCATCCCTTTGATGGGGCATTGGGTCAATGACTGTTCGCTCGGTAATTGTCAGCAAAGGACTTGACCAGGATTTATGATTGTTGGACTTGTCGAGAGAAGGCTGATTTTTTAACTAGTCATCCGGGTCGCTCTTCAGAGTATTCTGCATGACTGGGGCTACAGTTGTTTACTCAGAGCCGAGCATTGATTTTGATGATGAGGAGCCTATAGAGGACCCTGATTCTCCTACCGAGGATGAGCTATTTGCTGGTTTGACAAAAGCTCTAGTTGATTCCCCCAATATTCCCATTTCTACGACTCAACCGTCTATAGAGTATTTGGAGCAGAGGCTACATCTAATGACATTTAAGAGGGATCAGGCTAGGGCTCTTGTTGAAAGCTCTTTCTGGTAAAGATACTACTTTTACTGAGAGGGATAACGCCCGAGTAGTGACATTGCTTTTGTTGAGTAGGATAAGCTCGAGTGACTCGGGATGCTGCTTTTGTTGAGTGGGATGAGGCTTGAGCTACTGGAACACTGTTACTGCTGATAGTACTACATTTAGATCCCACACGGCTAGCATTGTTGTGACGCCCCCAAATTCTGACCTCCACTTGGTCACCCGAATTCGGTTCATCACGTTCTCATAGTAATACCATAATAACTAAAATCATACATTCACAACGGAAGATCTAATTTAGAATAGTATACAATGATTTATTATAATTATTCCCCCAAGTCTCGTAACCTACAGTACTTAATAGATTACATAATAGTATCAAATAAAGACCTATTACATAATCCTACTTAAGTTTAAACATAGTCTTAATACAACATAATAATCTTAAACATAAAAAGGGACAAGCTAGTCGGTAGCCTTGCCCTTGCCCTTGTCTGTTCCAGAGACACCTCCCTATTCTTCCTTAACTGAAAGGTTTTAAATAAGTAAGAATGAGCATAAATTGCCCAGCAAGTAATATACAACAAGGGTAAAGAGATTTATATCACGAGGTTGAAATATTGAAGTACTATCTCTAAGATAGTTCATAGTTTCAGAATAATATCATGAATAATGAATATCAACAATTCTTGGAATAAGAACAATAATTCTATATAGATCAACAGATATATATGAATTCAAAGACTATCAAGGTATCCGACTGGATAACAATTTATACTGAGTAGTCACTAAGGACTATTGAATATCTACTAGAATTACCAATATTAAACTGATAACCCAAAATAAATCAAGTACTGTAGAGGATCAGTCTACAATACTCTAAGTTATGTATAACACCATAGTAATAATATACTCATGTGTTGGGGTTTCCAACAACATACAATCCCCTTACCATAAGGGTTGTCCAACTCAGTTTTCAAGATTTTCGCACCAATCAATTGGTTTGGACAGCTTTTATAAACATACATATAGTCTAGCCAAATCAAATGGCATCGACTCTTTCACAATATTCAAGAACATTACTAAGTTCAACATGAATAATACATTTCTCAAGGGTTTAAGCATATTAGCTCATTTGAACGGAAAAGTAATATAGCTTGGATTCAAAGAGATAAGCTTACGGTATTCGTCGAATAAAGAATGCAATTATACTTGCATAATAAGAGTAGGGTTCGAATACTTGCTCAATAAAGATTTGAGTAAGGTTAGAGAAACTTGCCTTAAGCGTAGTCTATCCACGTTAAGAAATCAACACTTTTGAATCCTATTTATAGCGTATTATATGTTTAAGATGTTCATTAGTTAACACATTCCTTAATCAAGCTTGACATGATACAAGTATGCTCATATGGTACAAAAATTAGATTATAAATTCATCATGAATCAAATACTTAGTTACTTCATAAGCAAATCAAGAATGCCTAAGTTTAATGTCCTTTCACCCATGAACTTTCACCATATAAAGCAAACACTAGCTTATTACTCAGTCCTCATATACATATGCATCAGTAGGTTTTAGATCACTTTTAACAACATAAGCATAACACAAGTTACTGTCCAAAAATCAGAATGCAGAACTTCAGATTCCAGACTGGCGCAGCTGCGCCATGGCTAAGCCTAGGACCGACGCAGCTGCGTCGTCCTTTGGCCATGCCAAGACTTAGCTGCTGCCTTATGGTTTCTGTTTGGCTTGCTCAAAACAATCATACATGATATACTTGTCATGATAGTGGCCTTTTCATGCTCCTTAAGTCCATCTAGTTTCCTCTTTACATAATAGAATTCTAGATTGATCATTTCAACAAGTTAAGGCCATTCAAGGTCATGAAACCCCAAAGTCTATCATGATTGCTCTCTAAACATATAAGATAGTTACAAAGCTCATATTAGGCATGCTTATGAGTATTCATAACACATATGTGAAACTAACACCGTTTTAGTTGAAAATAGGCTTCGTTCATGCTTTTCTTGAAATTTGATACATAAGCATGATATATATACGTTTATTATGACGACCCGAGAATTTAGAAAATTTATTAAAATCTTAAATGATTGATTTAATGTCACATAATAGGCCTAGACAAAAAATAAGTGTATGTGTTTGATATTTTCAGGAAGGAATTTTGAAAAAAAAAAAAAATCTTTTGGTGAATATTCAGGATTAAGGGTATATGAGTATATGGTATTATGTGTAAAGAATGTGGTTAAAGGTCAAGGTTTGACCAGATAAATTTTATCAAAGTCGAACCCTAATATTATTAGAACGTCAACGTTCATTTAGAAAATTTTTTTAATTTATAAGAAGCCCTAGAAATCTGTTCTGAAAACCCTAATTTTAAATTTTTGAACCCTAATTGTTCTGTCAGGAACCCTAATGTACAGTTATGGAATTTTAATTGATAAATCTAAAGTGTTAAACCCTAAACCCTAAAGTGCTAAACCCTAAGGGTTGTAGCTAATGTCTAGAATGCCCTTGAAACTTTAAGTGAAATTACCAAAATGCCCTTTTATCCCATTAGTGCATTATTGGTGAATTATTTGTGCATTATTGCTAGCCATCTAGAATTTACCTATGCTACTATAGCATTACTAGCAGATCAGCCACTACAAATCCATCTCTTACAATTCATTACATGAATTGCATTATTAAAGAGAGAGAGTGTGCATTATTACTTCATTTTGTGCAACCCACACTTAGCCATATTTTCTCTAGCTCAAACCCACGAATTCTTATAGCATTTCAGTCACTAAAATCAGCCCCACGATTATCAAAAACAGAATCAAAGATTAGATTCATGAATCAAAGCTCAAAAGGTATAAAAACCCTAAACCTAGAAATCCTTTGATCTTATGTTATTTGTTGTAATTGATTATTTAACGTTTTGTATTATGGTGTTAAAAAGTGATCTGGGTTGATAGATCATAGATCTATAACATCTAGATGCACGATTTTGAAGATTTTAAAAATCTGGAAAACTTGAAAAATATGGCCTGACAACCATATGTCAGGGCCCATAGATCTGTGTATATTAATTATTTGTTGTATTTAAAGTTATAGACTTGTTCTTTGCCATGCGGAGAGTATACTGGAAGTGGAATCAACCTCATAGCATTTCTAGATCAAACGTTATAGATGGTCAAACATGGTTGACCGACCATAAGAGACTGTTTTTGGGCAACCCAGAAATTTTCTATGTTGTCTGACAAGAATTTTAAAACCTCTGAAATTACTGCATATTAATGGTTTTACCACGTTGTTGGTTTATGTTTGTAGCCTGCCATGTTCTCTGTATTCTGGAACTTAGATCAGGATCAGATTAGGTCTAGATCGTAAGTTACAAGCGGTCAAAGTGCATTGACCGAACACGAAATTTGATTTCTGGGAAAACCCAGAATTTCCAGAATTCTGGCAATGATTTTCGAGGCCTTGAATCTTGCTTCTGTTATGTTATTTGGTCATGTTGTTGCTTTAAGGTTGTATTCTGGCATGCGATCTACACTTCCAAGTCATTAGCTTACCCAGATCCATACCAGGATCTTAGAAATTCATGGTCAAATAGCGTTGACCGATCCGCCATATGAACTTTCTGGAAAACCCAGAAAGTTCAAGATCCGGTTCTTGATCACTACTTTGACCAGCCAAGATTTCTTTTATATATTGTTGTTAGATCGATCTGTTGATATGTTATTGTATCCGGATATCGCCTCTACAAGAATAAGCCTTTAGATCACATAAATGACTCATAGATTCCAAAGTATAAAGCATCAAAGTAGGTACCTTGATTCTGGTAAACCCAGAATTCTAAGAACAGGTCTCTGACAACACTTTTCAGAGCTTAGATCTCTCTGTTATGATATGTTATGGCCAGGAAATCATTTGTGGTGGTAGTCTTGCACTTTTACTACAACCTTAAGATGAATTACAACCCAGAACACATTAAGAACACTGTTTTAATCATGGTCAAACTAGGTACCCTCGAAGTCTGACATTTGGTCTCAAGAACACCTATAGCTACAATTTCGTCACTATAGGACCCTTTAGCGACACTTATTTTCAGAAATTACATTAATTAATTAAATAAATAGATAAAAATAGTTTTTAATTATTAAAAATACCTAATAAATTATGAAAAATTATTCTGAAGTCCGAAAAATAGTTTTTGATTATTTTGAGTATATTTCAAAAATATTTAGTATTTTTGGAATATAAAAGGTATTTATTTGTTTAATTATAATATTAAATAAATTATTTAAAAATAGTTTTAATTCATGAAAAATCATGAAAAATTATATTATGATGTTATAAAATATTTTAAGTTATTTTTGATGACTTTTAATATTTTGCGTTGAATTTCATTAATAATTTATTATTAATGGTAATTAGTTTATTTAATGAATATATTAAATAAATTATAGAAAATAGAATTAATGATTTAAAAATCATATAAAAATGATTTATGTGATATAAAAATATTTTGAGTTATAAAATATAACTTTTAATGTTGTCCATGAAAATATTAATATTTTAATATTAATATCAATTATCGGATAATGATTTTAAGTGTTTAAAATTCATATAAATGTGATTTTAAGGTATTAAAAATACTTTGATATATTATAAATATATTATAATATTATGTAATGATTTTCATTAATATTTAATGATAAATCGATATTAATGATTAAGGAATTATATAGTATTTAATTCATTAAATACAGTATTAATGATCGAAGAATTTAGATAAATGATATTAATTATCTGAAAATTATTTCGAGCTTATGAAAATTATTTAGACTGATAATATGATTGTTTAAGATAATTGTTGTAACGGGTCGAATTTATTGAGTCATGATTCTTGGGACAGAATCCTTTTAAGGGGGGAAAGATGTGACGAACGAGAAATTTGTAATTTAATTTTAATATTTATTGAAGTAAATAAATATTTTTCGACGATTTAATTATTGGATTTAATAATTAATTGATGCAATTGTGATAGATTAATTTAATCATATGTATTACATTTATTAAATTAATGTAGAGAATTTTATTATTCAAGTATGTGATTATGTGAGCTTATTGAATTAAATGAATAATTTAATTAAGCATGATGTTATTTAATTAATTTAATTATTAATTAAAGATTTAATAAATTGACATTATTTATTAATGAAATAATTAATTATATGACTATGTGAAATTATGAGAAGTTATTATATTTTATTTATATTAAATAAGATATATAAATTATTGTGCAAGTGGGTGTGACATGATTTAAACTATAGTATAAGAGGTTTATTTAATTAAATGACTTTTGGAATCTATTCTAGCTAGCCAAACGGAGCCCTAATGGGAGTTAGGAGCAGTTAACCCATGATGGGTAACTGATCTCCATAACGCGCGTCAGTTTTCCCCTTTATTATAATACGTCTTTTCTTTTCTTCATTTGTTAAGTCTGGCATAGCATCACAGAGAGAGATTTAGAAATTTTTGAAGGAGAGTGTAAGTTGTGTGAATTAAAGGATTAATTGAGAAGGTTTTAATTCTACTAATTCATACTCTAGGTAATTTTCTCCAAATCTAAATTCTTATTTCACGTCTTTTTAAGTTTTATGAATATGGCTTTCATATATTCTGTTAACCTCTGTGAAGTGAGAAATTATGTTATGTTATATCAAATCGTATTTAATTATATATATGTTGCAAACCATAACATCAGTGTTGTGAAAACATGTCGTACATATGTTATTTCAAAATAAACAGAGTACATGATATGGCCATATGGCCTTATATGTGATAATTGATGTATTGATTATATATTATCCCTAAAATTTACACCCTTACATTATCGAGCATGTTAATACAAAGAGATCAAGCCTTAAACGAACGGATTCGGTGTTATAACAAATCCGTAGTGTTTAATTATAAGTTTTTGTTCAAAATCCTCAAGAACATCAAGAACAATCCATTTTTTTATGATTTAAATATGTGATTATATGTTTTAATGGGTTAAAATCACTTTATATATGTTGGGTTATGATTATACATGAATTATAACATGTGGGTATATGTGATTTAGTGAAATTAGTGTTAAAAATGTGTTGATTTCGCTGTACTCTATTTTCTTCGCGAACTGGGAATCAGTTTCTGGGGTCTCGTGCCGCGGCGCTAGCTCTAGAACTGATGTCTCATGCCGCAATGCCACAGCGCTCGCAGCGCCAAGACTCGAGCCACGGCGCCACAGCGCCGCAGCGCCAAGGGCCCGGCCACAGCGCCACCACGCCGCAGTGCGGCTCCTTAGCACATTAGTGGCGCCGCAGCGCCACTCTCCAGAAAATGTCAAAAATATATATTTAAAATGTTAAAGTCTAACAAGTGTTAGTGGGTTGATGTAATGAACATGTAATCATGTTAGAGGTATTATGAGATGATAAAATAGTTGTTTATCATGTAATAAAATAATATATGTGAATTGAATTATTAAATATATAATTAGTTTGATTATTCATGAAGTATAAATTATGTGACAACGTGATAATTTGACTAAGTTTAGTCAATAATTAAAGTAGACAACGAGAATGAGTTTATATTGATTAGTTAATTTATAATTAACTGGTATTGTGTATATGAATGGTATGTAGGATTTAATTCAAAGAACGTACTTAGTTAAATTGTAATCTACGCACGAGGCAAGTATCTTATGTAAGACCCCGAATTTTATGAAATAAAAGTATTCAATTTTTCTTATAATTACTATTCAGTAAATGGTTAAATTGATAAAAGTTTAAAGTTATGAGTGAAATATGATTTTTTTTCAAAATAAGCAAGTGGTTATAAAATAATCATTGTTGTCGGGGAATATTCGTTTGGTCGTGGAATATTCTTTCTGTCGGGGAATATTCGTACGACGGCGCAGCCATTTGTGGACCCCATAACGAATAACTGTCGGGTGAAGAAAAACGACAAATTTGAATTTTTACAAATAACGGCGTAGTTGTTACCGTTAACACTGTTGGAATACCCGGTGGTTAAAATACAGTAATACGCGTTATTGCACAGTAGCACACGGTATTGCATAATATTTTTGAAATTATTGATTCTTACGTAAGAAGGCACTACTCAATAATTGTTAAAGTAATTACTGTTCAATATTTTATTTTATTGATTCAATAATTGCTGCGTTGATATTTTATATTATTGTTGTTTTAATAATTGTTGCTGCACAGTATTTTCCTTTATCAGATCAATAATTCATATTATTTGAATAATATTATTAGATAACATTATTGTCAATGTCTAGAAAGTTCTGTCTAAGGAGAGGTTTGGTCATCTAATTGCGCGCCAGTAAGGAAAAATTCTTATTGGAAAGCCCCCTCTTTCCTGGGAACGGCCTGGTTGTCATAAATGTAATTCTGTAATATTATTTGTGAATAATTAATTATTGAATCATATGATAAGGAAATATTTATATTATGTGGATATAAATGAGGGATATATTTTTGTGGTTAAAAATGAAGGAGTTAATGTTGAGATTTTTATCAGTATTTTTGTCGGAATGGAGGTATTAAAAATCAGGGTTTTTGAGATATTTTGCGGGGGTTATAATTTTTAATCCGACCGTTGGATCGTGGTAATTTTTGGATATGTTATACATATATAAGTTGAGTATATGTCCATAAATTTTGAACCGTTAAAAATGAACGTATGATTTGTTATGAATTTTAAGAGGTGGCTGATTCGGAAATCAGGTTATAAATCATTTTTTGTGGAAAATTCTAGAATTGGTGGGCCCCACTTATGGTTGGTGAAAAAATGTGCTGAATTATATTTCAAATGTGGTGGGTGGGAATAGTAGCAGGTAAAGCCATCAGGTTGCAGGTCAAACCTACCAAAATATTTCTATAAATAGAGGGCTAAGTTAGAATTGAAAATCACACCAAAAACATAAGATTTCTCTCTCTCTCTCTATATTATGAAGCATATTTTGTGAGTTTTTAGATACTTGGTGAGTTGCTATTCATCAGTGCAAGTTTCCTTCAGTATCATATCTGATATCCAGTCAGAAGTTCTGCTCTTTTGAGGTAAGGGATTGTAAGGGATATTAAGGGATTTTAAGGGTTGTTATGTTTTTCAGTTTCGTAATTTTTCTGATCTTCAAAAATTCTGGAAAAATTTGAAATGATATTTTGATGAGTTTTCTTGATTGTATCCAAAAATGGTGATTTTTGGATGTATAAATTGAGAGTTATGAATTTTATGAGAAAAGACTATTTTAAAAGTAACAGCTTATAATTCCTTGTGGTTAACTCCAAAATTGATGAAATTTTTATTGGGAGTACATGTATATGATAGAAGTATACTCTGTAAATTTCAAAATTTTTAGACAAAAGTACAATTTTTGGATAAATGTCTAAATATTTGGCTATTTTGGCCATATGAAAAATAGTAAATGACTTTTAAAAATTCTGAGAAAAATATATGTTCACTATGGGACTATATTATGCTAAATCTCAGAAAAGAAATATTTTTGGAACTGATTTGGTATTTTTTATAAAAATGGTCTAGTTATGAGTTAAATATGTTTTGTGAAGAAAGAAAATTGGAAAATAGGATTTTATGGCTTGAGAATCCTATATGAGGTATATGCAGATTTTTGATGAGAGTTTTGATTATTGATGATGAAATTGTAAGAGTTGACATTTTATGATGATTTAATGCATTAATTAGTAAAGTGTAAACAATTAAAATAAATTGTTTATAAATTTAAGTAATGTTATTCTTTCAATATCATTATACCGAAATATTGGTATGGATTTTATTGTAGAATTTCTATCTTTTGTGTCGGGGTTACTATTCATGAGTTACTATTCACGATTTACTATTCATGAGTTACGAATATTACTCTTGAGATTAAAACTATATGTTGATCATATTATTTTTATCATCATATATAACATTTTTATAACCCTGATGTTGAAATTCTCTTTCACTGGAGTGTAAAGATGGGTAGATTATTGGTATGATCATGACTAGGGTTCTCTTTGGCCTGTAGTGCAAAGTTGAATTGTGACTGGTATGATCATGACCATTGAATTTATAATTGAATATCTTAAGCTTAAGTGCAAAGGTGAATTGATCAACATGGTTATAATTATTGTTTATATAAATTCTGAAATGATTATATATTTCTTTGAGATATGAATATATTTGGCCTGTAGTGCAAATATGAATTGTTGATGAATATCTTTGGCATGTAGTGCAAAAATGGCCTGTTGATAAATATCTTTGGCCTGTAGTGCAAAGATGAACTGTTGTTGAATATCTTTGGCCCGTAGTGCAAAGATGGTTTGTTGATGAATATCTTTGGCCCGTAGTGCAAAGATGGATTTGTTAGTATGATTATAAACAGGAACTGTGATTTGGTATAACCATGATCTTTGATGTTTCAGGTAAAGACATGTGATGAAATATTCTTCGTCCTGAGTGCGAAGAAAAATTTAGAATCACAATTATGATTATGAGTTATTCATATGATTGTGGACCAGAATTGTTGATTGATGTTACAGGGATAAAACATTGTTGATGAATTTTTAACATGAAGAAGATAATAGACTTTATAGTCTATTTGACTCTTCTAATGGATTGCATGTTCCGCTGCGACTATGGTTGAAATTTTTTATCATTTACCATATGTTCTAAATCTCTGATTTATTATTGATGAAGGCTATTGATAATTTAATTATCTTTAGTCATGATATTCTTTACTGAGCTAGTTGTGCTCACCCTTTTGCTTCACAATTCCTTTCAGGTAATAAGAGTGTAGCTGGGTCGAGCAAGGGTAACGGGGAAATAGAACGGTGGTCTCTAGCTGTGGATGTTCTCCCGAAGCAGTATAGAAAAGTTCATTTAGTAGTTATATTTGGTGAATCCAATAGGGTAAGGTGTACCCAACGTTGGAAGGGTGGTTTGCCACTATCATACAAGATGTCTAACGACATACAACCTCGTGTCATCATAAGACAGGGATGTGCTCATCCACTTGCTGAGTATATCTATGGGCACTACCTATATAATCTTGGTGTTTGTTTGAAGTATAATTCACGATTAAAGACAGTGGAGATAATGATAAGTCAAGAGAAGACTCACCATTGGGAAGAATATGATAGTAACCTTCTCATTTTTCTTTGGGGTCTATTGGGTCAACCAAGGATAATTCTGTGGCCATATGATATCTATCATAACCTAGAAGCATGGGCTCCCATGTACGAAGGTTTCCTTGAGCACTTCCCAAAGATTCTAATTTCTAGAATATTTTTTGACTATACCTTTATGTAAGGTACCTTTGTGAAGTGCTGATACATGATGGTGTCCAACGTCATAGTTGGTATATATTTGTATCCAAACTCACAGCATATGTGTTGTTGTATTTTGCACGACAATTGTTGTAATAAAGTTGTAGTTATTTTCTGTACCATGTATTTGACGACTCAGAATGGGTTGGATGGAATGGACCTATTTTGGGGTTGTCACATCTTATCCCTAACTCCATTCTATTGAGCAAGTTTATTTAAACTTAAACGTTACTTTTATGTTGAGCAAGTTTCCCTAACCCTACTTGTCATTATTGTTCAAGTTTATTATTTACCTTGAATAAATTATCCTTGTTATTATTCAAGTTCAAGCATGATATTAAAGATTAATTATCTTTCCAAAGCATGATTCAGTTATACAATAATTGTCCTAATGTATACTTTTGAGGTTATTATTCAAATCGAATATCAATTATTGTTGAACCTTATTAGACTAGTGAACCTTATTGATTCAACTAGTCCATAGTTGATGAGCGTTCTAAATTTCAAAACCCTTGATGAATTATCCAAACCAAACTTCCTTTGGTGCGGACTCGAATGTCAAACTGAGATGAACAACCCTGCAAAGGGATTTATTTACGCTTTAGCGTTAAGATATTGTGCACAGTATGGTACTAAGGGCTGATCCCCCTAAGTACGAGAAGAAGGTCCATAGTCTTATGACTGTTAAAGGTTTCAAGTATATTTCTTGTTAACCTAGGACATAGTTCAAGGTCTTATGACCCTCAGAATTCTTTTGATTCTTGTTATTCATTCTCGATTCAAAAGTTGAGCTTTTATTCAGATGTCTTTGATTTATTCGCATGTTATTATAATGTTATTTCATTATTATACTTGTGGGCATTTGTGCTCACTCTTGCTTAATAATAACATTACAGTTAAGAATGAAAGAAGCGATGAACCCTCCACTAGTAAAAGCAAGGGCAAAGTTAGCAAATGATGAAGACCTGTTATTTTTTTTAACTGATGTATTTGTTTAAGACTTGAGTTATGTTGATGTTAAGACTTATTTGTTTAGAATTCCGCACAGATGTTTTAAGGTTAGAGTAACCTGGGATTTATTTATGATTCAGTTGATGTAACCCTTAAGGGAAGAGATTTTTTATGATTTCTATCTATTGTATGGTTTGATATTATTTATGGGTAGATAGATAGATGATGCTTGTACAGTGAACACCAAATCCCGTGGAATCGAAGTACCCGGATTTGGGGGTGTCACAAGTTGGTATCAAAGCTGTAGGTTATGAACCTTAAGTGGGGGAACAACCTTAGGTAGTAACCTTATAGAAAGAAGATAGTAAAGGAAAACTCTTATCGAGTTTTAAGAAATGAATTTTTGGTAATTCATTGAAGATAATAAATACATTTTGTGTCTATGTGTTAATTTATGTGCTCGTTAGTACAACTTAGTAACTAAAACTTAAAATTTTGTTGTCAGGATGACGAATGATGGAGAAGCTAGTCAAGCTGGGGAGGAAGAACCCCGATTACCTATAGTACCTACTGAGGAGGGATCTCGTGTACTTGTAGGACCGACTGAGGAGGAGTCCCGAGACATTCATGTCGTTAGGGAGCAGCTGGTGCAGAGGGTTTCATCTCCATTGATCACCGTTGTTGGTCAGGAGCATGAACCTGAGATTGATTCTGAGGAGGAGTTTGATGAGGAGGAAGAAGAAGAGGAGCTTCCACGGTACACTGTTGATGCTGAGATGTATGACACACTATATGATCGTAACATGGAGTTACAAGATGAGGTTCAGGAATTGACTGAGCGAGCGACTGTTCAGCAGTCTACTTTAGAGGAGAAGGATAGAGAGATTGTGACCCTTCATACACGTTTAGGAAACGTGGAGTGGGATCTGGTTCATGAGAAGGGTCAAACCGAAGATAAGACCGAGGAGATAGAGAAGCTGAAGAAGAAACTGAAGGAAACCTCCGGAAGACTGAAAATAGCAGAGGAAGGATGGGTAAGAGAATCACATCGAGCTGATCGTGCAGAAGATGATAGTCGTGCAAAGAAGGCAAAGCTTGAAGACACGTACACCACACTTAATCATGCGATGGATGAGGTTTAAGAGCGAGTGTTAAGGTACCCCATCCAGTTTGAAGGACTTCCATCGTATATGTTGGATCGCAGGACGATGTCTCGTATCATGAATGAGGAGCGTGGCAAGGCTATTGAGCACCTTGGAAGACAGGAATAGAATCTGTTTATCTATGTGAAAGACTTATATAGTTTTAAGTAAATTCCAATGTGTTTATGAACTAAGGAATATGTTAATATTTGAATGTTTTAAATCCTGTGGATTCTTTATTCCAGGATAGATGATGTAAATAGCAGTATGCTATAGTTTAATGTTAAAACTTTTTATTTGAATGAAAAGATATCAAGTTGTTTGAGATGATGTGTTAAGTGATATGTTAAATTGTTGAGTAATGTCTTAACTATGAAGAGAAATAAATAAAGTTCTAATAAACATTTATTTAACAGAAAAATACCGCCAAGGAGAAGACAACAACGTCAACCGACTCAGGAAGGGTCAACCAATAATAACAATAATGCCAACGTTAATCCAGTTCAACAGCTAGTTAATTTACTAACTGGAGTCATGAATAACCAACCGCAAGCTCCACCTAGCACAACGTTTAAAGATTTTAAGGCGGTGGGACTGCCAGAGTTCAAAGGTTCCAGAAACCCAATCGAGGCTCAAACGTGGGTGATGAAAATGGAGAAGGTTTTCAACGTTGCTAGGGTTCGAGAAGATCAGAAGACCGTTTTTGTGACATTTATGCTGAAGTCTGAGGCTAGCTACTGGTGGCAGGCAAACAAGATGCGAGGAGGTGAAGGTGTAATTACGTGGGAGAGATTCAAAGAGATATTTTTCGAAATGTATTTCCCAGCTAGTTCGCAAAATCAGATGGAGGTGCAATTTCTGGAACTGAAACAGGGAAACATGAGCGTGCCTGAATACGCGGCTAAATTCGATGAGTTGGCAAGGTTTGCCCCGTATCAAGTACACACTGACGAGAGGAAAGCCAGACGATTCGAACAAGGACTGAAGCCTTGGGTATACAGCAAGGTATCAATGTTTCAATTTAACACGTTTGCGGGAGTTTTGGAAAAGGCCATTCTCGCGGAAGGAGGAAGTGATGCAGTGACTAAGTACAACCAAGAACAGAAAAAGAAAAAGAGTGAGAATGAAGGTAATAACAAGACTAGTGGAAGTAATACTGGGAATAATAATAATCAGAAGAGGAAGTGGACGGATAACTCGACAGCTGGAAGTCAACACGGAGGGCAAAAAAAGAAGATAGAAGCATGTCCGACTTGCGGCAAGGCACATCTAGGAGTTTGTTTGAAGGGAAAGAGAGTGTGCTACAATTGTGGTCAGGAAGGCCACATAGCACCAAATTGTCTAAACCCAAAGAAGGGTGCTTGTTTCAACTGTGGTTCGAAAGATCATTTAGCAAGAGACTGTCCCAAGAAGGGATCGGGAGGATCAGGACAAGGAGGAAATCGGGAAAATAGCAGTGGAAATACCTTAACCATCACCGGACCACCTGCAACAAACCGACCAATCGCCAGAACTTTCAATATGACGGTGCAGGATGCAATCCAGTCTCGTGTGGTGGTGTCAGGTATCATTTCAATCAATGAAATTAATGCTTACGTTTTATTTGATTCGGGTGCTACTTGTTCCTTTATATCCGATGACTTTGCTAATAGTTTAGATTTGCTTAAGGATGAATTGGAATATCCCATGATTATAGAAATTGCTAATAGAGAGATAATTCCTGTTAAGCATGTGTATAAGAATTGTAGAGTGGATATTAAGGGTAATATCATGATCATAGATCTTATCCCTATTCGATTGGGGGAATTCGACGTTATATTGGGTATGGATTGGCTATCCAATTGTGGGGCTGTAATTGACTGCCAAAAGAAGCGTATTAACCTTATGACTCCGTCAAAGGTTGTGTTTTATGGTAGCAAGTCGCCTAGACAAGCGAGTTGTCTGACGATGTTGCAGGCCAGGAAGTTATTAAGACAAGGCTGTGTAGGATATTTAGCTTACATAATTGACAGTCGAAAAGGGAATCCGAAAGTAGAAGAGATACCGATTGTGAGGGACTTCGTCGATGTATTTCCAAACGATTTGCCAGGACTTCCTCCAGATAGAGAAGTAGACTTTGTGATTGATTTGGCGCCCGGAACTGCTCCAATATCGAAGGCACCATACCGAATGGCGCCAGTAGAAATGAAGGAATTAATGGTACAACTATAAGAATTGTTGGACAAAAAGTACATTCAACCGAGCGTATCGCCGTGGGGAGCGCCGGTGTTGTTCGTGAAAAAGAAGGACGGATCGATGAGGCTCTGCATTGACTACAGAGAATTAAATAAGGTCACGATTAAGAACAGATATCCATTACAGAGGATCGATGATCTGTTTGATCAATTGAAGGGAGCAAAATACTTTTCTAAGATTGACTTGAGAAGTGGTTATCACCAACTGAAGGTGAGGCCAGAAGATGTACCGAAGACTGCGTTCAAAACGCGATACGGTCACTACAAATTTTTAGTAATGTCGTTTGGTCTTACGAATGCTCCTGCAGCATTTATGGGACTAATGAATGGTGTATTCAAGCCGTTTTTGGACAAATTCGTGGTGGTATTTATAGATGACATTTTGGTATATTCCAAAACCAAAGAAGAACACGAAGAATACTTGAGGTTAACGTTGGAAGTATTGAGAAGGGAGAAGTTGTATGCTAAGTTTTCGAAATGCGAATTCTGGATCGAGAGAGTACAATTTCTTGGTCACGTAATCGATAAAGATAAAATTTCGGTAGATCCATCCAAAGTAGAAGCTGTGATTAACTGGGATCAGCCAAGAACGCCATCAGAAGTAAGAAGTTTTCTTGGATTAGCAGGATATTATAGAAGATTCATACAAGATTTTTCTAAGATCGCAACTCCATTAACGAATTTAACTCGAAAAGCTGTGAAATTTGTTTGGACGGAGAAGTATGAGGAGAGTTTTCAAGAATTAAAGACGAGGTTGAGTACAGCGCCTGTGTTATCTCTTCCGGATGATACAGGAAATTTTGTTGTTTTTAGCGATGCGTCGCATAAAGGACTTGGCTGTGTGCTGATGCAAAATGGCAAAGTCATTGCGTATGCATCACGGCAGTTGAAGGATTACGAGAAGGGTTACCCAACCCATGATTTGGAGTTAGCTGCAGTTGTTTTTGCTTTGAAAATTTGGAGGCACTATCTATACGGGGAGAAGTGTGAAATATATACGGACCACAAGAGTCTGAAATATATTTTTACACAGAAAGATTTGAATATGCGTCAAAGAAGATGGTTGAAATTAATCAAGGATTATGACTGTGAGATTTTATACCATCCGGGTAAGGCTAATGTGGTTGCCGACGCCTTAAGTAGAAAGGGTCGTGAGAAATTGATGATGTTGACTGCTCAGCAGGAGCTAATTACAGATATGGAGAAACTGGAGTTAGAAGTGAAGTATCCTATGGAGATTGATGAGAAGCTATTTCAGATGCAATCTGGTACAACTCTACTAGATAGAGTGAAGGAGGCTCAGCTTCAGGATGATGAATGCAAAAAGGTAACATCGAAGATATCTGAAGGAACCGAACCAAGATTTAAGATGGATAAGGAAAGAATATTGAGATTTGAAAGCAGAATTTGGGTTCTGCCAGTACAAGAAATTAAGGAAGAAATTTTGAGTGAGGCTCATAGTTCAAGATATTCGATTCACCCTGGTAGTACAAAAATGTACCAAAATCTTCGACAACATTTCTGGTGGCCGAATTTGAAACGTGATGTTGCAGAATGTGTTGACAAATGCCTGACATGTCAGAAAGTTAAAGCAGAACATCAGAGACTGAGTGGATTGCTACAACCGTTGGAGATCCCAGAATGGAAATGGGAACATATTACGATGGACTTCGTGGTTGGCCTTCCAACGACCCAGAAAGGCTACGACGCAGTATGGGTTATCGTTGACCGACTGACGAAATCCGCGCACTTCCTTCCTATCAAAATCAGATTTAACTTAGATCAGTTGGCAAGATTATATGTGAAAGAGATTGTTTCGAGGCACGGAGTGCCGGTGTCTATTGTTTCCGATAGGGATCCGCGCTTCACATCAAATTTCTAAAAACGTCTTCAGGAATGCATGGGTACACAACTGTGAATGAGTACAGCTTACCACCCTCAAACAGACGGACAGAGCGAACGAACGATTCAAACACTGGAAGATATGTTACGAGCCTGTGTAATGGACTTCAAAGGAAATTGGGATAATCACCTACCGTTGGTAGAGTTCGGCTACAACAACAGTTACCACGCTAGTATTGGTATGCCGCCTTACGAAGCGTTATACGGCAGAAAGTGCAGAACTCCGCTTTATTGGGATGAAGTTGGTGAAAGACAATTGCTAGGGCCAGAATTGGTACAGCAGACGGCAGAAATAGTCAAAGTGATCCGAGCACGACTGGTAGCAGCTCAAGATCGACAGAAGAAATACGCTGACCCACATCGTAAAAATATCGAGTTTGAACCAGGTAGTTATGTTTTCTTGAAGGTCTCTCCCTGGAAGGGAAAGATCAGGTTCGGAAAGAAAGGAAAATTGAGCCAAAGATTTATTGGACCATTTGAGGTACTGCGAAGAATTGGAGAAGTTGCGTACGAGGTAGCCTTACCTCCAGCACTCGAGAATATCCACAACGTCTTCTATGTTTCTGTGTTGCGACCTTACAAACCTGATTACAAGCATGTAATTGAATACGAACCCCTGCATTTTGAGAAAGACTTATCTTACGAAGAAATTCCTGTCCAAATTATCGACCGAAAAGAACAAGTTCTGAGAAGTAAAGTTATACCTTCTGTTAAGGTAATTTGGAGGAACCACAACGCTGAAGAAGCTACGTGGGAACTCGAAGAGAATATGATGAAGAATTACCCTCATTTATTTACTTAATTATTTGTAAGCGATTCTGGGAACAGAATCTTTGTAAGGGGGGAGAATGTAACGGGTCGAATTTATTGAGTCGTGATTCTGGGGACAGAATCCTTTTAAGGGGGAAAAGATGTGACGAACGAGAAATTTGTAATTTAATTTTAATATTTATTGAAGTAAATAAATATTTTTCGACGATTTAATTATTGGATTTAATAATTAATTGATGCAATTGTGATAGATTAATTTAATCATATGTATTACATTTATTAAATTAATGTAGAGAATTTTATTATTCAAGTATGTGATTATGTGAGCTTATTGAATTAAATGAATAATTTAATTAAGCATGCTGTTATTTAATTAATTTAATTATTAATTAAAGATTTAATAAATTGACATTATTTATTAATGAAATAATTAATTATATGACTATGTGAAATTATGAGAAGTTATTATATTTTATTTATATTAAATAAGATATATAAATTATTGTGCAAGTGGGTGTGGCATGATTTAAACTATAGTATAAGAGGTTTATTTAATTAAATGACTTTTAGAATCTATTCTAGCTAGCCAAACGGAGCCCTAATGGGAGTTAGGAGCAGTTAACCCATGATGGGTAACTGATCTCCATAACGCGCGTCAGTTTTCCCCTTTATTATAATACGTCTTTTCTTTTCTTCATTTGTTAAGTCTGGCATAGCATCACAAGAGAGATTTAGAAATTTTTGAAGGAGAGTGTAAGTTGTGTGAATTAAAGGATTAATTGAGAAGGTTTTAATTCTACTCATTCATACTCTGTGTAATTTTCTCCAAATCCAAATTCTTATTTCACGTCTTTTTAAGTTTTATGATTATGGCTTTCATATATTCTGTTAACCTCTGTGAAGTGAGAAATTGTGTTATGTTATATAATATCGTATTTAATTATATATATGTTGCAAACCATAACATCAGTGTTGTGAAAACATGTCGTACATATGTTATTTCAAAATAAACAGAGTACATGATATGGCCATATGGCCTTATATGTGATAATTGGGTTTTAAATTTTAAAATTAGGGTTTACTAATTAATTAAGCTTTACCATAATTAATATTATACTTAATAGCACATAAGCATTATAATTATCGTTTAAGTTTCCAGATTAGGGTTTTAAATTTCTGAATTAGGGTTTTAGATTCCCGGAACTGAAATTAGGGTTTTCAGAACCGATTTCTAAGGTTTCTTATAATTCGTTTAGGGTTTTCTAACCGAACGTTGACGTTCTTAATATATACTTAGGTTTTGTCACATATATCGTTTATCTAGTCAACCATTGACCCTTAACCACATACACAGAACATATTCACGTATATCCTTAATCTTGAATAATTCACCTAAATCCTTCACAGAATTTTGAAATTCTCAAAATTCCATCTTAAAAATATCAAACGCATACATTTATTTTCTATCTAGGTTCTAATTTTGAATCTTAAACTAATTAATTAGAACTTTAAAAATTTTCTAAATTCTCGGGTTGTCACATTCACCCCTTCTTCTAAAAATTTCGTCCCCGAAATTTACCTTACACCTTACACCTTACACCTTACACCGAACACCTTACACCATTCACACATCATCACATGCTACCCAATACACCACTCACAAGAGTAAAAGTTTTCAAATTGTGCTGAGGAGTCGTATAGACTATTTGTCTGTCATTTTCGCAAAGGTTTTATGAAAATTCATCCGCAAATCGTCATTACTTATAGACACAAAGGGAGATTAGCCCGATATGCCCTGTACTGGCCAAGTTCTGCTGGTCGGAACAATTTTTTCCTCTTATCCGCCTTAGGCGCACAAAATTTCTTACCTCAGTCTTATTGAATTCCGCACCAAAACAATTTGGTTCGGGAAATTTCTTTCAATGAACACTTAGAGTTTTCATAAACTTTAGTCTAGCTTAATCGAATAGCGTAGACTCATATCAATAATTTAATACAATCGAATTATTTAGGTGTAGCCAAACCCCGTTGGCAAATTAACATTTTTGAAGAAATACGTCATGATGTTGTACTATATTAACAGTCCGTTTGAGGATGCCGTCATTATATGACTTTGTCATAACACATCATACATTAGTGGAACAACGATTTTAGATCAAATTCACACTAAGTATTCCTGTATTTACAACTCCATCACCTTTTTATCATCTCTGCACCAGGTTACATGGTACATGAGTGATAAATAAAATATATTTTGATATTTCAAATCATTTGCGTCTAACCGAAATTAGTAGCATAGACTATACTTTAAACCGTTTCAAAAATGATTACGAGTCTACGTATTTTTTTATTTTTTTTTAAAAGCACATAGTGCGTATTTAGCTTGATGTCAAAATTTTGAATCCTAGCATAGCTAGGAGGTTTGAAAAACTTATGTCTCCACTAATAATCATTTGCTTAACAATCTATCTGTTTCTATTATCCTCAATATTTTGTTTACACACAACTATACCCAGTTCGTCAAACAACACTTGTGACGCCCCCAAAACAGGTATACATCACCTATTCTGAGTCGTCAAATACATGGTACAAAAACAAATAAAACCTCAGTAATACAATTATCGTGCAAAATACGACAACACATATACTGTGAGTTTGAATACAAATAGATAGTATAAAAACTCAAAAGGAGTCCTCATTACAATTATTGATACACTATTTTACAAAAATAGTGAGGACTGCTAAACAACTTTCTAAAACCACCACTCCATACCCCGGCTAGTTCCTGCTACATTATCTCCTCCTGATAAGAATGGAACAAAAAGGGTGAGCTCAACTAGCCCAGTAAGAAATATTATGACTAAAATAATATACAACAAATTATCGTTAGTCTTCAACAGGGAAAATTTGATAAAATATAATAGACAACAAGTTTTAGATCAACAACTGCAGTGGAAACAGCAATCCATTAGAAGAGTCAAGTAGAGAAAGAATTCTACTATCTTCTAAGATTTAAAAGTCTATCATCAATATTTTATCCTTGTAACATCAATCAATATACATCTTAAATCAAATATTCATCTTTGCACTACAAGCCAAAGATATTCATTTGTATCACCAGTTGGTCATGTTCATCTCAACACCTGTTCATCTTTGCACTACAGGCCAAAGATATTCATCAGGTAATCATACATCTTTGCACTACAGGCCAAAGATATTCAGTAGTATCATCATTTAGGACTGAGGATGATGAAAAATATTTTAAAGAAAACGAATCCAGTGAGATAAAAGAACAAATATTAGGGATTCGTATTACAGTTTATCCGAGTTCAATAATATTCCATAATAACCAATTTTGAAGCAGAATTCAAAAATAAAGATTAAAACATGGAAACAATCAAATATAGTAACCATAATAGATAACTTAGACAAAAAGAAGAAAATTTCATTTTTTGATGAATAGTGTTGTATTCGTGAATAGTGCCGTATACGTGAATAGTAACGTATACGTGAATAGTAATCCCGACACAAAAAGTTCCAAATTTGATAAAAAGTTCATACCAATATTTCGGTATAATGATATTGAAGAAAATATCATTTTAAGAAGAATATAACACCCCTTACCTCAAAATATCAGTACTTCTGATCGGAATATTGGTATAAGGGTGAAGGAAACTTGCACTGATGAATAGAAACTCACAAAGTATCTAAATACTCACAAAATACACTCAATAATCTAAAGAGAGAAAGAGAGAAAACTTAACCTGCAACCTGATGGCTTTACCTTCTACTATTACCACCCACACATTTGAATAAAAATCTCAGCACATTTTCATTAACCAAAAGTGGGGCCCACCAATTCTAGAATTTTCCACCAAAATGATAAATTCTGAAATTTCAATAATTTCTGAACCAGTCATGTCTTAAAATTCATAACAAATCATACGTTCATTTTTAACGGTTCAAAATTTATGGATATATACTCAACTTATATATGTATAACATATCTAAAAATCACAACGATCCAACGGTCGGATTAGAAATTATAACCCTCGCAATATATATCAAAAATCTTGATTGATTTTTAATACCTCCATTCCGACAAAAATACTGATAAAACACCTCAACATTAACTCCTTCATTTTTAACCACAAAATATATCCAACATTTATATTCATATAAAATAAATATTTCCTTATCATATGAATCAATAATTAATTATTCACAATTAATATTACAGAATCACATTTATGACAACTAGGCCGTTCCCAGGAAAGAGGGGGCTTTTCAATAAGGATTTCTCCTTACTGGCGCACAATTAGGTGACCAAACCTCTCCTTAGACAGAAATTTCTAGACATTACCAATAATGCTATCTAATAATATTATTCAAATAATACGAATTATTGATCTGATAATGGGAAATACTGTGCAGTGACAATTATTGTAACAACAATAATATAAAATATCAATGCAGCATCAATAAAATAAAATATTAAACAGTAACTACTGTAACAATTATTGAGTAGTGCCTTCCTTCGTAAGAATCAATAATTCAAAAATATTATGAAATCCGTGTGCTACTGTGCAACCACGTGTATTACTGTATTTTAACCACCGGATATTCCAACAGTGTTAACTTTAACAACTACGTCGTTATTTATAAAAACTCAATTTTTGTCATTATCTTCATCCAACCGTTTTTCGTTACGGGGCCCACAAATTGTTGCGCCGTCGTACGAATATTCTCCGATAGAAAGAATATTCCACGACCAAACGAATATTCCCCGACAAAATGAATATTTTATAACCACTTGTTTATTTTGCAAAATTTGCACATTTCACCTATAACCAAAATATTATATCAAATTAACACCTTATTATTCACAATAATAAGTAGAGAAAATTTGATTTTATTCATTAATAAGTTGGGGTCTTACAACACTTATGAGTTCATTTACTTGCCACAATCGTATGAGTTTAAGAACTTGTCCTAGCCAGACCTTTGGCGTCCATTCGCTGAGGGGTTCATAAATATTTCATATAACTCTGAGTCAAGAATGTCACATAAGTATGAGTTTTAAGAACTCGTACCTAACCTTATATTCTCTACCTATGACCTATCTATCTATTATACACATGAGAAAGGAATCACCATCTTAACATACATATAGCAAATAGCGCGACACAAACATTTCAATGATTATCAGTGCCAGAAACTAAGTAGTTTTTACACCAAGTACAATTCTCCGCCCATATAAGGAATCATACAACTCAGCTGCCGACATGAATCCTCAATTGAATCCCCACCTAACACTAACTCCTTTCGAAATATGAATTTCATTTAACTCGTATTCATAATTCTTTCCTGAATCTGTACCAATTCACACAGCAATCTTGCTGTAAACTTTCCAATCATCAGATTGATTCTTATCCCTGTTATCACTTGATATGATCACGGGGTGATCACATTGTATATATTACGATTCATTTCTATGCCTTGATCATTTTGTTTTACGATCTCCTATCCCTGCACTTTTAGTCCTTTAGACTCTATCTATTCACCACTACTTTTCAACTTTATTATCAGAGTTAGGGAACTCAGTATCTTATAACTCACCGAGATTCGTCTTTGAATCTTACCGACCCAACTAACTCTATGTGAGTTAGTGCTTATCCTAATCACTGCGGTTATTAGTCTCAGGTATTCCTACCTAAGGTTCATAACCTACAGCTCTGATACCAACTGTGATGTCCCCGAATCCGAGGTCCCGAATCACCGCGGATCCGGTTCAATCATTCTAACACTATTACTATATTTGCGGAAGATATAAACATAAATTGTTTATACAATACATTACACATTATTCTCCAAGGTCGAGTAACCTTAACTTAATACACAAATCATAACTTATTTAACTTACAATAACATTAATATTATACAATACTATTACAATCTAATCGCACATATTAACTTTACACTGGAACTGTCTTTAACCTTTCCTTGCATCCGACGCGTTCTTCTTAATCTGCAATGTTTTATCATGATATAGCAAGGGTGGGCATGAAAGTTGCCCAGCAAGTTTAAATTCAATAATAGAACGATATATCATGATTGAAAGAGTCTGAATAATAAGCTGGCTATAATTCAATAATATAATTGTGAACTAGCAGGAACAAACTTTTGACTGAACAAGTATTAAACATGAAGAAATATATCTGAACCAACGGGTAATGAAGGTGATCAGCCTTTCATACCTGACTTATACATGTAATATGTATAGAGCACAATTCATGGAAACCAGCAATGATTAACCATAAGCTTATACGAATGAAACAACACTCAATAGAGTTAAGTAAAAATAAATTTGCCTAAACCGTTGATTACCGGTACACAATTTATAACGCTTTATCCGAAGATCTAATATTAATAATATAGATATCCAATATTAGAATAATATCATCACAATATAATACTATTATATATATAGATATACATGGAATAACCTAATCACATAACCCTATCAGTCTATAACAAACATAGGACTCGGTATCAAGTCAAACTATTGCAATCTATCTTGATTCTGACAAAATTCTAACGACCCGACGGTCTAGTCGGACTTTTATCGAGCCTAAGTTCAATTAAACTCTGACTTAATAGTTAACAATTATCTCAGATAATTTTAATATCAGTCGAAATTTTTTTCGTAAGCTCGTAATAATTTTTATATAATTATTATCATTTAATAGTATTTTTATTCATTAAAATTATATTTAAATAAATTAAATATCACATAATTCTTTTATCATTAATATTTATTTATTATCAAATATTAATGAAATACATGTCATAATATTATAATATATTTATAATATCATAAAATATTTTTAATACTTAAAAATCATATTTATATAATTTTTAAACACTTAAATTCATTATCCGATAATTACTATTAATATTAAAATATTAATATTTTCATGATAAAATATCAAAAGTTATATTTCATAAATTAAAATATTTTTATAACACATAAATCATTTTTATATGATTTATAAAGCATTAATTCTATTTTCCATAATTTCTTTAATATAGTTATTAAATAAAGTAATTATCATTAATATTGACTTATTAATGAAATTCATCACAAAATATTAAAAGTCACTTAAAATAACTTAAAATATTTTCTTTTACCATAATATTATTTTTCATGAATTAAAACCATTTTTGAATAATTTATTTAATATTATAATTAAATAAATTAAATACCATTTATATTCCAAAAATATTAAATATTTATGAAATATACTGAAAATAATTAAAAACTATTTTTCAGACTTTAAAATAATTTTTTATAATTTATTATGTATTTTTAATAATTAAAAATCATTTAATTCGATTTATTTATTAAAATAAATCATTTTTAGAAATTAATAATTAATTTCTTAATTGAACTGTCGCTAAAAGGGCAATAGGTGACAAATTCGTCGCTGTTGGTGTTCTTGAGGCTGTTCTTGAGTGTTCTTGGGCTTCATCGCCAGTTACCGGGTGGCTTGTTTGACCAAGAATAAATCTATGATCTAATTATTTTTCTGGGCTCCTAAAGTCTTAATGATGTAGTATTCATGTAATACTACAACTCGAAACTGAGTTCATGGCCAAAACATTACTTAAACGCAAGATCTAGGCTGCAGAAAAATCTGACAACACTGTTCTTGAGTTTCTGGGCTGCCCAGAAACTCAAGCAGAATCGAGGTACCTACTTTGGGTCATTATAACAACATCTGATACACAAGATCTGAGCTGATCAAACAAGGGGTCAAAAACTGTTCTTCAACGAGTTCTGGGTTTTCCATAATTTGTCCAAGGCAGTTGGTCAACGCATATTTGACTGCGATTAATTTCGATCCTGATCATGATATGTGTAATTTAAAGGCGCGATCGTGTAGTCCATATACCATTTTACGATGGCAACACAATAACCTGGATAAAACATTAACACATAGCAAGATCTATCGCCTGCAAAACCTTGTCAGTGGTTACTGAGATTTCTGGGCTGCCCAGAAATCAGTTTCTGTGAATGGTCAATAAGGTTTGACCGCTCGTATCTCTCAATATATTCATGATCTAGTCGTGTTTCCAGTTTCATATCACAGTCTACATGTCATAGAACATATATATAACATAAAATCACAAAACTCAAAAACAGAGAAAGATTTACAGGCCCTGACATTTGACTGTCAGACCTTAAAATTAGGGTTCTTGGTCAGTTTTGAAAAATTGATTTTCGTGCCTTTAGATGTTATGGATCCATTATCCAACAACCCAGATCATCAAAAGACACCCCCTAACACATATTTAACCCATCCTTAACAACTTTTAACATCAAATCAAAAGATTTTAAAATTTAGGGTTTATACCTCTTGAGCTTTGATCTCTTGATTCTGACTTTTTGATTCTGTTCTTAAGTTGCTATGAACTGATCATGCTTCATCTTTTCTTTCTCACTCACTCTAGATCTCGAAAATGAAGAGAGAGAATGGCTAGGGAGAAAATGAAAATGAAAGTGTGTGGTTTTCTCTTTCTAAATCTATATAAATTATTGTTGCAATGAAATGGCTGATGTGTTGGCTGATTTCTGTGGAGTTAAGGCACATGGCTAGGCTAGGGTTTGCTCACCAACTTCCCTAGGACAACTCTTACAAGTTAGCTCAAATAATGCACCAAAGGGTATTATAGTCATTTCCCATTTAATTTTAATGGCATTTTGGATATTGGCCAAACCCTTAAGGTTTAGGGTTTGAACTCTTTATGGTTTAGGGTTTAAACCTTAACTTGCCAATTTAAGTTCTAAAATTTCCAATTTAGGTTTTAAAAAATAGAAATTTAATATTTCTAAATTATAATTAGAATTTTCTAATTATATTAAAATTCCTTAATTTAAAATTAAATCTTGTTAATTAGGATTATCATTTCCTAATTAAAATCGCTAATTTAGCAATTAGGGTCAAAATTAATCATTAGGGTTTATAATCCAAAAATTAGGGTTTCTAATAGAAAATAATTTTCCTAAATTATAAATTATATTTCGCAATTAGATTAGAGTTTTCTAATTACTATAACTTGAAAATTAGGATTAATATTTCCTAATTAGCATTAAAATTATTGAACTAACAATCAGGCTTTCCCTAATTACAAATTAGGGTTCCTAAACCAGAAATTAGGGTTTTAAATTTTGAAATTAGGGTTTGCTAATTAATTAAGCTTTACCCTAATTAATATTATACTTAATAGCACATAAGCATTATAATTATCGTTTAAGTTCCCAAATTAGAGTTTTAAATTTCCGAATTAGTGTTTCAGATTTTCGGAACTGAAATTAGGGTTTTTAGAACTGATTTCTAGGGTTTCTTATAATTCGTTTAAGGTTTTCTAACCGAACGTTGACGTTCTTAATATATACTTAAGGTTTGTCACAGATATCGTTTATCTGGTCAACCCTTGACCCTTAACCACATACACAGAACATATTCACGTATATCCTTAATCCTGAATAATTCACCTAAATCCTTCACAGAATTTTGAAATTCTCAAAATTACATCTTAAAAATATCAAACGCATACACTTATTTTCTATCTAGGTTCTAATTTTGAACCTTAAACTAATTAATTAGAATTTTAAAAATTTTCTAAATTCTCGGGTTGTCACAGTGGTGAATAGATAGAGTCTAAAAGACTAAAAGTTCAGAGATAGAAGATCGTAAAACAAAATGATCATAGAATAGAATTGAATCGTAATATATACGATGAGATCACCCCGTGATCGGATAAGGTTATAGTATGGAGAAGGTTCAAGAGAATGATTGAAAAGTTTACGGCAAGAATGTTTTGTGAAATTTGTACTATGAATTGGTACAGATTCAGGAAAGGAATATGAATACGAATTAAATGAAATTCATATGGAGAAGGGAGTTAAGATTAGGTGGGAATTTCAATTGAGGACTCATGTCGGCAGCTGAGTTGTATGATTTCTTGTATGGACGGGGAATTGTACTTGGTGTAAAAACCACTTAGTTTCTGGCATTGATAATCATTGAAATATTTGTGTCGCGCTATTTGCTATATGCATGTTAAGAGGGTGATTCATTTCTCATGTGTATAACAGATAGATAGGTTATAGGTAGAGAATATAAGGTTAAATATGAGTTCTTAAAACTCATACTTATGTGACATTCTTGATTCAAAATTTTATGAAATGTTTATGAACCCCTCAGCGAATGGACACCAAAGGTCTGACTATGACAAGTTCTTAAACTCATATGATTGTGGCAAGTTAATGAACTCATAAGTGTGATTTGACGAATTGGGTATTGTTGTGTGTAAATGGAGTATTAAGGATAATAAGAATAGATATACTATTTAAGTAAATGATTATTAGAGGAGACATAAGTTTTCTAAAACTCCTAGCTATGTTAGACTTCGAAATTTTGACATCAAGCTAAATACGAACTATGCGCTTTTAAAAAAAATTATGTAGACTCGTAATCATTTTTGAAACAGTTTAAAGTATAGTCTATGCTACTTGTTTCAGCTAGACGAAGATGATTTGAAATATCAAAATTTATTTTTATTTATCACTTATGTACTATGTAACCTGGTACAGAGATGATAAAAGGTGATAGAGTTATAAATGCAGGAATACTTAGTGTGAATTCGATCTAAATATCATTGTCCCACTATTGTATGATGTGTTATGACAAAATCATACAATGACAGCATCCTCAAACGGACTGTTAATACAGTACGGCATCATGACGTCATTCTCGAAAATATTTTCAAAAGTTTTTAATTTGCCGACGAGGTTTGGCTACACCTAAATAATTCAATTGAATTGAATTATTGATATAAGTCTATGTTATTCAATTCAGCTAGACTAATGTTTATGAAAACTATAAGTATTTATTGAAAGAAATTTCCCGAACCAAATTATTTTGGTGCGAAATCCAATAAGACCAAGGTAAGAAATTTTTTGAGCCTAAGGCGAATAAGAGGAACAAATTGTTCCGACTACCAGTACTTGATCAGTACAGGGCATATCGGGCTAATCACCCTTTGTGTTCGTAAGTTATGCCGGTTTATGGATGAATTTCCATATAACCTTTGCGAAAATTACAAACAAATAGTCTATATGACTCCTCAGCACAATTTGAAAATTTTTACTCTTGTGAGTGGTGTATTGGGTAGCATGTGATGATGTGTATGAATGGTGAATGGTGTTTGGTGTAAGGTAAATTTTGAGGACGAAATTTTTAGAAGAAGGGGTGAATGTGACAACCCGAGAATTTAGAAAATTTTTAAAATCATAATTTATTAATTTAAGGTTCAATATTAGAACCTAGACAGAAAATAAGTGTACGAGTTTGCTATTTTTAAGAAAGAATTTTGAGGATTTCAAAATTCTGTGAAGGATTTAGGTGAATTATTCAGGATTAAGTGTATTTGTGTTTATGTTCTGTGTATATGGTTATTTATGTATTCAAAATGTGGTTAAGGGTCAAGGGTTGACCAGATAAATGATATCTATAACAAGCCCTAAGTATATATTAAGAACGTCAGCGTTCGGTTAGAAAACCCTAGCGATTAACAAGAAACCCTAGAAACCGGTTCTGAAAATCATAATATCAGTTTCGGGAATTTAAAACCCTAATCTGGGAACTTAGAGGATGATTATAACGCTAAGTGCTATTAATTAGGATAAAGCTTAATTATTTAGCAAACCCTAATTTCAAATTTAGAAATCCTAATTTATAATTTGGGGAAAACCTAAGTGTTAATTTAAAAGTTTTGATGTTAATTAGAAAATATTAATCCTAATTTTCAAGTTATGAGTAATTAGAAAACCCTAATCTAATTACGGAATCTAATTTCTAATTTAGAAAAATTATTTTCTATTAAAAACCCTAATTCGTGGGTTGTAAACCCTAATGATCAATTTTGACCCTAATTGCTTAATTAATAATTTTAATTAGGAAATACTAATCCTAATTTGCAAGATTTAAATTATGATTAAGAAATTTTAATATAATTAGAGAATTATAATTATAATTTAGAAATATTAAATTTTTATTTTTAAAACCTAATTTAGAAATTCTAGATTTTTTCCAAAACCCTAAGGTTTTCCAAACCCTAAACCCTAAGGGTTTGGCCAATGTCCAAAATGCCATTAAAATTAAATGTGAAATGACATTTTTGCCCTTTGTTGCATTATTGTGACTCAACTTGCAAGAATTGTTCTAGTGTAGTTGGTGAACTAACCCTAGCCCTAGCTCATGACTTATATCTCCCATCTCAGCAGCAAAGATTAGCCAAATGCATGTATAATCAATTTATACAAATTAAAAGGAGAGAGAAAACTTTACTTGACTTTTCATTTTTGCCCAACCTTTTCTCTCTCTATATTTCGGGAATGGGAAGTGAGAGAGAGTGATAAGATGAGCCATGATCATATCCCAACTTACCAAGAACAGATTCACAAGGTCAGGATCAAGATCAAGCCTTAAAAGTGGTATAAACCCTAAATTCTAGAAATCCTTGAAGATTTGTGTTAATATTATGATTTGTTGTTTAAAGTTGTGTATTAGGGTGTCAGTTGATGATCTGGGTTGCTATATAGTGAATCCATAACATCAAAGTATACGAAATAGCAAATTTTTGAAATCTGGAAAAATAATGAAAAGTGGTCTGACAGTCGAATGTCAGGCCCTCTACATCTTTATGTGTTTGATGTTTTGTGTGTTTTATGCTTTGGATCTGTTCTATGACATGAGGACTGTGCTCTGAAACTAGAAACACGGTCATAACATGTCTAGATCGTACGTTATATTCGGTCAAAAGGCATTGATCGTTCACGGAAACAAATTCTGGGCAGCCCAGATTTGCCTAGAAAGCCTAACAGTCACTTTTGAAGCTCTAGATCTTACTGTGTTTGGTTAGTTTGGACAAGGTGTGGTTTTTATCTTGTAGACAGGTATAAGTACTACTCATTCATGCTTTTAGATCACCAAAATCCGTAACAGAATCATAGCAAGTCCTGGTCAAAATAGCGTTGACAATCACGCCTGATGAAGATTCTGGGTAACCCAGATCTTCATCAGCCGAGTTTTCTGTCAGAGTTTGACCGTCTTAGATCTCTTTAATGTGTTGATAATAAACCGGTTTAAGGTTGTATACATGTACCTTGTCGTTCCTACTTCATGATTCAATCTTTACATCACACAAACAAGACCCAGATGCCAAGTTATAAAGCTTCGAAGTACCAAGGTCGAGTTGTTCTTCATTTTTGGGAAACCCAGAAATGAAGAACAGTCACTGACAAGAATTGGGAGGCTTAGATCTCTCTGTGATTATATGTTTTGGCCATGAACTCAGTTGCTACTTGTAGTATTACACTTATACTATAATTATAATACTTAACCTAGTTCAGAAACCTTATAACCATGAATCTAAGACTGGTCAAATATACCAACTCGGCGACTGACATATTTTCTGGGGCAAGGCTCAAGAACAGGCGAAGAACACTTTCAGCGAAGGATTCGTCGCCAAAAGGCTTTATAGCGACAGTTTATTTAGAAAATAATTATTTTAATTAAATAAATCGAATTAAATGGTTTTTAATTATTAAAAATATAAAATAAATTCTGAAAAATTATTTTAAAGTTTGAAAAATAGTTTTTAATTATTTAGAGTATATTTCATAAATATTTAATATTTTTGGAATATAAATGGTATATAATTTATTTAATTATAATATTAAATAAATTATTTAAAAATAATTTTAATACATGAAAAATCATGAAAAATAATATTATGATATAATAAAATATTTTATGTTATTTTTAGTGACTTTTAATATTTTGTGAGAAATTTCATTAATTAATCAATATTAATGATAATTAGTTTATTTAATAAATATATTAAATAAATTATGAAAAAATAGAATTAATGATTTAAAAATTATATAAAAATGATTTAAGTGTTATAAAAATATTTTAAGTTATAAAATATAACTTTTGATATTTTTTCATGAAAATATTAATATTTTAATATTAATAGCAATTATCGGATAAAGAATTTATTGGTTTAAAAATCATATAAAGGTGATTTTAAAGTATTAAAAATACTTTGTGATATTATAAATATATTATAATATTATGACATGTATTTCATTAATATTTGATAATAAATAAATATTAATGATAAAGGAATTATGCGGTATTTAATTCATTTAAATACATTTTTAATGATTGAAAATTCATGATAAATAGTAATAATTATTCAAAAATTATTATGAGCTTATGAAAAATATTTCGAATGATAATAAATTATCTGAGATAATTATTAGGTGTTAAGTCAGAGTTTAATTGAACTTAAACTCGAGAATTATCCGACTAGACCGTCAGGATGTCAGATTTGTGTCGGTTTCAAGTCAAACTGAAATAGTTAGACCTGATACTGATTCTTATTTGTGTTATAGACTGATAGGGTTATGTGTTATGTGTTTAGGTTATTCTATGCTTATATATATAATAGTATTATTACTGTGATGATATTTTTCTAATATTGGAGATCTATATTACTAATATTAGGTCTTCGGATAAAGTGTTATAAACTGCGTAGCGGTAATCAACGGTTTAGGCAAGTTTGTTTTTACTTAACTCTACTAAGAGTTGTTTTATTCAGATATGCTTATGGTTAATCATTGCCGATTGCCATGTAGAATTGTACACTGTACATATTGCATGTATAAGTCAGGTATGAAAGGCTGATCACCTTCATTACCATTCGGTTCAGATATATTTGTTCATGTTCAATACTTGTTCAGTCAAAAGTTTGTTCCTACTAGTTCACAATTATATTGTTGAATTATTGCCTGCTTATTATTCAGATTCTTTCAATCATGATATATCGTTAATTTATTGTACTTAAACTTGCTGGGCAATCTTATGCTCACCCTTGCTATATTATGATAAACCTTGCAGATTAAGACGAACGCGTCGGATACAAGGAAAGATTAAAGACAGTTCCAGCTTAAAGTTAATGTGTGCGATTAGATTTGTATAAGTATTGTATATTAATGTTATTATAAGTCAAGTAAGTTATGATTTGTGAATAAGTTAAGGTTACTCGACCTTGGGGAACAGTGTGTAAAGTTATTGTATAAACCATTTATGTTTATATCTTCCGCAAATATTTGTATAGTATTAGAATGATCGAACCGGATCCGCGGTGATTCGGAACCCGGATTCGGGGCCGTCACATTGATTGTCCTCAGGATTATCTCTGAGGTGTGCCTGACCTCCTTGGGTTATCTCCGAACTTGGGGAATGAATGCCTCAGGGCCATTGTCGAGTGTTGAAGTTGTTTGCATGGATTTGAAACAAGCATTTCCGGGGTTATCTCCGGAACTGCAATTGCATGCCTCGGGGTTATCTCCGAGGTTAACATTATCTCTCCTGGTGTTCTTTCCGTGACTGAGACTGAGTATTTTGGGGTTATCTCTAAGATGATACGGTCTTCTCCGGTATGATTTTTGGTATTTGAATTGCATTCCTCGGGATTATCTCCGAGGTTGAAACTGAAACTCTCGGTGTTGTTTTTGGGGTTGAGGTTGAAACTTCCGGTGGTATTTCAGGGATTGAGCTGTATGTCTTGGGGTTATCTCCAAGATGGTAATACTGAATATCCCAGGATTGTCTCTGGAATTGAACTGAGCTATCTTCCAGGGTTATCTCTGAAAGATGATTCTGCCCTCCTCCAATGTTAGTAACAGGTATGCAAAAAATTTTGAGTGTCTACACATTACGTTACGAACTTTCACAACTAACTAATTCATAATCTTTAGTTTCAACATTATGATTATAATATGTGATTACGCCTTATAACATGTTTTAAGTCCTTTTACAATCATTAAAATATGTTAAGTTAACATTCTCCAAGCTATGTTGTTAACAGTTCATTACTGGGTCTGCTAGACCACTGGCGCGGTCGCGCCATGTCTACCATTGAATCTAGCACGCCTGAATGGCAGCGTGCCCGTGCCCAGAAGCAGTGCGCCCGCGCTCGGCACTAGAACCAGTTTTTGCAGAACACGAATTTAGACTCTGTTCGAAGCCAACAATTCCCATTTTCCCAATTCTACAACAATTCACCAAAACCCAAAAACCACATAAGTTTACTACAACAACTCTAGGCATAAACATAACACTTCTAATCACCAAGACACCCAAATTATAAGGATTTAACCCATGTTTTTGTTGTTTTCTCCATTTTTAACACATTTAGCGAATTCAATCGCCAAATCCTTGTTTCTTAACCAAATTACACCATTCCAACTATGTTGTTTTCGTTTCTTGATATACTAACACAATTTACCACCAATTTACAGATTATATCAAGGATTAAACATGAAATTTTTGACTCAAACAAGCCATTTCATATATAGAACACTGTTACTTTATTTTTCTTTATACAACCCAAATTTCACGTATTTGATTACTAACAATTACTTGTATATGATGATTATCAGATTTTATATTCATGCCTACATGTATATACATCAATCCAACATGACTCTCAATTCACAATGATAATTGAGAAACCAAAATATAGAATCTTAGGAGCAAATATACCTTGAATCCTTTGTTTGCATGATGATGATAACAAGGTTTTGAAATCCTCCTACTTCTTGTTGACAAAACTACAGAGAATTCCCTCTTCCTCTCACTCTCAACTTTCTTTGTGTTTCCTTCTCACGCTCTGTGTTCTCTCTTAGCTTAGGAGATAATACGCAAATGAATAAATTGATATAGCCATAACCAACGTACTTCAGTTATAAAAACACAAACTCCCCATTCTAGTTTATTTAAATAATATTTATACTATATAGTTCAATGTGTCACACTTTAATTTAGTTAATTTAAATAACTTACAATTATAACTATAATAATTATAATTATATAATTTAATTACCAGAACACCACTTTATTTAATTTAATTATTTTCTTAAATACTAAACAATTCATTTAATTTAATTATTTCATTAAATCAAATTTTTAAATAATAAAATTACCATTAATCAATTTAGTTAATGTACACACTTAACTAAATTATTGCACCATAATTTCACCAATTATTTATTTTTCTCAATCAATAAATTATTTAAAATATTTATTTAATTCAATAAATATTTTAATTAATTACAAAATTTCTCGATCGTTACATCATTCCCTCCTTAAAAGGATTTTGTCCCCAAAATCACGACTCGATTAATTTATTCTTTACATGAAAGACTTCTTCTAGACTTTTGACTTGATAATTCATAGAGAGCCACCTTGTTGAGACTTGGAGATTGCATTGGAGAACTTTGAAGGCGGAAATTGAAGCTTGAAGATTAGAGATTCCTCGACAGAGTTTTTCTTCTTCTCTTAACTTCATTATTTGTACTTATGATGCTATTTAATTTTGATCTTCTTGTTTCTATTATGATGATGAACTAATTTCCCAATTAGGGGTATAATGGAACCTTTTGCAAAGCATTAATTTAATTACCTAATATTTTCACTTGTTGATCCTATGAAGTTGATTATTATATTTTGTGCTTAATTTATTAATGTCTAGCTAACAATTAATTTGATACCTTTAATGGAATTGAAAGAGAAAATCTTAGATTAGATCTGATTATAATAATGTATGAATTTGTTGATTCTTGTTAAGGGGAACATAACAGTGTATGATACAAAAATACTTGTATGACATGTGTTACTGTGTTAGGAGTTTGCGCTTAATAAATCTGTTTTAAGTGTCTTGCACGAAAGTAGCAAAATAACTAAAATAGGTCTTTTTATTAATCATTAACAGATGTTAATAAATTGATAAGCAATCCTAGTTGGCAACTCATTGGATTAAATAAGTAAAAATATGGTAAGGAGATTATTGTAAATAAATTGGAAAAATTGTATTCCTATGTCTTTATCATCTGGTGATCAATAATTGTTAGTTAATTAATTTTTATTTTTTTTAATCAAAACAATTTCATAAATCAATTGGAGAGAATGTTTAAGTGAATTTAAATTGATAAAAACTTGTTAATTAGATTAATTGTTAGTAACTACTCTCTGTGGGTTCGACAACCTTTCTTATCACTTTATTACTTGATTGACCGTGTGCACTTGCGCGTATTTGTCATTTTATAAATCAGACAACAAAATACATTTTTTCGACCGAATTCTCGACGGAAATAAGCTCGACGGCAATATATTCGTCTGAACTTCCAACGGAATATTCCGATAGAAATAAGTTATTCTTAACAGAATAACCTTATTTCTGACGAAATATTCCGTCAGAATTAGCCCATTTCCTTGTAGTGGGAATTGAAAAGACACAGTAACCGTGTTTTCACGGAAGTCGGGGGGTGCCTAACATCTCCCCCCCCCCGCTTAATCAAGCCCCCGAACTTTGTGAATCTCGGTTTCCAAGGCCTATTAAACAAAGTCCAACAATTGGGCCTTTGTGTAAACCTTTTCAAAATCGGTTGAGTTGGTACAACCATTTCAAAACTACCAACTGGCGACTCTGAATTTTTAAATCGTCGACATTTTATGTCGGACTCTTTTTAAATTCGCCCTTTCAAACAAAAGTCAACATATAGAGAACATAAAGGGTAAAAAGAGAGAAGAAAAAAAAATTCGACGTTGACAGTTCCACCTACTCCATCTCCATCCATTCTTCTAGCCATCATCACCCTCCTTGATTTTCAGCAATGTAGAGTCATAGGCTTTTGGCTAAACACTATTGGAGAAGGAAAAGGGAAATAAATTTTGGGACAAGGCTATATAGCTTACTGCATTAGTTAAAATGGCTACTAATATACTAAGTTATTTCCTTTTAGACTCATAAGTGTAACTTTTAATGAGTTAATATTATTATCTTGTGATAGTTAGGGGTACATATACAAATAATCATATAATCCATGTACATTGGGTTAGTCTAAATAATATTTAATTTGGGTCAATATATAAATTAGTTAGGTACTAACAACCCATTATTTTTCATAAAACTTTATTATCCCAATTACACATAAATATCAGAATTAATATTATGTATCAAATATTTATTTAATTACATTTGATCTTTCTTCCACAATTTTAAAATATACATATTTAATTAACCCACCATGCATTATAATGTCGCCCAAGCTCCTTTATATAACTTAGTAAGTTATGCAATTCGAACTTACTTTTACAACATAGTTTTATATAATATCTATTTACATATTACCATGTTATTCTTAGCATCCCATATTCTATTTTATGCATGAAGTGACTTTATTACTCATTTATATGTAATTACACATAACAACAATTAATCAAATAATATATTAATAATTAATCCTTCCCATTATTAAATCATTCCTTCAATAATTTAATTAATGAATTTCTTAGCCTTCCATTATGCCATAGTAAGCATATCACATAAGCTAACATTAAGCTTTTCATTATTTCCACCATATTTCTCAAATATCATATACTTAATTCAATTCAACTAAATTATTACATCTCATGCCACAAAGATATATATTTATATTCAAATAAGTATTTAAACATTTATTATTCTCAATATTAATATTATTTTAACATTAACGGGTATTACATTATCTCCCTCATCCCAGTTCTCTGTCTGTGTATATGTCTCTCTTTTCCTTTCTCTCCCCATCCATTTTTTTAAATTACTTGGTGTGAAGTGGTACAAAGAGACTTGTTGGAATGAAATATAACTCTAGACATGGTCTTGATAGAAGCGATTATTGGAATGCAATCTGCATATCGTAGAATAATAGGGTCGTTACATATTTTTGTTTTTTGTTGTCTACTCTCTCTTGTTCATCCTTTGTTTTCTTTTAAACTTTTTATAATAAGTATGTATGTGTTTTATATATGTGGTGGGTTATTATTTTTCATTCTTTTATTTTATTCTTTGATTTTCCTCATTTCTTCAGATTTAGTCTAATATCTTTCCCATTGTCTTCCTACTTTACACTTTCATATGGATTCATTTTCAGCCTAATAAAAGGTGTCCCCGAGTTAAGTTATAATATCTATAAAATAATGCCAACTTGTTTTGTGATTTTGCCGATCATGTTCCTTTTGTTACTGTTTCTATTAAACCACCATCAGTGGTAAAGTTGGTCAGTTCATTCATATTTCTCTTTTGGTGTAGAGAGCAACCCTTTGCTGCATAAATATCTGTAATAGGATGAGTTCTTTGGAATTTAAACCTTCATCTGAAAAAAATTCTCTTTGACACATTCACGGTTCACCATTTATGCAGTCATTAAAACCAATTTGTTTCGATAGGCTTGCTAGAAGTGAAAGTTGGGATAATGATTGCAACAAGTGTAGGAGAATTACTTACAATAAGAATAGGTTAATTTGAAATAGAGATCAAGTTTCTAGAGCACAAGACTGGCTCTAATATGCCTCTTTCAATATATGAGACAGTTGTAAGTAAACCATAAAAAATTGGAGAAAACAAGTATATTGGGTAACAGTACCAAAATTTTGATTTGACGAGATTTTGGTACTTAAATTTAAGGTTATTTGATCACAATGGATTAAAATGTTTAGGTAATTTTTTTTTCAACAAGTTTAAACTTTCACTTAAAGTGTGTATAAACCTAAATCTTTAGTATCAGTAAGCATTTATCCTGATGACACCAAACACTCCTGAAATCAAAATTTCAATATAAAATCACTATCCCCGCCACCACCATTACCACATTACAGACTAGTTTAGTACAAAATTTGCTTAGCCTGTTGCATTGGGAATTCACATACTAGCCGTTGGAGCATCTAGTTACTTTATGGCTCATGTCCAGCAGGCTTCATTAATTCAACATCCAAATAACAGTTAATTCAACATCCAAATAACAGTTTGCTATATGAGGAAAGTAAAAAGGGTATTCTGGAATTATATCTCAAAAATTAAATTTTCTCGACTTCTTGGAGAATAATTCTTGATGACTTGGTTGCTTGTCACTTTAATCATTGTTGCGCAAAGGATGGAAATCTTTGCTCAATCCTTGTTAAGTGTCTTAACGACATGACACGTGATTGACAATTTTTATTTTTCTATTCTTTACTTGTAATTATTTTTGCTCTTTAACATTCTTCTAGGGATGTCTGTTTACTTGTTTGTTTGCTTTAAATGGTATTAATATGCACAGATATCTTTTGATAGGATGTTCTTGATGGTGTGGACATTCTTAATCCCTCTATGGGCCTAAACAGTCATCCAGCTACCACAAAGACCACATTTTTAAACACTTTTGATGTTACACTTCTTGCAGATGTTCAAGATGGTGTGTTTCAGGCAGTCGGAAATGGAGGCCCTTTTCCCAAAACCATTCAAATCATTAAACCCTGGGAAATGATAAGATTCTACCTGAAATTGGATTGTCACGTAAGTTTATGCAGATTTTTATAGTTTTGAATTTTTAATGCAAATATGACCATATCTAAAAAGATATTTTTTTTATTGCTTGATGACACTGTTAACAATTTACCCTGAAACAAGAATTTTAGATATTGATTTAGTTTATTTACCATATAAATGAAAAAGTATAATATTATATAGCTAAAAAAATAAACCATCATGCTAAATCAAAACATATAACCAAAATCAAATAGTTTTGCAATTAAATAATCATACAACCTCATATAAAAATAACTTCAAACACCCGTTTTTTCTTGGCCCAAAACTTTGTAGTGTTTCTGCTTATCATGATTGGTCATCATATTACATATTTCACACTTTCTCAATTGTTTACGAATCACAGCCTCTTCGATCCCATTTTTGACACCCTCGAAGGGTTCTCTAACCTTTGTTCTAGTGCTCACGATCCATCTATAACATACATTGTTCATCATAATAAAGTCTTATACATAGTCCTAAGGTCTATTAACCACTTAAACGTACCATTAATACAATAAAGAGTTTACATAACCAAATATCATTTAAAGTAAACTAATACATAAGCTTTCTCATTTAATTATTCTTGCACCTTCCCTTTGCTTTTGTCCTTCTTGGACGTCTAGGGCTTAACTGAAATAAATGTCATGATATAGCAAGAGTAAGCAATTAATTTTCTTAGCAAGTTTAAATACAAGGGGGATATATTATGATTAGAAAGGAATTTAGCTTTCAATGTTCAACAATAGGATATAATTGTGAAAGAACATGAATTAATTCTCAATAATTGAATAATAGATGCTGAGAGGTTTGAAATAACCATGAACATATACGAATGTTGTCAGTATTTAACCTGGTCATCTCAATAAGTTTTGGTCATCAAGGGGATCAACCTTTCATACCCGGTGACTTATGCATAAACACTCATAGTCGGGCAACAATTGTTTTCTAATATCATGCTTCAATAAAATTATCATTTTTTCTCAGTTAAGAGTTCTTATCAATTCAATTGATTAAGAATAGCTCTTCAAAACATATTTGATTTAACAAATTTAACATGTTTGATCTAGCTGATACAACTAGCATAGATCTATCTCATAAATAGTTCATGAATGAAAGAATTTTTAAATTCACAGTTCAATAATAATAGAACATGAATTTGATTGCGCAAAGTGTGATTAACAATAATTATTAAAGATGTGTAGTAATCAACAATAATTATCTACTAACATGCTTCAAAAATAATAACTCGAGTTTGAGTTAGAGAACATGCCTCGTTTGCGATCTACTGCTACGAAATTAAACTTATCCAGTTAAGCAGTTTAATATATCTTCCTTTGAAAGACCTATGATTGATCTTCAAATTATTAAATCATATAATATCATTACTCTATATTAAATCATTGAAGTTTTAGTTATTACATTACTTCCTTAGTAATATTATCATCTCTTGAAAATATTGCTATCATGTAAACATTATCTTAACTCATTTAATTTTATTACCCTTAATAATATTTTATTTACTTCTTAGTATTATTAATCAACTAATAACACTTTATTCGCTTATTAATATTATTAACCTCTTAATAATATTTTAATTAATTTCTAATATTCTTAAACACTTACTTCTTTTACTAATATTATTAATAATTTAATAATATCTTAATCCTTAACTAATACTCCCTCCGTTCCTAAAAGATTGTCTTTTTAGAAGGAAAAAATTATTCTAATTAATTTGTCGTTTATAACTTTCTAAGAAAATAAATTATTAACTTTCCTATATCACCCATACCTTCTCTCATTCTCCCAATAAATTATCTCCCTTGTATTAATAGTTTTTAACTTCCCATAAAGGGGTAGTGGTGAAACTTCAAACAAATTTTGATTGTTAAATGATAGTATTAAATGACTTTCCTAATCTATGTGTAAAAATTTTAAACGACAATCTTTTAGGAACGGATGTATTATTTTAATCATTTAATAATATTTTATCACTTTACCAATATTATTAACCTTATAATAATATTTTAATCATTTATTAATATTATTATTCATTTAATAATATTTTATTCATTTACTAATATTATTAACCTTTTAAATATTTTATTTAATTTTGAATATTATTAATTATTTAATAATATTTTAATCATCTAATAATACTTTAATATAATATTATTAATCTTTTAATAATATTTTAATCTAATATTGTTAGTCATTTAATAATATCTTAATCATTTATTAATGCTTTAATCTAATATTATTAATCATTTAATAATATTTTAAATTCAATTTTGATCTAAATATTGACTATTTAAAAATATCTTATTCTAATATTATTAATATCATAATAATATTTTAATCATTTATTAAATCAATTAAATAATTTATTTTAATGGTTTACCCTTTATTAATAACCCTAAAATGTCATAAATATTAGTTCTTATAAAAATTACCGAAATACCCTCTAAAAATCAGAATACAATATATTTAGGGTTTTCAACCTCTAACATCACATTTTTACCATTTATGACATCATATAGTTATTTATTTCCATTTATTCATTATATAATCATTTACAAGAAAAATACCAAAGCAGTTCTAAAAATGTTTCTTTTCTGTAAATAGACAGAAACTAGTCTCCTGATGATTCCCAAATGTTTTTGGAATTTTACAACTTGGTTTACTATTTTTAAAGGGCCTAAAACAACCAGATCTTGCCACATTTTTAATAAATCGAGTGTTTGTCCAAAAATCATGAAACTTTCAGGATACGTTCTTGTTATATATATGTACTTCCAGTAAAATTTCACCATTTTAGGAGTTACAAAAAAAGTGTTTTTCATGTTTACTTTTAAAAGAGCCCTTTCTTATAAAGGCAATATCTCTCATTCTACACATCCAAAACAGTCCATTCGTTTTCCTAAATGTAGATAACTTTTCAAAGTACCTTCCTGATTCTTCCAGAATTTTTAAAATACAGAAACAGGACAAAACCAACCTTGGTAGCAAGTGGCTAGGAACTATTCACTAGTTTTGTTCCAAAGTGGACTGTTTTGGCTCTACCTGCCACCATGGCTGGAAAAATTAGTGGTTTGGGGTTCTACCACTTGGGTTTACTAGGTAACTTATATATCTAGCACCCCGCTTTGACGGATCACAAATCAGAGGTGTAGATCTCAAGTTATGGGTGATCTAAGTGAAGAAAAGCTAGGGTTTTTCACCCTTAAGGAACCTAACTCCATTTTCTTCCTTTGGATCCTCATTCTAACACTCAAGAGGGTTAGATCCTTACATGAAACATAAAGATCTAAGGATTCTTGAGTCTTAGAACATAACCTCTCAATAACTTTAAAAATAAAACAAAATAAAAGGAAAGGAACTAGAATAGGACCTCACTTTGATTTCTTTGTTATCCTCCTTGTCCTTCCAAAGTAATGGATGAACTTAGAATTCATAAACTTGAAGTTCTCTCCCTCTCCTCTTCTTCACACCCCCGGCCTCCTCTCTCTCTCTCTTATGTTTTCTTTCTTTTGCTTAGCTTAGGAATGAAGATGAGAGAATGAAATGAAGAGAAATGAGATATTAGGGTATCAGTATATTAGTATAGATATAAAATCTATATCTAGGCTAATATCCTCCATACTTCTTTTAACCATTAAGCAATTACCCTTATCTTATCTTTTAGGATTTCATGTGATCTACTTTAGAGACTTTCAACCAATGGGAGCTTGACACACAAGGTTTAAAGGGATTAGTTACCAAAAATAACAACTTGATTAACACATTATAAGGCTATTTAAGGCACCCCCATACCCGGTCATACTCCCCCTTTTTGCCCTATTTTGGTTTTATTTTTAATGCCAATTTTGATTAATCAAATGTCCAAAATGTCCCTTATCAAATGGGCTAAAGTTTGGACTTTCAATTTAATTCTTTTGGGCTTTCTAATTTAATTATTTTGGCCATGTGATTAAAATAGTCCATTACTTTTGATCTTTCTTACCCTAATTGTTTATTTAGGGTTTCTATCCCTAATCTTTTAGTATTCAAATACTTACTCATGTCCAAGTAATCTTATAACCCAATTACACTTGCTTTAATTAGGTATAAAAAAATAATCAATTGAGATAATTAGGTTAAGCTCTTCGGTTATTATAAATCTTAAATACTAATATTTCTCAATACTATAACCCTTAGGTTATTTAATTACTACAGCAGGGGTATAGTTAGGTTATGTAGCTTACCATTTTAATTCTAAATGTTGACTTATGTCACACTCTATGTTTTGATGATGACCATATTAGTTCACTAATTCTGTTATATAACATTTCAGGAACATCAAGGAAGAAGGTCCAAAGTCAAGATGCCTTTGAAGAAAGAAAAGCTAAATTGAGTTCTGGGAATATATGTAAGATCTTAGCGATTATTACTTTCCAAAATAAGACTTTAGGACATGTGCATTACAATCATACTTGCATACGTGAGCTACCTGCTAAATTCACTAGTTTAAATATGCATGACCGGTGTTACTTAACATGACACATGAAATCAAACCTTGAATATTCAATACATATATGGTAGATCTGAAGTAAATGATCGATTGCAGTCAATACCGTAAATCTATCCATTGTCATCTCCTTGATTCACGTAAGCACATATCATAAATCATGCTGCATAGATTGCGACATAAATCAAGGGTCTTAATTCTAGGAAAATAATTAAGGTAACTAGTTGATTGCATGTATTACCATATGTTGCACATTCATAGCAGAAATCATATGTCATAATCTCGTCTCACGATTTAAGCAACTTAATTAGATGATGCTAACGGACCAATGCATGTTAAGATATATGGAAACATGCCAGCACATGTGTATGGGCATATAAAATAATAATTGTCAACTGTGTGATTGGGACTGTAAGAAATCTGCATCAAGCCTTTCTCCCATGCAATGGAAATCAATTATACCTTAAATACTGATGGCGTTATATCTCCGAAAATAGAATCTCTGTGATTAAAATCAAGCTGAGAATATCATGATAGAACGACAAGATTTGTGCAAAAGCGTTTTAATTAGAATATCTTTGCAATGGTAATATTCTAGAAGTGGTCTATATAAACTGAGCTCTTTACTACATTCATAAACAAAAAAAACATACACAGCACAATATAGCATACAAACTACGAAATCGTTTTTCACTGAGACAGACATTGATTGCATTTAGAACAGAGTTATAGCTACGAAGAACATATAGAATATATTCTGGTAATATTCTTCGTGTATATCATTTCATTCCATACTAGAGCCTTGAGTTGGTGAGTAATATATTGCTTGATCATTAGACCTCTAGTATGTATTTTATTTTTTCTATCTTAATCAATATTACATGTAATTCAGTTTTGAATTGGTAAATTATTACAATCAAGTTTAAGGGAAGCATAGGTACTTAAGAGTGCATAGGTTCACAGGGAACAAAGGTGTTCAAATTGCTAGAACTTGTATTGTAATTGAAAGAGTTTTAATAAAAGTGAGTCTTCAATACTAGTTGGTATTGGACGTGAATTAAGCTACTATTCTAGAGGGTAGTAGTTGAACCACGTAAAAATTCTGGTGTTTGTGTGATTGCTTTTTGTGCTTGAATATTTTGTTATTTATCCAGCAGACTACATTCTATACATATCAGTAAAACTGGTTAACTCAATAATATCCTGATTTGGTAATCCAGCTTGCTACATTAAACATCCAAAGGATTTTTTTATAAGAAATAAAAATTGGACATAGTTTGTGCCTACACTTATTCAACCCCCACTTCTAAGTGTACCTATTTAAATTTCATTTCGTATCAGAGCTTGGCTCTACTTATCTTGGTCTTAAAGGTGACTTGTAGGGAAAGATTCTGACATGGCACAACTTGGAAGCGCTCATCACGAAGGTCAATCGACCAACTGACCTCCACTACTCTTTGGAACTGAGAACTATAACTTCTGGAAATTTCGGATGAGGATATATCTCAAGCTAGACCCATGGGAATGGTGGGTGGTAGAGAATGGACCGGTAATCCCAAGGAAAGATGATGGTACTCCAAAAACTCTACTCAAGATGGACTCAACCGAAACATACATGGTGTCATACGATTCAAAAGCAATGAAGACTCTCCTCAGCGGCATGGTGAAATCTGAAATAGATAAAGTTTCTTCATGCAACACATCAAAAGAGATTTGGGATACCCTAGTGGTAAGTCACGAAGGAACGTCCAAAGTACGAGAAGTCAAGCTAAGTATGCTCATGCATGACTACGAAATGTTCAAACTAGAAAGAGACGAAACGATCAAAATGGCTCAAGCACGATTTTTGGTACTTATAAACTCCTTGAAGCTACTCGACAAGACAATTCCACAAAGCGAAATCAATCGTAAGCTACTTCGGGCTATGCCCAAAAGGTTTGCATCCAAAATTACTACTCTTCAAGACTCCATCAATATTTCTTCTATGGATACATTAACTCTCTTTGGTGAACTAGAAGAATATGAACACCAATTAAAAATATATGATGACGAGGAAGAAGTTCCTCGAAAGAAAGTACTAGCTCTAAATGCAGGAATTGAAGAAGAACTCGAAAATAACTCAGATGATGAAATAGAAATGATATCAAGGAGACTTAAGGGACTACTTCGAAGGAAGAATCAAAGGAAAAATACATTCAACGCAAAAAAATACAAAGCCAAGCCAACCAAGGAAACTTGTTTCGAGTGTGGACGACCAGGTCACTTTAAAAAGGATTGTTTCCAACTCAAGAACAAAGGAAAGCAAGGCAATAAGGAGTTCAAAAAGCACAAAGCATTTCTAAGATGGAGTGATGATGAAGAATCCGAAGAGGAAATAGATGCAAACGATGAACTGGCTTAAATATGCTTCATGAGACCTGAAGGTGAATCCAGTGAGGTATCTTTTTCTGATAGTATTACTTTGAAATGAGAAAATGAAAGATTAAAAGAAAAAAATATGTACTTAAAAGATCTAGTAAACACTCTAATGAGCGAAGTGGAAGCTATGATAGATGAAAAGAAAGATTTAGAAAAAGAAACACACACAAATGAGGAAATGGTTTTAGCAGCAAAGAATGATTATTTAGATAATTACAATAAAATATTGTTCAACAAGGTAAAACAGCTAAATAATGAAGTAGAAAAATTAAAAAAGGAGATAGAGATGAGAGATGTGTGCATTGATGCATTTGGCAATGAATCAAGTAATAAAACACCTCCAACTAATGACCTACAAAAGGAAATAGAGTCTTTAAAAATCTCTCTAGCTAAATTTGTTCATGGGGAAGAAAACCTAAATGTCATGCTAGGAAAATAAAGATCCAGTTATGATAAACAAGGCATAGGTTACAACCCAACATATAGGAAAGAAGTTGAAATGCTAAAATCTAAATCATCATTTAAATTAAATTATTGCACGCATTTTACCTCCTGCAAAAATTGTGGCATTAAAGGACATCTAGAGATAAATTGCTCAAGAAAGAAAAATCTAAGTAAAACCATATGGATAAAGAAAAGTGACTTGATTTCAACTAACACAAGTGGACCCAAAAAGATATGGGTACCAAAAATATAAATTGTATCTCTCATATACAGGTATGTCTCAGAGCCAAAGTATCTTCTCAAAAATGAATCCTTGACAGCGGATGTTCACGTCATATAACGGGAGACAAATCTAAGTTCGTGGAACTGAATGTCAAAAAGAAACATGGAACTGTCACATTAGGTGATAATCGGTCATGCAAAATAATTGGGAAAGGTAAAATCGGTAATGGTAAGGTTAACATTAATAATGTTCATCTTGTTAACGGTTTAGAATTCAATCATCTTATCAGTGTTAGTCAATTAATGGATAATGGAAATTAACTAAAGTTTTGAAAAAGATAGATGTACGATTTCACATAACAATGCTTCTTTAGTTACCCGAAGAGAGGGGAATATATATACTCTTGATTTTGAGCGACAGGAGGAAGAATTATGTCTTGCAACCGTTCAAGATGAAGCGAATCTATGGCATAGAAGGATAAGACATGTTCATATGGACCTCATCAAGAAGTTGTCATCAAAGAACTTAGTAAGAGGATTACCCAAAATGATTTTTGAGAAGAAAGGTATATGTGAACCCTGTCAACTTGGAAAACAAGCAAGAACATCATTCACAGCCAAAAACATGGTATCAGCTTCTTCTCCCTTACAATTTTTTCATCTCGATTTATTTGGACCTAAAAGACATGCTAGTTTAAATGGTAAATTCTATGCTTTTGTGATAGTTGATGATTTCTCTAGATATACATGGGTTCTATTTCTTAGAACAAAAGATGAGGCATTTAAAGAATTTGAAAAACTGATTAAAAATTTGGAGACCAAGTATAGTCTTAATCTTATAAGAATCAAAAGTGACCATGGTACTAAATTTCAAAAGGATTTTATTACATTCTGTAATCAAAAAGGAATCTCTCACGAATTTTCAGCACTAGAACTCCACAACAAAATGGAGTGGTAGAGAGGAAAAATCGAACGTTACAAGAAACTGCTAGAACTCTAATTCAAGAAAGTAAGCTTCCTAAGAAATTTTGGGCCGAAGCTGTAAACACAACATGTTATGTACTAAATAGAGTTTTGATTCGTCCAATCATTTTGAAAACACCATACGAATTGTTTAATAATCGGCTCCCTAACATAAGCTATTTCAAAGTGTTTGGATCTAAATGTTTTATCCTTAACACTAATGGAAATCTGGGCAAGTTTGATGCTAGATCATATGAAGGAATATTCATTGGCTATTCACAAAATAGTAGAGCATATCGCACTTATAATGTACAAAAGATGTGTATCGAAGAATCTATACATATCAAATTTAACGAATCTAACCATGATATTACAAAAGAAAGAGAAGAAGCTGCAGGAAACTTAGAGACTGCTGCAAATCCAGCCTACCAGATAAAGCAAAACAACAAGATCATGGAACCAATCTAGCAAGATGAATTAGAAGAGCAGCAGGACCTAGACTCTATCCAGTAAGCTGAATACAAAAATCAGGAACATATCCAACAAGCTAAAATGGATGAACAACAAGACCATAATTCTGAATCTACTGAAGAAGTAATACATGATGTTCAACTTCCAAAATCAGCAAGATACATCACCCATCTTGGGTCGTCAGATACAAAGTACAGAATACAAATACAACTTACTAATACAACTGTCGTGTACAATACGACAGAACATAAACTGCGAGTTTGAATACAAATATTATCTTCTAGAGAGTATTCATACTCAAAAGGAGTCTTCATTACATTTATTAACACACCAATACATAGAATAGTGAGGACTACTAACTAATACTATCATGGATCATCACTCCGTTCTCCGACTTGCCCCAGCTACGTTCTCATTTCCTGAAGAGAACAGTGAAAGAAAGGGTGAGCTCAACTAGCCCAGTAAGAAATATTATGACTAAGATAATGCAGAATAAATTATCATTACCATTCAACAATGTTAAACTGATAAAATATAATAGACATCAAGTTTAACTGCAGCGGAACAAGCAATCCATTAAAAGAGTCAAGTAGAAAATAAACTCTACAATCTTTTATGATTTAAAAGGTTTTTCAACACTGTGATCGCTGGGACTCAGCTTAATAAAATAATCCACATCATTGAATCACTCCTACACTACGGCCAAGGATATTCGTGTATTCATTAATGGTCATGATCATGCCAACAACTGTCCATCAATGCACTATGGGCCAATGAGGACTTTTACCACATCATTTGTAACATTACGATCATGATTATACCGAATAATCCCTGGTCATAATCATACCAAGTCCATTTATGCACTACAAGCCACAGATGACTTTAAACATTTTATAAACATGAGGATGATGACAATGATATAAGAATTCAATAAAACAAGTTCAAGAATTAATTTATCCAAGAATTAATAACGTCCAAATTGTCAACATGATACTGCTTTGTAGAGTAAACTTCAAGACTGATCAGGAGAATATTTTCTTAAATAGATACTAGATGAAGCGCAAATGTCAAGAATATTCCACTAATTTCATGGAGTATAGAAGTCAAAGTTTTAATCAACTGAGTATAATAAAGAATGGAATAACAAAAGAAATCACCATGCATGCGATAGACCGCACAGACAGGTTATTCTTAACAGAATAATAATAATGGAACCAGGTCCGGCGTAAACGCACAGACAGGATATTCCGACAGAATAATAAATAATGGAACCAGGTCCGGCGTAAACGCACAGACAGGATATTCCGACAGAATAATAAAGAACAGTATAATAAATAATGGAACCAGGTCCGGTGTAAAACACACAGACAGGATATTCTGACAGAATAATAATAAAGACGGAACTAGGTCTAGTGTAAAACACACAGACAGGATGTTCCAACAGAATAATAGGAGAATGTCACCAAGTATAGGGTAGACCGCGTATACAGGTTATTCCAACAGAATAATAAGAAATGAAATAACAATAGTTCTCTTCATGAATAAGAAAGAATAACACCCCTTACCGTTTTAAAGAAGAGCTGAAGTAGTTAAGTAGCAGAATACTCTTCTTCTCTCTCTATAGTTTTTCTCTATAGTTTCTCTCTCTAGAGTTCAGTGAATTCGTGAAAAATAATGAAGCCCTAGGCCTCTATTTATAGAAAAACTGAGGGTGGCTCTTGGTCTTAACGAAGGGTCAAATGACTCTTGGTCTTAACGAAGGGTCAAGTGACTCTTGGTAATATTGAAGGGACAACTACTATTGACGAAAGTAATTACTATTGACCAAGGTAAATACTATTGACGAAGGTAATTACTATTGACCAAGATAAATACTATTGACGAAGGTAAATACTATTGACCAAGGTAAATACTATTGACCAAGATAAATACTATTGACGACGATAATTACTATTGACGACGATAATTACTATTGACGACGGTAATTACTATTGACGAAGAGACTCTTAGATGATGACATATGGCCCCCCATAAAAATAACCAAACTTACCACAACGTCTCAATTATTGATTTAATAATATAACATATTATACAGATGATACTATGATAATAATTTAAGAGATATGATGCAGCAATTACTGTAACAATAATTGAGTATAGCTGAGTGACTTCTCACGTAAGCATCAATAATCAATACCGTGTGCTACTATGCAACCACGCGTATTACTGTATTTTTACTACCGGGTAGTTCAACAGTTTTAACGGTTTTAACGGTAACACCTCAGCCGTTATTTTTATAGAAAGATAATTTTGTCGTTTTCTCAATCTGACAATAATTTCGTTGTGGGGTCCACCAATAATTGTGTCGTCGTACGAATATTCCCCGACAAAAAGAATATTCCCCGACCAAACGAATATTTTAAAACAACTTGCGTACTTTGCAAAATTTATAAATATTACCCACAACTATAACATTATATCAAATTAACTCCATAATATTCAAAAATGATATTTATAGAAAATTCATCTTTATTTATAAAAGTTGAGGTCTTACAACCTCCTCTTCTTATGAAATTTCACCCTCGAAATTAGGGTACGTACCTGGTATGTCGAAGAGGTAAGGATACCTTGATTTCATTTCAGATTCTAACTCTCAAGTCATTTCCTCAACATCGTGGTTTCTCCACAAAACTTTGACTTGAGGTATAACCTTGGAGCGTAGAATATGTTCCTTCTTATCCAAGATTTGAACAGGAACTTCTTCATACGTCAAATCCTCCGCTATTTCGTCCGGTTCTAACTCAATAATGTGGTTCGGGTCTTCCACATATTTACGTAACATGGATATGTGAAAAACGTTATGAACACGAGACATACTTGGCTGTAAAGCGAGTCTATAAGCCACAGTTCCTACTCGATCGAGGATTAAAAATGGACCGACGAATCGAGGATTGAGCTTTCCTCTCTTTCCAAATCTCGTAACTCCTTTCCATGGAGCAACACGTAAGAACACATGATCTCCTACATCAAATTCCACGTCCTTTCGATGAAGATCAGCATAACTCTTTTGTCGATCTTGTGAGGTTTTTATACGTTGTCGGATCGTTTGAATCTTTTCTGTAGTCATACGTACCAACTCCGGTCCCAACAACGTTGCTTCACCCACCTCATCCCAGCATACTGGAGAACGACATTTTCTTCCATACAATGCTTCGAATGGAGCCATGCCAATACTTGCTTGATAACTGTTGTTGTAGGAAAACTCCACCAATGGTAAAAACTTGTCCCAACTTCCCTTGAAGTCAAAGACACAGAGTCTTAATAGATCTTCAAGAGTTTGAATAGTCCTCTTTGATTGTCCGTCCGTCTGAGGATGATATGCCGAACTAAATCATAAATCTGTGCCCATAGCTTTTTGTAAACTAACCCAAAATCATGAAGTGAATCTTGGGTCTCGGTCAGAAACTATGGATACTGGCATACCATGCAGTCTTACAATCTCATTTATGTACATACGAGCAAGACGTTCAAGTGTATAAGTTTCTCGTATCGGTAAGAAATGAGCAGACTTGGTCAATCTATCAACAATGACCCAAATCGCATCAATACCTTGAGAAACCCTAGGAAGACCGGTAACGAAATCCATGGTAATGTGCTCCCACTTCCATTCTGGAATTTCAAGTGGTTGCAATGGACCTTTTGGTACTTGATGCTCCGCTTTTACTCGTTGACAAGTTAGACACCTTGAGATAAATAACGCTATCTCTCTCTTCATATTGCTCCACCAAAATATATGACGAAGATCATGATACATTTTGGTACTTCCAGGATGGATTGTAAACGGTGTGTTGTGCACTTCCATCATGATTTCATACTTTAAATCAGGGTTGTTAGGAACACAAAGTCTGGAGTTGACTCGAAGTATTCCTTCTTCATCGATTCTTGCTTCCGGCATAGCACCTTCTTGCACTTTCTTCCTCATACGCATCAGCTCCAGGTCTGTAGCTTGAGCAGCTTTAACTTTATCGATTAAAGTCGGTTCTACTCGTATATTCGCCATCATCACATGGGTCCCTGGAGTCTTTAACTCTATCTCCATCCTTTGCAAGTCACACAAAATGGGCCTTTGTGTTGACAATATCGCACTCGTACTTGCATATGATCTTCTACTCAATGCGTCAGCTACCACGTTCGCTTTTCCAGGATGGTATTGAATGGTATGATCATAATCTTTCAACAGTTCAAGCCAACGTCGTTGTCGCATGTTGAGTTCCTTTTGAGTGAAGAAATATTTGAGGCATTTATGATCCGTAAAGATCTCCACCTTCTCCCCATACAAGTAATGCCTCCAAATTTTAAGTGCAAAGACAACAGCTGCCAACTCTAGATCATGAGTAGGATAATTCCTCTCATATTCCTTGAGTTGTCTTGATGAATAGGCTATGACTTTTCCATGTTGCATGAGAACACATCCCAACCCTTTGCTCGAAGCATCACTGTAGATGACAAATCCCTCCGAGCCAGATGGTATTGTTAGAACAGGTGCTGAAATGAGTCTCCTCTTGAGTTCTTTAAAACTCTGCTCACATTCTTCGCTCCAACCGAACTTTGTATCTTTCCGAGTCAGCTGAGTTAATGGAGTAGCGATTCGAGAAAATCCTTTCACGAATCTCCGATAATAACCAGCTAAACCAAGAAAGCTACGTACCTCGGTCACTGATTTAGGTTGCTCCCAGCTTTGAATTGCTTCAATCTTTGCCGGGTCAACAGATATTCCACGACTTGATACTACGTGCCCAAGGAATGCTACCTCTTCCAGCCAGAACTCGCATTTCTTCAACTTGGCATAAAGCTTGTATTCACGAAGCTTTTAGAGTACCAGCCTCAAGTGTTGCTCATTATCTTCACGGCTTTTGAAATAAATAAGGATGTCATCAATAAAGACGACCACAAAGTGATCCAAATATTCCTTGAATACCCGGTTCATCATATCCATGAAGGCAGCAGGAGCATTAGTCAATCCAAAGGACATGACTAGAAATTCATAATGCCCGTACCGAGTTCTAAAAGTCGTCTTTGGAATATCCTCAGTTCTAACCTTCAGCTGATGATATCCAGAACGAAGATCGATCTTTGAAAAGAATTGTGCTCCTTGCAACTGGTCAAACAGGTCATCAATACGTGGCAATGGGTACCTATTTTTGATGGTGACATGATTCAACTCCCGATAATCAATACAAAATAGCATACTTCTATCTTTCTTCTTCACGAATAGAACAGGAGCACCCCAAGGAGAAGTACTAGGACGAATAAAGCCAATGTCTAACAATTTCTGCAGTTGGATCTTTAACTCCTGAAGTTCAATAGGAGCCATTCGATATGGGGCTTTGGAAATAGGTTTTGTACCGGGTTCAAGGTCGATACAAAATTCAATTTCACGCTCTGGGGGTAGGCCAGGAAGTTCTTCAGGGAATACGTTAGGGAATTTATTAACAATAGAAATATCATTCAAAACTGACGTATTTTTGTTTAGATCCGTGACATGAGCTAAGAAAGCTTGACATCCGTTTTTCAATAACCGAATAGCTTTATGGCTTGAGATGACAGCGATTGATTTTAATGGTTTGGTTGCTTGAATTCGCATAATAGGTCGATTAGGAATATGAAAGCTAACAACCTTACGAAAATAATCAATTTTTGCATGATGAGTAGTTAACCAATCAATCCCTAGAATCACGTCAAATGCAAGTATTTTTAATGAAATAAGATCGACAGGTAATGTGTGGGTACCAACTTGAACCAAACAAGACTTATAAATTGTGGATGTAATGAAGGTTTCTCCCAATGGAGTTTCAACAGATAAGTCAAAGTCTAATTTCTCTGGAATCAAATTTAATCGATGAGCGCAAGTAGGAGAAATAAAAGAATGGGTAGAGTCGGTATCAAATAAAGTATAGACTTCGTTAGAGTTTACGATAAGCTTACCCGTGGTGACCTCATTCGAGTTCCTTGCTCTCTGGGAGTTCACAACAAACGCTCTCCCTTACACAACCGATTTTGACTTTTCTGGGACGGCCTTTGGTGCCTCCATCCTAGCTGAATTTATCTTCGGTAAACGATAAAATCGGGCTAAATGACCTTCTCTTCCACAATTATAACATGCTTTGGACGGCATCGCGCAGTTTGGACTGATGTGCCCCTCCCCTCCGCATTTGAAACATATGATAGGTGGTCGTTCTTCTTCCTTAACGACAGGTGCTGGTGCTGACGTCTTCCCATCATTGTTGAATCTCCTCTTCTTGAAATGCTCATTCTTATTATTTTGGCCCTGATTACCACCGAAGTGGTTACCATTTCTGGCCTGTTGATTCCCTCCACGCTTGTTGTCACCGCTTCGATGACTGCTCTCACTAGTATTATCATTTTGCCGGCTGCTCTCTTTTGGTTGCGTTGTCTCGTTATCGCGCTCCACCAACTGAGCCCTATTTACAACATCTGAATACAAACACAGTTTATGAGAAACAAGATGTTGACGTATCTCAGGTTTCAAACCTCGCAAAAATATTCGCGTCATTCGCTCTTCATTATCCACCAAGTGGGACGCAAACCGGGATAACTCAGCAAATTTAGCCTCATACTGCGACACGGTCATATTATTCTGCTCCAATTTGATGAACTCCACCTCCTTCATATGACGAATACTCTCGGGAAAGTATTTATCGTTAAACAGCTCTTGGAACTTCTCCCAAGACATCTTCAGTGTGGCAGGTTGAGTACGCTTTATCGATTCCCACCAGTAATCTGCCTCTCCTCGCAACATAAAGGCGGCAAAGGGAACCTTTTGCTCCTCGGAGCAACCCAAGACATCAAATATCTTGGTGATCTTCTTTATCCATGTTTCAGCTACAAGTGGTTTGGGTTCTCCCTTAAACTCCGGTGGTCCCAGCTCCTTAAACTGTTTAGCGGTGACCGCCTGAGAGTTTCCAGTATTTCCACCTACGTTGTGGACAGGAGCCGCTTTCACCTGTTGTTGCATGAATTGCATAAAACCTCTGAACATTCCATCATTCATCATCTGGTCAGTGTTATTGTTTGCATGAGGATTGTCGCCTTCCTGATGCACATTATCCTGATTATTGATATGTGGTGAATCCACAGTCGCCTGAGCTCCATTGCTATTCTCAACATTCTCAGATGTCATTTTTAGATACTGTCACAAAATAAAAGTTAATTGATGTCATATATTATCCTTATATTATGACCGACCAATTAAATACCATGCAAATAAACTTAGGTAGGTCATACTAGCGAAGGAATTCTCCGTCTCTCCCCTCCTAGTTCTATTCTCACATCTTAGCCAGGGATCATATCCCTAAGCTCTGATACCAACTGTGACGCCCCCAAAATTAGGTATACATCACCCATCTTGGGTCATCAGATATAAAGTACAGAATACAAATACAACTTACTAATACAACTGTCGTGTACAATACGACAGAACATAAACTGCGAGTTTGAATACAAATATTATCTTCTAGAGAGTATTCATACTCAAAAGGAGTCCTCATTACATTTATTAACACACCAATACATAGAATAGTGAGGACTACTAACTAATACTATCATGGACCATCACTCCGTTCCCCGACTTGCCCCAGCTACGTTCTCATTTCCTGAAGAGAACAGTGAAAGAAAGGGTGAGCTCAACTAGCCCAGTAAGAAATATTATGACTAAGATAATGCAGAATAAATTATCATTAGCCTTCAACAATGTTAAACTGATAAAATATAATAGACATCAAGTTTAACTGCAGCGGAACAAGCAATCCATTAAAAGAGTCAAGTAGAAAATAAACTCTACAATCATTTATGATTTAAAAGATTTTTCAACACTCTAATCGCTGGGATTCAGCTTAATAAAATAATCCACATCATCGAATTACCCCTACACTACGGCCAAGGATATTCGTGTATTCATTAATGGTCATGATCATGCCAACAACTGTCCATCAATGTACTACGGGCCAATGAGGACTTTTACCACATCATTTATAATATTACGGTCATGATTATACCGAATAATCCCTGGTCATAATCATACCAAGTCCATCTATGCACTACAGGCCACAGATGACTTTCAACATTTTATAAACATGAGGATGATGACAATGATATAAGAATTCAATAAAACAAGTTCAAGAATTAATTTATCCAAGAATTAATAACGTCCAAATTGTCAACATGATACTGCTTTGTAGAGTAAACTTCAAGACTGATCAGGAGAATATTTTCATGAATAGATACTAGATGAAGCGCAAATGTCAAGGATATTCCACTAATTTCATGGAGTATAGAAGTCAAAGTTTTAATCAACTGAGTATAATAAAGAATGGAATAACAAAAGAAATCACCATGCATGCGATAGACCGCACAGACAGGTTATTCTTAACAGAATAATAATAATGAAACCAGGTCCGGCGTAAACGCACAGACAGGATATTCCGACAGAATAATAAATAATAGAACCAGGTCCGGCGTAAACGCACAGACAGGATATTCCGACAGAATAATAAAGAACAGTATAATAAATAATGGAACCAGGTCCGGTGTAAAACACACAGACAGGATATTCCGACAGAATAATAATAAAGATGGAACCAGGTCCGGTGTAAAACACACAGACAGGATGTTCCAACAGAATAATAGGAGAATGTCACCAAGTATAGGGTAGACCGCGTATACAGGTTATTCCAACAGAATAATAAGAAATGAAATAACAACAGTTCTCTTCATGAATAAGAAAGAATAACACCCCTTACCGTTTTAAAGAAGAGCTGAAGTAGTTAAGTAGCAGAATACTCTTCTTCTCTCTTTCTATAGTTTCTCTCTAAAGTTTCTCTCTCTAGAGTTCAGTGAATTCGTGAAAAATAATGAAGCCCTAGGCCTCTATTTATAGAAAAACTGAGGGTGGCTCTTGGTCTTAACGAAGGGTCAAATGACTCTTGGTCTTAACGAAGGGTCAAATGACTCTTGGTAATATTGAAGGGACAACTACTATTGACGAAAGTAATTACTATTGACCAAGGTAAATACTATTGACGAAGGTAATTACTATTGACCAAGGTAAATACTATTGACGAAGGTAATTACTATTGACCAAGGTAAATACTATTGACGAAGGTAATTACTATTGATCAAGGTAAATACTATTGACCAAGGTAAATACTATTGACCAAGGTAAATACTATTGACGACGATAATTACTATTGACGACGGTAATTACTATTGACGAAGAGACTCTTAGATGATGACATATGGCCCCCCATAAAAATAACCAAACTTACCTCAACGTCTCAATTATTGATTTAATAATATAACATATTATACAGATGATACTATGACAATAATTTAAGAGATATGATGCAGCAATTACTGTAACAATAATTGAGTATAGCTGAGTGACTTCTCACGTAAGCATCAATAATTAATACCGTGTGCTACTATGCAACCACGCGTATTACTGTACTTTTACTACCGGGTAGTTCAACAGTTTTAACGGTTTTAACGGTAACACCTCAGCCGTTATTTTTATAGAAAGATAAATTTGTCGTTTTCTCAATCCGACAATAATTTCGTTGTGGGGTCCACCAATGATTGTGTCATCGTACGAATATTCCCCGACAAAAAGAATATTCCCCGACCAAACGAATATTTTAAAACAACTTGCGTACTTTGCAAAATTTATAAATATTACCCACAACTATAACATTATATCAAATTAACTCCATAATATTTAAAAATGATATTTATAGAAAATTCATCTTTATTTATAAAAGTTGGGGTCTTACAGTGTGTGTCTATGTGCTCGGTTTCAGGCCAAACCTAAAGAATCCCACTTATAGGCTGTTAAACGAATATTTAAATATTTGAGTGGTACGACAAATTTAGGTTTGTTTTACCCAAAATGTGACAATTTTGATCTAATGGGTTATTCAGATGCTGACTATGCAGGCTGTCAAATAGATAGAAAAAGCACAAGCGGTGCCTGTACATTTTTAGGACAAAGTCTTGTTTCATGGCACAGCAAGAAGCAAACGTCAGTCGCCCTATCCACTACTGAGGGTGAATATTTAGCAGCAGGAAGCTGTTGCTCTCAAATTTTGTGGATGCGTCAAACAATGTGCAACTTTGATATTATATGTGAAAATGTGCCCATATACTGTGATAATACAAGCACCATAGACATCTCTAAAAATCCAGTACTACATTCTCGCACAAAACACATAGAAGTACGCCACCATTTTCTTAGAGACAATGTGTCCAAAGGCCTAATAAGATTGATATTCATTCCCACTGAGCATCAATTAGCAGATATCTTTACAAAACCTTTAGGGGAAGACCGGTTCTGTACCTTAAGAAGAGAACTCGGGAAGTGTCTGATTTAAATATGATCTGCATGCCTTAAGGAAAGTAGACAGTCATGGCTTATCTAGGTGCCATAATAATGCTCATTGTATCTGCCCAAGATCTTCATTCCCAAACATAGCGACACGTCTTTCCAAATCCCGGTAACACACAACCCTTAACAGATAGACTCTACTTTACTAAATCCAAGCTCTCTCTCTCTGTCTTCTGCATATCTTAACTCTCTCTGCGCCCCTACACATCCCTCAAACCCTAACCGTGAAGATGAAAACACGGTGATCCAGACAAATACGTGACGAATCGGACAACGAGATGTCGCTACCATCTCCTCATCCCACTACTACTCGACGCCTGAAACGGAAGCAGCCCTCGGTCCAAACCATCTCTGGCGACTCCTCTCCGGTCGAATCAGAAGCTAGCTTACCCTCTCCTCCACTGATTGGGACGTCAACGATCACTAAACGGAGAGCAGTCAAGGAATCATCACTCAGTTCCCTGTTTCAATGCATGATGTTCCTGATGACTTCTTTAGAGGTCACAACTTTGAACTTTGCTTTAAGTCATCTATATGTCACAAAATCTTTGTCTATGAAAAATCAATAGACATGTTTTACTACCAAAACTCCCCTCTTCATCGTCTTTTTGAGTCATGCGGTCTGTCTTCCTTAAGCACTCCTCCCTCGGTAGCTTACCCAAAATTAGTTCAACAGTTTTATACCAATCTTGAGAATAATGGCGACTGCTACACTTCCTTTGTCAAAGGTAAATCTATGTTCTTCACAGCTATGGATTTAGGGAGTATACTGTCAATCCCATACACCGGGGATTGCCCCTTCACTCTCAAAGGGTCTATCTCTACTCCTCTGTCTCCCTTAGTACAGCTTCGCATTGTCTTGGATGATCCAACAGTGTCCTCTGTCACCCTTCCAAAAACCGCCGAAGTGTCTCCTCTTGCAGTTGTTCTTCACAAACTGTTACAATACAATCTCCTCCCTCGTCTCGGTGGTGGAGCTGATTTCACGTATCAGGATTTGGTCTTAGTAGCTTTAATAATGACCGGCCAACCTTTTAATTTTTCACTCATGATGCTAAAACATATTATTCACTATGTTAAACATTCCAAAAAGTGTCTGCCCTACTGCTGCTTCCTCACCAAATTGTTTAGTCACTTCCAAATCCCACTCGACGACGAAAGCTCTATCAAATTAACTGACTCCATCGATTCCAATTACCTCAAAGGAGCCCATATCATACTACTTAAAGGAAAGTTCATATGTGTGGTACCTGAGATTTCAAACCCATACCTACCACCTCACTGCCTCCTTCACCAGAAATTTTCACTCTCCTTCACTCCATAGCAACCAATCAAGCCCAAATCACTTCTGATGTTAAAGATGTTCAACTCCATCTCTCCATACTTGAAAAAGGCAAACTTCCAATTCGTCATGATGATCTTACTGCTATGTTTCGTAATGTGGAAGATGAGTTCATAGATCTTCAAGATGGATTCGAGTTGCATACTCGGCCAATGGTCGAAGCCCTACTAAGGAAGATGAATCGCAATGCCTACCAATTGAGTACTGAGCTTAAGTTCATCAGCCATCAAGTTGGGACTCTTGGACGGATTACCGAGTGACGCATGAATGACCTAAGTGAGGAGCTGCAAGCCGATCAAGTCCAGTCGCGCATCCCTGAATGGCCCCAGTGCAATTGGATGGTAGAATATCAAGGAGACTTTCTGGACCTGCCTCTCCCACCTCCTACCTTCATTGCTCGTCCTCCCAGATTTGCCAACAGAATGTCCCTAGAAGAGATCGAACATCGCCAGCTTCACCGGCCCTATTTCACAGCTCGTGAAGCCAATCACGTTAATCTTGAGGATGAGGATGACTAGCTACCCTGCCCCCTTTTGGCCTTCTGCGTACACCTTTTTGATAGATGCCAAAGGGGGAGACGAATTATGGCTATTTTCTTTTTCTTATTCCTATTTGGCTATCTTTAAAATTCTCATGCATGGTAATCTGTAAGACGATTGTTTATTTTATTTTTTTTGATGGATGATGGTTTAAATAGTTCTGCTTATCATGTTACGGACTAACCCGAAAATGCAGGGTTACTGTTAAACTTTTCATAACTTGCAAAATACAGGGTTGCTTAAACACTGCACATATGCAGTCAATGGTATGCATGAATTGAGGGGGAGCTATAACTCTCTTAAAGTACATAGTTTTAGGGGGAGCCATAATTATCTTGTTGTCATCATCAAAAAGGGGGAGAATGTTGACTTATGTCACACTCTATGTTTTGATGATGACCATATTAGTTCACTAATTCTGTTATATAACATTTCAGGAACATCAAGAAAGAAGGTCCAAAGTCAAGATGCCTTTGAAGAAAGAAAAGCTAAATTGAGTCCTAGGAATATATGTAAGATCTTAGCGATTATTACTTTCCAAAATAAGGCTTTAGGACATGTGCATTACAATCATACTTGCATGCGTGAGCTACCTGCTAAATTCACTAGTTCAAACATGCACGATCGGTGTTACTTAGCATGACACATGAAATCAAACCTTGAATATTCAATACATATATGGTAGATCTGAAGTAAATGATCGATTGCAGTCAATACCATAAATCTATCCATTGTCATCTCCTTGATTCACGTAAGAACATATCATAAATCATGCTGCATAGATTGCGACATAAATCAAGGGTCTTAATTCTAGGAAATTAATTAAGGCAACTAGTTGATTGCATGTATTACCATATGTTGCACATTCATAGCAGAAATCATATGTCATAATCTCGTCTCACGATTTGAACAACTTAATTCGATGATGCTAACGAACCAATGCATGTTAAGATATATGGAAACATGCCAGCACATGTGTACAGGCATATAAAATAATAACTGTCAACTGTGTGATTGGGACTGTAAGAAATTTGCATCAAGCCTTTCTCCCATACAATGGAAATCAATTATACCTTAAATATTGATGGCGTGATATCTCCGAAAATAGAATCTCTGTGATTAAAAGCAAGCTGAGAATATCATCGTAGAACGACAAGATTTGTGCAAAAGTGTTTTAATTAGCATATCTTTGCAACGGTAATATTCTAGAAGTGGTCTATATAAACTGAGCTCTTTAATACATTCATATACGAAAAAACATACACAGCACAATATAGCATACAAATTACGAAATTGTTTTTCACTGAGACAGACATTGATTGCATTTAGAACAGAGTAGCAGCTACGAAGAACATATAGAATATATTCTGGTAATATTCTTCGTGCATATCATTTCATTCCATACTAGAGCCTTGAGTTGGTGAGTAATATATTGCTTGATCATTAGACCTCTAGTATGTATTTTATTTTTTCTATCTCAATCAATATTACATGTAATTCGATTTTGAATTGGTAAATTATTACAATCAAGTTTAAGGGAAGCATAGGTGGTTAAGAGTGCATAGGTGCACAGGGAACAAAGGTGTTCAAATTGCTAGAACTTGTATTGTAATTGAAAGAGTTTTAATAAAAGTGAGTCTCCAATACTAGTTGGTATTGGACGTAGATTAGGCTACTATTCTAGAGGGTAGTAGTTGAACCACGTAAAAATTCTGGTGTTTGTGTGATTGTTTTCTGTGCTTGAATATTTTGTTATTTATCCAGCAGCCTGCATTCTATACATATCAGTAAAACTGGTTAACTCAATAATATCCTGATTTGGTAATCCAGCTTGCTACATTAAACATCCAAAGGATTTTTTGATAAGAAATAAAAATTGGACATAGTTTGTGCCTACACTTATTCAACCCCCCCTTCTAAGTGTGCCTATTTAAATTTCACTAAATACATAACTAGTAATTACTCATATCCATACACACAATATATATGTATTTAGCCATAATCTTCTATCACATAGTCATCCCACATATTTAATCACTACATGCCACAACGTTTTCAATAATAGTAACATATTAACTTACAAAGTGACTTAAAATTCTTGCTTATTACATCATCCCCTCCTCATAAAAATTTGTCCCCGAAATTACACATAAGGTTACTCAAAAAGATTTGGATAATTTTTTCTCATCTTTTTCTTGAGTTCCCACGTAGCTTCTTCAGCATTGTGGTTCCTTTAAAGAACTTTTACAGAATGTATAAACTTATTTCTTAACTTATGTTCTTTCCTATCTAAAATTTCTATAGGAATTTCTTTGTATGATAGGTCCTTATCGACTTGAATTGGTTCATAAGATATCACGTGCTTGTAAACAGGCTTATATGGTCGCAGAACTAACACATGAAATACATTATGAATATGTTCTAGTTCAGGAGGTAGAGCTACCTCGTACGCCACTTCACCTATCTTCTTTAGTATTTCGAATGGTCCAATAAATCTCGGACTCAGTTTACTTTTCTTTCTAAATCTTATCTTCCCTTTCCAGGGAGATACTTTAAAAAATGCATAAGTCCCCACTTCAAAGTCTCTTTTCTTGCGATGCAAATTGGCATACTTCTTTTGACGGTCTTGAGCTACTACTAGTCGAGCTCTTATTACCTTGATGATCTCCACAGTCTGCTGCACCAGCTCTGGCCCCAAAAGTCCGCGTTCACCTACTTCATTCCAACATAAGGGCATTCTGCATTTCCTCCCATACAGTGCTTCATACGGTGGCATACGAATGCTTGAATGATAACTATTGTTATATGCAAACGTTAGTAATGGAAGATGATCCTCCCAGCTTCCCTTGAAGTTTATCACACAGGCTCTAAGCATATTTTCTAATGTTTAAATTATTCTCACTTTGCCCATTGGTCTGCAGATGATACACGGTACTCAAACTTAGCTGTGTCCCCATTCTTTCTTGAAGACTCCTCCAAAAGTTTGACGTGAAGTGTGGATCCCTGTTAGACACAATTGATATTGGCACTCCATGTTTCGTAACAATTTTCTTGATATATAATTTGGCTAACTGATCCAAACTATATCTGATCTTAATCGGCAGAAAGTGTACTGACTTTGTAAGACAATCTACAATAATCCATATGGCATCGTGTCCTTTCTGCGTTGCTAGAAGTTCCACCACAAAATCCATCGTGACGTGCTCCCATTTCCATTCTGGAATCTCTATCGGCTGTAATAAATTGCTCGGTCGTTGATGCTTTGCCTTGACTCTTTGGCAAGTTAAACATTTGCTGACGCATTCTGCAACCTCTCTTTTCATGTTCGGCCACCAAAAGTGTTGACGCAAATCCTGATACATCTTCATGCTTCCTGGGTGTATCAAGTATCTCGTACTGTGTGATTCTTGCAAAATCTCCTCTCTTAGCTCCAGTACTAAAGGTACCCAAATTCGTCCTTCAAATCTCAACAGTCCAGTCCCATCGATCTTGAACTTCAAATCATTGCCTTCAGCTAACCGATTTTTGATGTTACCACATTCTTTATCATTTTCTTGTGCCTCCTTCACCTTGTTGAGTAGAGTCGGACTTTCTTCCATTTCTATTACTTTATTTGAATTCTTCGAATATTTCACCTCCAACTCAATTTTCTCCATTTCCTTTACTAACTCTTCTTGCTCTGTCAAAATAAACAACTTCTCTCTGCTTTTTCTGCTTAAAGCATCTACTACTACATTGGCCTTTCTGGGATGATAAAGAATCTCACAATCATAGTCTTTGATCAATTCTAACCATCTCTTCTGCCTCATGTTCAACTCCTTTTGTGTAAGGATATATTTCAGACTCTTGTGATCTGTATATATCTAACACTTTTCTCCATAGAGAAAATGTCTCCAGATCTTAAGGGCAAACACTACCGTATCCAATTCAAAGTCATGGGTAGGGTATCCCTTCTCATAGTCCTTTAATTATCGTGATGCGTACGCAATGACTTTACCATTCTACATCAATACACAACCTAGTGCCTTGACGCATCACTGTACACTGTAAAACCTCCCATATTATCTGGTAAGGATAACACAGGTGCTTCACTCAATCACTTCTTTAACTCTTTAAAGCTCTACTCACATTTCTCTATCCACACATACTTAACCGCATTTCGGGTAAGATTTGTTAATGGAGTCGCTATCTTCAAGAAATCTTAGATAAACCATCGGTAATATCCTGCCAATCCCAAGAAACTTTTGACTTCTGTCGGTGTCTTCGGTTGTCCCCAAATTTTCACTGCTTCTACCTTTGCTGGATCTACCAAAACTCTCTCGTTGTCGATAACATGCCCTAAAAATTGAATCCTCTTCAACCAGAATTCACACTTTGAAAATTTTTCATTAAGCCTATCCTTCCTTAATGTCTCCAGTACTATTCTTAAATGCTCGGCATTCTACTCCTCAGTCTTTGAATACACCAAAGTATCGTCAATGAACATAACCACGAACTTGTCTAAGTATTGTTTGAACACTCGGTTTATCAAGTCCATAAAAGCAGCTGGCACATTTGTTAGTCCAAACGATATCACCAAGAACTCATAATGGCCGTAACGAGTCCTAAATGTTGTCTTTGGTACATCCTTCGTTCTCACCTTCAACTGATGATAATCAGTTCTTAGATCAATCTTTAAAAAATATTTCACTCCTTTAGGTTGATCAAACAGATCGTCTATTCTTGGAAGCAGATATTTATTCTTGATTGTCACCTTATTCAACTCTCTATAATCCATACACAACCTCATCGATCCATCCTTCTTCTTAACAAACAACACAGGTGCTCCCCACGGAGATACACTAGGTTGGATGTACTTTTTGTTAAACAAATCCTGTAGCTGAACCATTAGCTCTTTCATTTCTATCAGAGCCATCCTATACGGTGCTTTCGATACCAGTGCTATCCCCTGTACTAAATCGATCACAAATTTTATCTCTCCATCTGGTGGAAGTCCCGACAATTCCTCTGGAAAGACATTCCCAAACTCACTAACTATAGGTATCTGTCCCATGTCAGAATTCACCATCCGTGTATTCACCACATGAGCCAAATAACCTTCACATCCTTTCTTCAACATTTTCTTGGCCTACATCATCGTCAGACAACTTGTTTGTCATGGCGACTTGCTACCATAAAATACAACCTTAGACTTCTTCTGTGTCTTAAGGCGTATGCTTTTCTTCTGACAGTTAATAACTGCCTCATGGTTAAACAACCAATCTATTCCTAGTATTACGTAAAATTCTACTAAGCGTATCAGAATTAAATTCACGCTTAACTTATGTCCCCTTATTTCCACACAATAGTTTTTATGGATAAATTCTACAGGGATCACTTCTTTGTTTGCAACTTTTATATTCATTGGGTTTTCTTACTTCTTGAGAGGTAAATTTAGCCTTTTAGCAAATTCATCAGACACAAAAGAACAGGTAGCTCCCGAATCAAATAACGCATATGCATTCATATTATTAATCAGAATTATACCTAACACCACCTCCCTGGATGCCATTGTATCTTGCATAGTTATGTTGAAGGTTCTAGCTATTGGTTTGCTGGGCTGGGCTAGTCCTCCACTGGTTGACTTAGTGTGATTGCCCCTAATGCCGCTTCCTCCATCGACATTCTTCTTTAGTGGACAATCCTTGAATCGATGTCATGTCCCTCCACAAGAAAAATAACCTCCCTTCCTCAGCTTAGGACAATTGGGTGAAATATGTCTTTCTTGCCCACAGTTGTAGCATACATTCTTTCCGTTCATGCACACTCCCGAGTGGGTCCTTCTGCAACCTCCACACAATTTCTTCAGTTGAACGTTTCCTTATTGACTTTCAAAAATATTGATGTTGCTGCTCCACTTGTGTTTCTTGTTATTACTACCTCCACTGTTAGCATTCGAGTTACCTCCGTCAAACTTCTTCTTATTCTTTTTACGATTGTACTTCGAAACTGCTTCACTCCCGCCTTCCGCAATGAGAGATTTCCCCAACAGAGTTGAGAACGAGTTGATTTGCAATACTGCTACCTTATTGAAAGTCCACGGCTTCAACCCATTCTTAAACCTCCTTGCTTTCCTTACCTCAGTGTCCACCTGATGTGGAGCAAATCTGGCCAACTCATTGAATTTGGCACCGTATTCTGACACGGACATATTTTCTTGCTTCAGTTCTAGGAATTTGACCTCCATTCTTTCTTACATACTTGTCGAAAAATAGTTTTCGAAAAATATTGTCTTAAACCTTTCCCGTGTCACGACTCCTGCCTCAGCTATCGCCTGATTTGACTCCCACCAGTAATTAGCCTCACCTTTCATTAAGTAAGTGGCAAAAATTGTCTTCTGCTCCTCTACAACTCTTGCGATGAAAAAGGCTTTATCCATCTCTTTCACCCATGTTTGGGCTTCAATAGGGTCAGTGGGTCCCCTAAGCTCTGGTGGTCCCACTACCTTAAAGTTATTAAAACTTGCCAACCTGTTAATTGGTCGGTTCCTTGCTGCAGGTGCTCTATTCTGCATCGCTTGAGCTAACATGTCCACAAACTCTTACATCGGGTTTGTTGCTTGATCTCCTACATTGTTAACGGACTCCTCAACCCTTCAGTTTCGTGGTTCTCTTCTTGGCGACGTTGTTTGCTAAGGCAAATCCTAAAGTTATTCTTCCTTGTTTTACATCTTATGCCACATCTTATCAGTGTTTAGTATGCAACACATGATTTAAACTCAAACAATCACATACTCATGATGTGATGAATTTAGTTTACTGGACTACTGAAATTTAGCTTACCGGATTAATGGATTTAGTTTGCCAAATTACCAATTTAATTTGCTGAATTAAACATATTATCAGATAGACAACTTACTATCTTAATTTTCTTAGAACACATATTATAATACTGCATTTATATTCATATACCAAATCTTTGAGTCATACCCTTTTACACCTGGCATATTACTATAAATGCTACTATCCCATTTTAGACACAAACGATGAGATTTACTCAAAATGATACTCCTCTACATACACAAATGGGGATACCACCTACCTACCTACCTACTACCTCACACCTACTGAGGTTTATTGTTGGGTGTAATCTAATTAAGCACTGTACGTAAGTATACGTGATGAACAACTAATATAATGATAAGTTGAGTTTCGTTCCCACAGAGACAAAAATCAATTTTAATATAACAATTACCAGCTTTTTATTATTTTAATTTTATTAAAATAAACAAATTAAGAATGAAATTAATGAAAAACTAATAAAAAAAAATCGACTAACAACCACAAATTTTACTCAAAAAATGGAGAATTAAGCCTACAACTTCACTTTATGCTTTACTCGGATTATCACTGTAACAATCCAGAATTTTAAATTGTAATTCCAAAAATTTATTGAGTTATATAAATATTTAATTGGTGCATTTATTGTTGAATAAATATTTATTTAATTTGATTTGATTTGATTGTTTATTTGTTAAATTTATAATTTATGAGTTAAGAAAAATAATTATTATGAGATAATATTCTAATTTAATTTAATAATTAAATTAGACAATTGATAGATATTAAATGAATTACTATAATGTTTTAATTTGATAATAAAAGTGTGACAATAAACTATTATTTAAGTGATTTAGTAAAATAAATTAAAGTAGTGTAAATAGATTTAACCAAACAAGGCTTAAAGATATTAAGTCTTTATTTTTTTAAACTGTTTTGCCAAACAAAGCCTTATGGGTTTTGAATTTTAAATTTGAATTAAATAATAAAGAAATAAAATAAATAAAAATATAAATAATATATATTAAATTTTGGTAACTGATAACTTATTATTATATTTATTATAACGTCGATTTTGGGACGTTTGAGATTATGCGTTGTATGTACTTTATTTTGTTTACGTGAAAAAGGAGTTGGCTTATATTGAAACTAAGAAAGAGAAGAGAGAATACAGAGAAAAGAAATAAGAGAGAGAGTTGAGAAAGAGTTCTGTGATTCCAAAACAAATTATGTGGTTAGTAAGGATTGTTCAAACAAGAGAATGTATACTCCCATAACCTTAGTATGTTATATATGAAAGCTCTGTGTTCATGAATTTTGAAGTCTCTGTGAATTCCAATTTGACGAATTGTTGTTATATAAAGTTTAAGTAATGTGTATATGTAATTGTGATGTAAAAATTAACATCTAGACAAGGATTTAGTATACTAATTACGTTCAAAAATAAGAAAAACTGATTACAATGCATGTGTGTATGAATATGGCTGGTTGGAGTTCAAAATTGATACTTGGTTTGTAAACTAGTCTATAAATTGAGTCTTGAATGTATTAATTCAATAAGTAACAAAGATAACGTAGCTTGAATGAGTTAATTTGGTGTACAATGGTGATCACAGTCTAAATTTTGTCAAGTATGTTAAAAAAATGGAGTTTTGGCAAAAATATGGAATTCAAAATACTTAATTTGATTGTAGTTGTTGTTAATTGTTCTAAATCAGTATTATATATGATGAGTAATGTTTATATAAAATCTATGTAAGTGTTATGGGTTAAATTTGTTGCTAGAAACTAAGCGTAGGACAAATTTAGCTTTGCATGTGCTCGCGTTACCCGGAACTGAACTTCGGCGCCGCAGTGCCAACTCTGGCGCCGTAGCGCCAACGCCAGGCCTGTGCCTCGCGTCGCAGCGCCAGCACCGCGTCGCAGCGCCGTTCCCAATGTAATCTGGGGCGCTGTAGCGCCTGTTAGCAGAATGGCCAGAAAATTTATTTCTATTACATAAAGTCTGTAATTGTTGATAAGGTGCAATATTATGACTTTTAAAATGTTATTTTTGTTAATTATGGTATTATAGTACTAAGAATGAGAATTTTATTAGCAATTAACGAGTTTTGTTATTACATTACTAGTGTAACTTGACTATGTGGTTAAAAACTAAGCCATGCACGAAGTAGATACTTAATTATATACAGAGTATATGTAGTAACTAATTATGTCATAATGACATGTGTATAGGATATTGTGAATCGAATTATTACGATTTAGCTTACACGCAAGGCAAGTTTCTAAACCTTACCTCTTGATATTGAGCAAGTTTTTCTGATCTTTAACTTGTTTCTTAGTATGCAAGTTTCTTAACTCTAATTTTATATTGTTCAAGTTTTCTTTACTCTACCCTGTTTACTGTTGAACAAGTTATTCCTAATCCTATTTATACAATTCGTGCAAAGCTATTTAACCTAACTCTTACTTTGAAAAGGTTTCCTACTTTAACTTGTTACTTAGCATGCAAGCTTCTAAATTCTGATACACTTATGTTGAACAAGTTTTATCGTTCAAATTGCTATTTATTATGCATGCTCAATACTCAATTCAAAACAAAATTCTAACCTTAGCTTAATATTGTTCAAGCAAGGTATGTTACGTTATTCAACGCTTATGCTTTTAGTTTATTTCTAAAGCATGACTTTAATATACAATGTTGATTCATTTATAACTTATTCCATAGCATATTGTTATTACATTCTTATTCAACTACTCCTTAGTTGATGTTCGTTAAACTCTAAATTATCTTGAAACTTATCCAAACCAAACTTACTTTGGTGCGGACTTGTATTCTAAATACTGAGATGAACAACCCTATTATAGGGGATAATTTACGCATAACGTTTAGATGTTTGTGCACAATACATTGTACGAAGGGTTGATCCCCCTAAGTAAGAGAAGTCTGTACGGTCTTATGACTGTTTAGGTTTAAGTTGAAAGAATACTTATAACTTTGGACACAGTTCGTGGTTTTATTACCCTCATATATATATTTCAAATTCTGTTCCTGATTATCATTGATAGAAAATACTATTCAGTTCTATTGAGCCTATTCATTTGGCAGTTGTTATGATATATTATTCATTGTCACTTCAAGTGTACATTTGTTTGCTCACCCTTGCTTATATAAATATTACAGCTAAAGTTGATAAGGTCGATGAACCTACCACCAGTAAAGGGAAAGGAAAGATGAACAAGTATTGAAGACTTGTAAACCTGTGAACTTTTATATTGTCAGACTTTATTTTAAATATTGTGATGTAATTATTTAATTTTTCGCACTTGATATTTGTATTTAAAGGTTAGATGACCTGGGAGATTTTTATTGAACTTATTGTTGTAATCCTTTAATGGGAAGGTTTATTGATAAATTTTATTTTATTTGGGTAGTTAGAAATGAATGTTTTTATCAAGTGAACACCAAATCTTGTGGGAATGAAGTACCCGAATTTGGGGGTATAACAAGTTGGTATCAAAGCTTTAGGTTATGAACCTTAGGTGGAGAAAAACCTTAGGAAGTAACCTTTGAAAAGATAGTGGTGATAAACTCTTATCGAGTTTTAAGGAAGAAGTAATAAAACACTTATGTGCTTATGTGATTGTAACCTATGTGCTCGTGAGTGTCGAGTGGTAATGATTAGTAATTAAAACTTAAAATTTTGTTGTCAGGATGGCTAATGTCAGAGAATCCAGTCAGGCTAGGGAGGAAGGACCCCAGATGCCTAGAGAGGAAGAGCCTCGTGACATTCAGATGGTTTGGGAACAACTACTGCCATGGGAGTCGTCTTTGTTGGTTATAGTGGTTGAGCAGGAGGATTTACCTGATGAGGATGATGAGGTAGAGACGAATGAGAAGGACCCCGTTGAGCTACCACAGTCGGATGGGGATGAGGATGACGACGAAGAAGAGTTTCTACCAAACTCGAATGCAGCCCATATGTACGACGAGGTATACGACCGTAATGTGGAATTTCAGGATAGAGTCGAGGAGTTGGAAGAGATAGTAACTGAACAACAGACTTCGATGGCGCAGAAGGATGATAAGATCGAGATCTAGACGAGCATCTTAGTAATGTCGAGTGGAAGCTGATTCACACTAAATGTGAGAACGAGCAAATGACAGACGAGATCAAGGAGTTGAAGAACAAATTAAAAGAAGAAGCCGGTAAGAGAGTAAGAGTTGAAGACGCGTTTGAGAAAGCTTCTCAGCGCGCAGGAGTAACACAAGGAAAGCAAAAGCAAAGAAGATCAAGATGGAGGAGAAGAATAACGTATTCAACACCGTGATTAATTGAGCTCAAGATCGAGTTATGTATTATCCAATTCAGTTCGAGACGCTGCCACCGATCGCAGAACAATGTTTCGTATTATGGAAGAAGAGCGTCATAAGGCTACGCAACATCTTAGTACACTACTACAAAACAGTATAGTTAACGCGTAAAAAACGTTGTGTGGTTTCTGTCAGAAAAACGTCGTGATTAAAGGTGTCGTCTATTTGACACCCTTATACAACGTTTTTAAAACGTTGTAGTTAGATACATTATACAACGTTTTTTAAGAAAAAAAACGTAAATTTATTTTTCATAAATTAGTAGATTCTTGAAAACGTTGTAGAAGGTATGATTCCACAACATTTTCTGGTTTAAAATGTTGTAATTTAATATATCAGACAACGTTTAGACACATTTACACAATGTTTTTAAAATGTTGTAGATTGAAAAAAAAAATTGTGGTTCACCTATATTACCAGTGTACCTACAATCTGCTAATGCCATGATATATAGCTAAAAGGTCTAAATTCTCATTTAAATTTAAAGCCAAAATGTATCAACCATTCAAAATACATCCCAATAATACCATTCGTTTACAGTTTCAAATTATTACATCCACAAAATATATACCAAACTATCCATATATGCATCTCAAATTCACTTTTCAATATAAATTACTACTATATTAAATTATAAATTTGATTACATGCATCCACAAAATAAACCAAACTATCCATAAATTTAAGATACTACCTAAGCATGTGCAAAAAAGCCAAGATTCTCCCAAAATATTGAGTGGTTTAGCAACATCATGTTGATAACTTGTAAAATAAAAAAAATATACATGAAAGGAATCCTCAAAATTTAATGCACTAGCACCTACAGTAAATATGTTCTCAAACAGCTCATTAAAGCGTGGATGACTCTTGAAAGGCTGAAACAAAATTAATATTGTATATGTAATGAGAAACATCAACTGAAGTTATCCTATTAGGAAATTTGAATAGACTTGCATACTGTATATGTGATGATCTTCGCTGATGCCTGCAGTTCACTAACATCAGCATACTGAACATCTATTGTGAATGTGCCAGACCTGTAAAATGTCAGAGCCTTCACACTAGGAATAAGATTTCCCTTGGAGAAGACAATAGTACTTTGTTGGTTATCTGCAGCTCCGTTCTGTGCATCTGGAGCATCACCTTTCCATGATAACGCAATTGGAAAGGGGAAGCTCTCGTTAACCTTCAAAACCAAGACCAAATCAGTGCTTGCATGGCCATGTAAAAATTACAATGATATAGTACTCTTCGTCTCAGATTATTTGCAACATAATTTTTTTAACATATGGCACACATTATAGATGAATGACTGATAACATAGAGCAATAAGCAGTAAGTTATGAACAAACAAGGTTATGTGAAATACTTGTCCAAAGAAGCATACAGATTAGATGTTAGACGCATACCTAATAGATGTGAATGTTGTGCAACTGAACTAGTTTTACTATGGATACAAAGGACCACTAATACTACCATTTAAGAAAACCAACTTATTCTTTATAGTAGAGAGAAAATAAATAAAAAATATCAGTAATTCAACAAAGTAGGCATGCCAACTCTGTTATGAGACAAAGTGGCACAAGTAAACTGGTACTTATTGCCTCAAACCCAAGGTTTGCTTAGCTTAGCAAAAACTATACGTGAAAGGGGTACAAACTCATGATTCTAAAGCAGCTGTTTTGTTGCCTAGTTAGTAGTAAGTACTCAAGTTTACCACTATTACATCAGGTCAGTAGCAAAGACACCTGAAAAGTATAGTATTTACCTCAGAAACTACACGGACCACCTCTTTGTTATTTTGATTTTGTCCAAAAGCATCAGACAACTGCCCAAAAAGGACAGTCATGAGGAGCAAGCTTAACCCATTACCGACAGCACCAATGGTACCAATAATCATCAAGAAGGCATCTGTGGAATCAGCACAAATTGGTTAGTCACTGATGGGGATTAGTTTAATATATATATATAGAGATAGAGATATACTTCTAGAACGTGTGGACAAGGAATGGATTATTAAGAAAGATGCATCCAGATCCTTCAGTGTTGAGCCCATAGATATCCTATATATAGGGTACCTGCAACAGAATTAAGTATATTCCTCGCTAATTGCATACTCGAACCAGAGAAACAGATGCATAAAGAAACCAATAATCCTCGCAGCTTTAGTATTATTATATATGCCACTTTATGCTTTATTTGAGAGAGACTACAAAATTTAAGCAGATAGAGAACTCTTTGAAATGACGTCAAAAGATATACCATTCTCCTGGAGTCTTTCTTGGAGATCCGTTGGGCCAAATATATATACATTTTTAACCACATTCATTGAATATATAGATTGTTAAAGATTGAGGAAGAAAAGGTTTCTTATACAGGCTACTAGAAAATACTAAATGGGTCCATGGAAACAAGTTTGATGTAAACTATAGCTTCACATCATAGATTGGAAGAGTTACTTGTAATGATGGACCATATATTATCATAAGTAAAACAAAAGAACCCAGCAGATTACTTTACAAGTGATAGACCAAATACTTCAAAATCAAGAAATTTACAGGTTATCACTGATGTCTACCAGCTACAAAAAGAAATAGCCCTCAAAGGTAAATTCCCAACAAAAACAGTTCTCAAAAGTTTATCCTCATCATCAAGCACCTATTGTAACCATATGTACTTTTCACATGCAAGAAAACCTAACAATTATCATTTTAATAATCAAATAATATATAAAAATAGTTTAGATTTCTACCTTTCCTTTTCTGAAACTCAAGTTCTTCCTTCTCACGCTGGAGTCTCTCAGGATCCCCCTTTTCGCCCTGATCTCAACAAGATCAAATTGCATAGGATCATATCCAGAGCAAAAGATACTGGCAAAATAGATCAGCACATATAAGATGAGTGCACAAGCAACCAGTTTGGTAACTCACCTGGTTGAGTGTCTTTTCTTGAGCTTTTAAAATTGTATCCACAAATCGGTTCTGCAAAAGAGCAGCCCTATAGAGCTTATCAGACGAAACTGGCCTCTTCGGTGCAGCGCTCTCCCCTAAAAAATTAAATGGTGTTGGATGAGGGGAAAAAAAATTTAGAATGAAAATTTAGATCATCTTCACGTCTGATGCTTACCATCCTGACAGCAATCTGATTCAACTGAGTTTGGCTTTTGCTGGGAAGTTTGTTTAAGTTGGTCCAAACCACTAATTGATTCTGAGAGGCCATGAACATAAAGCATCGTTAAAGTAACTTGTGAACACCTTGAACTTGTTGCATAAAAAATAAGCAATAACATCAATAAGTACCACCAAATATGTTCTTAGCCAATTCCTAGGAATTTGAATTGACAATAATTCAGTTACAACTCATGGCTACCAACTTACATGTCAAACAAAAGATCAGAAGGCACAGTGCAGAAAAACGATATAAAGGAGCACAAAAAATTGATTCCAAATATAATACATTCAATGATGACAAAATGTTGACGCTGATGATCAAGGATGTAACATAATAATAGAAGTAGCTTTGGACCTACATAAATTATTATAATTTCTCAGTTTTAGAACCGCCAATAAAGCCTTTGGTATATATTTAGCAACCTTTTCCATACCTTTGGTATATATTTAGCAAACTTTTCCATACCTTTGGTATATATTTAGCAACCTTTTCCATGAACTCAACCATTTCCTCATACCTTTCAGCCTGCTCGGCGAGCTTGGCCGTGTAAACATTGTCCTCACGAGATGACTCAGGTGGCAACATCTTTAATACAGTTTAGCAGTACCTTAGTTCTGCAGGAATTCAAATTAAGACATACATAAGTTCACTACAAGTCTAGCATGACTGTGACCCAAATGCCAAAATATCTGAACTACATAGATAAACCTTCTATTCAGTAATCAAATGATTCCTATATGATTGCTTGAATAACTAAAAATAAATACAACATGATACCTTATAAACTAAAGTTTATCTAAATTAATTTAAATATTTCTTTTATGTACAGCAGAAAATGTTTATTTTTTTTCAGAGGCTAAGAGTAAGATGAAAATCGAATGCTAAAAAAACTGAATCAAATCCTGCCTTTTTCTCATTATCATGTTGGAACTTCTGGAAAAGAAGAGGTTCATTCTTGTCCGGCTCTTAAAATACCTCAAACTAACAGATTAAGTATCCCGGTAAGACTTCCAGCGCAAACCAGACAGGATGAGTGTAGCTACCAAAAAAACTACATAAATTAAAACAAAAATAACACTTGATAAATAAACCAATAGATTCAACAATATACTAAATAACTTGCATATAATTACACTTGAGAATAATGAAACAACTAAATTAAACCGATGTACATAATATTTTAGATCAAAACACAATTAGACCTAACCCTAACAGATTAGGGGAGGACTGAATCGATGAGTACCTCTTTTGGAAACAGTCAATCAGTCACTTTAGCGTAGAAAACTGAGACCGAGTCGAAGAAAGAGAGACGAAGGTCTTAATAACAATAATGTGCGTGAAGTTTGGGACTAAATAGGAAGATAACAGGTGGTAGGTGGTGGCGGAGATTGCTACAGCCTTTAAACTAGTAGTACTCATTTTGGAAAGACGTGTTTGGCTGGCCCACCAGAGAAGATATAGATCTAGATCTATATATCTTTTCAGTTTATAGCAAAAGATAGAGAGGTGGGAGGGGAGGGAAGCAGTCGGTGGCCATGTCCGATTCAAGGGTTTGAATCGAAACCATGGGGCGAGCAAGGGAGTGAGAGAGAAGAGAGGCCAAGGTTTTGGGCTCTACAAGAGAGTGAGAGTGAAATCAGAGCGTTTTATTTTAATTCAAATTCATTTCGCGTTTTTTTTGTTCCGTGTTTGTTATATAGATAACGTTTTTAAAAAAAAAATATTATCTATTTAAAATCAAAAATTACTCTTATAAATATATAACTTTTTTTCATATGTATCTATAACGTTTTGTTAAAAAACGTTATAAAAAAAATATCACAACATTTTTTTATAAAAACGTCATCTTTTAAGTGTTATTTTTTATGATTTTGTACTAGTGGTAGGATATCGTAGGGAATGTACCTGATATGCGATTAATAATATGATAAATAAGATGTAAATCCCAAGTATTAAGTAACCAATGGGATATGATGATGATGTTATCCTAAAACTTTAGTAGTTCAGGAAAGTAATGTAAATAGCAGTAATGCTATTGTTCTTATGTTTTCTAAAAGATTATGAATGAAAGTTATTATTTTATTCAAGGTGTTATGTGTTATATGATGATCTTTTATGGTGTACAATTTAAGTAGAAAATACTTAGAAGAAATTGAGTAATAATCTAATAAGTGTATTTTAATCAGAAAATGTCTCCAAGAAGACGATAACCATGACAACAATCCCCTGAGGGATCTACCAATAACAACAACGCTGAAGGTAACCCAGTTCAGCAGTTATTGACACTTCTGATAGGAGCACTGCATAATCAACCGCAGAATCAAGCTACAACTTTTAAGGATTTCAAGGCGGTTGGACCACCAGAATTCTGTGGAACCATGAATCTGGTTGACGCAGAGACCTGGATCATGGAAATAGAGATGGTATTTGATGTTGCTAGGGTTGGTGAGAACCAGAAGACTGCTTTTCCAACATTCATGTTGAAAGTAAAGGTCAGTTATTGGTGGCAAGCCAATAAAACTAGAGGAGGTCAAGGAGTGATGACTTGGTAAAGGTTCAAGGAAATATTCTTTGAGACATACTTCCTAGAGAGTTCAAAGAATCAGATGGAAGTGCAGTTTTTAGAGCTGAAGTAGGGCACAATGACAATGTCAGAATATGCAGCAAAATTCAATAAATTGGCGAGGTTTGCGCCATATCAAGTGAACACGGATGAGCGCAAGGTGAGGAGATTTGAACAGGGACTGAAGCCCTGGTTGTATAGTAGAGACTCCCTGTTCCAGTTGAAGACATTTACAGCGGTGCTTGAGAAGACAATTCTCGCTGAGGGTGGAGGCGAGACTGTAACAAAATACAATCAAGAACAAAAAAAGAAGAAGAACAAGGGTGAAGGTAAGAATGGTGGTAGTGGTGGTGGAAATGGTAGTAATAACTTGAAAAGGAAGTGGAATGCGAGTGTTGGTACTGGAAGCCAATAAGGTAGCCAGCAGCAAAAGAAGTTCGAAGCATGTGCTACATGCGGAAAGAATCACACTGGCATATGCTTAAGGGGTAAGCGATTATGCTTCAGCTATGGCCAGGAGGGTCACATTACCCCAAATTGCCATCAACCAAAGAAGAATGTTTGTTACACGTGCAGGTCAAATGATCATTTTGCTCGTGAGTTCCTTAAGAAGAAAGCTAGAGAGACAACGGGAAGCAAGGGAGGTAGCAGTGGAGGTACATTGACCATTGTTAGACCAACGTCATCAAACAGGCCCACAGCCAGAACTTTCAACATGACTGTGCAGGATGCTGTTCAATCAAAGGATGTTGTACCAGGTATTATCCCAATCAAAGATATAGATGATTATGTATTATTTGATTCAGGTGCTACTTGCTCGTTTATATCTGATGAGTTTGCTAAGAGGTTTGGATTGTCTAGCGAAGATTTGAATTTCCTTTTAAACATAGAAATCGCGAATAGGGAAGTGATTCCTGTTAGGTTCGTATACAAGAATTATAGGGTGAATATTAAGGGGAATGTCATGATAGTAGATTTAATTTCGATTAAACTTGGAGAGTTTGATGTTATATTGGGAATGGATTGGCTATTTAATTATGGAGCGATAATTGATTGCCAAAAGAAATGTGTACACCTTATGACTCCGTCAAAGGTAGTTTTCTATGGTAGCAGATCGCCTAAACATGTGAGATGTCTGACGATTATGCAAGCCAAGAAGTTATTGAGTCAAGATTGTGTGGGATATTTAGCTTACATAGTCGATACTCAGAGGAAGGGGGTGAATCTGGAAGAGATACCAGTGGTTAGGGAATTTGTAGATGTGTTTCTAGAGGATTTGTCAGGACTTCTGCCTGATCGAGAGATTGAGTTCATCATCAATTTGGTGCCAGGAACTACTCCGATATTAAAGGCACCGTACAAAATGGCTCTGGTAGAGATGAAGGAACTGATGGTACAATTACAAGAGCTGTTAGACAAGAAATACATTCAGCCGAGTGTATCACTGTGGGGAGCACCGGTGTTATTCTTAAAGAAGAAGGATGGCTCAATGCATCTTTGCATTAATTATAGAGAATTAAACAAAGTCACTATTAAGAATAAATATCCGTTACCAAGAATAGATGACTCGTTTGACCAATTGAAAGGTGCTAGATACTTCTCGAAAATAGATTTGAGAAGTGAATATCATCAATTAAAGGTAAGGAAGGAGGATGTACCTAGAACAGCATTCAGAACTCGATATGGACATTATGAGTTTCTGGTGATGTCTTTTGGCATGACCAATGCCCCTGCTGCATTAATGGATTTGATGAATAGGGTGTTTAAGCCATTCTTAGATAAATTTGTGATGGTATTCATCGATGATATTCTGGTGTACTCCAAATCTCAAGAAGAACAAGCGGAACATTTACGTTTGACGTTGGAGACACTAAGAAAGGAAAAGTTGTACACAAAATTCTCTAAATGTGAATTTTGGATGGAACATGTGCAATTTCTTGGACATGTGATTGACAAAGATGGAATTTTAGTAGATCCATCAAAAGTTGAAGCCGTAATCAATTGAGAACAACCAAGGACACCATCGGAGGTGAGGTGAGGAGTTTCTTGGGATTGGCCGACTATTATAAACGATTTATTCAAGATTTTTCCAAAATTGCCACCCTATTAACAAATTTGACAAGGAAAGCTGTAAAATTTATTTGGACGAAGAAGTGTGAAGAAAGTTTTCAAGACTTGAAAAAGAAGTTAAGTGTGGCACCTGTGTTGTCATTACCGGATAATACAAGAAACTTTGTGGTGTATAGTGATGCATCACATAAAGGGTTAGGTTGTGTCCTTATACAGAACGACAAAGTCATTGTTTATGCATCACGGCAACTGAAGGACTATGAGAAAAGATACCCGACTCATGATTTAGAGTTGGCTACGGTGGTATTTGCTCTAAAAATATGGAGACAATATCTCTATGGAGAGAAATGTGAGATATATACAGACCATAAGAGTCTGAAGTATATTTTCACCCAGAAGGACCTGAACATGTGTCAAAGGAGATGGATGAAATTAATAAAAGATTATGATTGTGAGATCTTTTTTCATCCGGGCAAGGCTAATGTGGTCACAAATGCATTAAGCAGGAAAGGTCGGGAAAAATTGATGCTGATAACTACCGAGGATACTTGAAACCCAAACTCGGTGCTTCACGATACCATTTCTATGAACGAAATAATACTAATAATAATAATAATAATAATATAAATATTAAACTTAATTTACATAATTATCATAGTCTAGTTCCCAAGTACGTAACCTTTAATACATTCATTACATATCATGATTGATAATATATATCATTGTCCTAATAATATCAAACTATTACATAAGATAGCATTGCATTCATTCAGCAACCTTTCCTTTTCCCTTGTTCTTAGCAGAGCCTTCAGATTGTTCACATTTAGCTGAAAACATTTAAATTAAGCAAGGATGAACATTTGAGTGCCCAGCAAGTAATAACAATTATAAATATTAGCTGAAATGATTAAATATTTTCTTTGTACTGTAAGACCCCAACTTATTAATAAATGAAATTAAATTTTCTCTATTTATTATTTTGAAATAGAAAGGGTCTTACAGTATAAAGAAAATATTATTTCCTCTATTATTATTTTTAATGTGGTTAGCTATGAGTAAAATGCGCAAATATTTCAAATAAGCAAGTGGTTATAAAATATTCATTTTTGGTTGGTGAATATTCGTTTGGTCGTGGAATATTCTTGCTGTCGGGGAATATTCGTACGATGGCACAGCCTTGTGTGGGCCCCATAACGGAAAACGATTGGATGAAGATAACGACAAAAATTGAGTTTTTATAAATAACGGCGTAGTTGTTACCGTTAACACAGTTGGAATACCCTGTGGTTAAAATACAGTAATACGCGTGGTTGCACAGTAGCACACGGATTGCACAGTATTTTAGATTTATTGATTCTTACGAAGGAAGGCACTACTCAACAATTGTTACAGTAGTTACTGTTCAATATTTTATTTTATTGATTCAATAATTGTTGCGTTGATATTTTATATTATTGTTGTTTCAATATTTATTGCTGCACAGTATTTTTCATTATCAGATTAATAATTAATATTATTTAAATAATATTATTAGATAGTATTATTGGCAATGTCTAGAAAGTTCTGTCTACGGAGAGGTTTGGTCATCTAATTGCGCGCTAGTAAGGAAAAATCCTTATTGAAAAGCCCCCTCTTTCCTAGGAACGGCCTGGTTGTCATAAATGTGATTCTGTAATATTATTTGTGAATAATTAATTATTGATTCATATGATAAGAAAATATTTATTTTATTGTGAATATAAATGTTGGATATATTTTGTGGCTAAAAATGAAGGACTTAATGTTGAGGTGTTTAATCAGTATTTTTGTCGGAATGGAGGTATTAAAAATCAATCAGGGTTTCTGAGATATTTTGCGAGGGTTATAATTTTTAATCCCACCGTTGGATCGTGGTAATATTTGGATATGTTATACATATATAAGCTGAGTATATGTCCACAAATTTTGAACCGTTAAAAATGAACGTATGATTTGTTAAGAATTTTATGAGATGACTGGTTCAGAAATTGTTGAATTTTCAGAGTTAATCATTTTGGTGGAAAATTCTAGAATTGGCGGGCCCCACTCTTGGTTGGTGAAGAAATGTGCTGAGATTTTTATTCAAATGTGGTGGGTGGAAATAGTAGCAGGTAAAGCCATCAGGTTGCAGGTTAAGTCTGCTTCGGCGTGCTAACATTTTCCTATAAATAGAGGGCTAAGTTAGAATTGAAAATCACACCAGAATTCATAAGTTTTCTTTCTCTCTCTAGATTATTGAGTGTATTTTGTGAGTATTTAGATACTTTGAAAGTTGCTATTCAGCACAAGTTTTATTCAGCCTCATATCCGATATTCAGTCAAAAGTACGGTTATTTTGAGGTAAGGGATATTATTTTCTTCTTAAATGATATTATTTTTTTCAATATCATTATGCTGAAATATTGATATGAGTTTTTTTTATCAAATTTGAAACTTTTTGTGTCGGAGTTACTATTCACGTATACGGCACTATTCACGTATACGACATTATTCACTAATACGACACTATTCACCGAAAAATAAATATTTTTTTTGTCCAAGATGTCTATTATGGTTACTATCTTTGATTATATCCATGTTTTGATCTTTATTTTTTATTTCTGCTTCACAATTGATTATTATGAAGTATTATTGATCTTGGATAAACTGTTATACGAATCCCTACTGTTTGTCCTTCTGTCTCACTAGATTCGTTTTCTTTAAGATATTTTTCATCATCCTCAATCCTAAATGATGATATTATGTGACGTCCCCAAAATAAGGTATACATCACCCATCTTGGGTCGTCAGATACATAGTACAGAATACAAATATAACTTAATAATACAACTGTCGTGTACAATACGACAAAATATAAACTGTGAGTTTGAATACAAATATTATCTTCTAGAGAGTATTCATACTCAAAAGGAGTCCTCATTATATTTATTAACACACCATTACATAGAATAGTGATGACTACTAACTAATACTATCATTCGGACCATCACTCCGTTCCCCGACTTGCCCCAGCTACGTTCTCATTTCCTGAAGAGAACAGTGAAAGAAAGGGTGAGCTCAACTAGCCCAGTAAGAAATATTACGACTAAGATAATGCAGAATAAATTATCATTAGCCTTCAACAATGTTAAACTGATAAAATATAATAGACATCAAGTTTAACTGCAGCGGAACAAGCAATCCATTAAAAGAGTCAAGTAGAAAATAAACTCTACAATCTTTTATGATTTAAAAGGTTTTTCAACACTGTGATCGCTGGGATTCAGCTTAATAAAATAATCCACATCATCGAATCACCCCTGCACTACGGCCAAGGATATTCGTATATTCATTAATGGTCATGATCATGCCAACAACTGTCCATCAATGCACTACGGGCCAATGAGGACTTTTACCACATCATTCGTAACATTACGGTCATGATTACACCGAATAATCCATGGTCATAATCATACCAAGTCCATCTATGCACTACAGGCCACAGATGACTTTCAACAGAATATAAACATGAGGATGATGACAATGATATAAGAATTCAATAAAACAAGTTCAAGAATTAATTTATCCAAGAATTAACAACGTCCAAATTGTCAACATGATACTACTTTGTGGAGTAAAATTCAAGAATGATCAGGAGAATATTTTCATGAATAGATACTAGATGAAGCGCAAATGTCAAGGATATTCAACAAATTTCATGGAGTATAGAAGTCAAAACTTAACCAACTGAGTATAATAAAGAATGGAATAACAAAAGAAATCACCATGCATACGATAGACCGCACAGACAGGTTATTCCAACAGAATAATAAATAATGGAACCAGGTCCGGCGTAAACGCACAAACAGGATATTCCGACAGAATAATAAATAATGGAACCAGGTCCGGTGTAAACGCACAGACAGGATATTCCGACAGAATAATAAATAATAGAACCAGGTCCGGTGTAAAACACACAGACAGGATGTTCCAACAGAATAATAATAAAAACGGATATTCCACGACTTGTTCCCAGCTTTGAATAGCTTCAATCTTTGTCGGGTCAACAGATATTCCACGACTTGATACTACGTGCCCAAGGAATGCTACCTCTTCGAGCCAGAACTCGCATTTCTTCAACTTGGCATAAAGTTTGTATTCATGAAGCTTTTGGAGTACCAACCTTAAGTGTTGCTCATGATCTTCACGACTTTTGGAATAAACAAGGATGTCATCGATAAAGACGACCACAAAGTGATCCAAATATTCCTTGAATACCCTGTTCATCATATCCATGAAGGCAGTAGGAGCATTAGTCAATCCAAAAGACATAACTAAGAATTCATAATGCCCATACCGAGTTCTGAAGGCAGTCTTTGGAATATCCTCAGTTCTAACCTTCAGCTGATGATATCCAGAACGAAGATCGATCTTTGAAAAGAATTGTGCTCCTTGCAACTGGTCAAACAGGTCATCAATACGTGGCAATGGGTACCTATTTTTGATGGTGACATGATTCAACTCCCGATAATCAATACAAAGTCGCATACTCCCGTCTTTCTTCTTCACGAACAGAACAAGAGCACCCCAAGGAGAAGTACTAGGACGAATAAAACCAATGTCTAATAATTCCTGCAGTTGAGTCTTTAACTCCTGAAGTTCAATAGGAGTCATTCGATATGGGGCTTTGGAAATGGGTTTTGTACCGGGTTCAAGGTCGATACAAAATTCAATTTCACGCTCTGAGGGTAGGCCAGAAGTTCTTCAGGGAATACGTCAGGGAATTTATTAACAATAGAAATATCATTCAAAACTGACGTATTTTTGTTTAGATCTGTGACATGAGCTAAGAAAGCTTGACATCCGTTTTTCAATAAACGAATAGCTTTATGGCTTGAGATGACAGCGATTGATTTTAATGGTTTGGTTGCTTGAATTCGCATAATAGGTCGATTAGGAATATGAAAGCTAACAAACTTACGAAAATAATCAATTTTTGCATGATGAGTAGTTAACCAATCAATCCCTAGAATCACGTCAAATGCAAGTATTTTTAATGAAATAAGATCGACAGGAAATGTGTGGGTACCAACTTGAACCAAACAAGACTTATAAATCGTGGATGTAATGAAGGTTTCTCCCAATGGAGTTTCAACAGCTAAGTCAAAGTCTAATTTCCCCGGAATCAAATTTAATCGATGAGCGCAAGTAGGAGAAATAAAAGAATGGGTAGAACCGGTATCAAATAAAGTATAGACTTCGTTAGAGTTTATGATAAGCTTACCCGTGATGACCTCATTCGGGTTCCTTGCTCTCTGGGAGTTCACAACAAACGCTCTCCCTTGCACAACCGGTTTTGACTTTTCTGGGACGGCCTTTGGTGCCTCCATCCTAGCTGAATTTGTCTTCGGTAAACGATAAAATCGGGCTAAATGACCTTCTCTTCCACAATTATAACATGCTTTGGACGGCATCGCGCAGTTTGGACTGATGTGCCCCTCCCCTTCGCATTTGAAACATATGATAGGTGGTCGTTCTCCTTCCTTAACGACAGGTGCTGATGCTGACGTCTTTCCATCATTGTTGAATCTCCTCTTCTTGAAATGCACATTCTTATTGTTTTGGCCCTGATTACCACCGAAGTGGTTACCATTTCTGGCCTGTTGATTCCCTCCACGCTTGTTGTCACCGCTTCGATGACTGCTCTCACTGGTATTATCATTTTGCCGGCTGCTCTCTTTTGGTTGTGCTGTCTCGTTATCGCGCTCCACCAACTGAGCCCTATTTACAACATCTGAATACAAACACAGTTTATGAGAAACAAGATGTTGACGTATCTCCGGCTTCAAACCTCTTAAAAACATTCGCGTCATTCTTTCTTCATTATCCACCAGGTGGGACGCAAACCGGGATAACTCCGCAAATTTTGCCTCGTACTGTGACACGGTCATATTATTTTGCTCCAATTTGATGAACTCCACCTCCTTCATGTGACGAATACTCTCGGGAAAGTATTTGTCGTTAAACAGCTCTTGGAACTTCTCCTAGGATATCTTCAGTGCGGCAGGTTGAGTACGCTTTATCGATTCCCACCAGTAATCTGCCTCTCCTCGCAACATAAAAGCGGCAAAGGGAACCTTTTGCTCCTCGGAGCAACCCAAGACATCAAATATCTTGGTGATCTGCTTTATCCATGTTTCAGCTACAAGTGGTTTGGATTCTCCCTTAAACTCCGGTGGTCCCAGCTCCTTAAACTGTTTAGCGGTGACCGCCAGAGAGTTTCCAGTATTTCCACCTATGTTGTGGACAGGAGCCGCTTTCACCTGTTGTTGCATGAATTGCATAAAGCCTCTGAACATTTGATCATTCATCATTTGGTCAGTGTTGTTGTTTGCATGAGGATTGTCACCTTCCTGATGCACATTATCCTGATTATTGATATGTGGTGAATCAACAGTCGCCTGTGCTCCATTGCTATTCTCAACATTCTCAGATGCCATTTTCAGATACTGCCACAAAATAAAAATTAATTGATATGTCATATTTTATCCTTATATTATGACCGACCAATTAAATACCATGCAAATAAACTTAGGTAGGTCATACTAGCGAAGGAATTCCCCGTCTCTCCCCTCCTAGTTCTATTCTCACATCTTAGCCAGGGATCATATCCCTAAGCTCTGATACCAACTGTGACGTCCCCAAAATTAGGTATACATCACCCATCTTGGGTCGTCAGATACATAGTACAGAATTCAAATACAACTTAATAATACAACTGTCGTGTACAATACGACAAAATATAAACTGTGAGTTTGAATACAAATATTATCTTCTAGAGAGTATTCATACTCAAAAGGAGTCCTCATTACATTTATTAACACACCATTACATAGAATAGTGAGGACTACTAACTAATACTATCATTCGGACCATCACTCAGTTCCCCGACTTGCCCCAGCTACGTTCTCATTTCCTGAAGAGAACAGTGAAAGAAAGGGTGAGCTCAACTAGCCCAATAAGAAATATTACGACTAAGATAATGCAGAATAAATTATTATTAGCCTTCAACAATGTTAAACTGATAAAATATAATAGACATCAAGTTTAACTGTAGCGGAACAAGCAATCCATTAAAAGAGTCAAGTAGAAAATAAACTCTACTATCTTTTATGATTTAAAAGATTTTCCAACACTGTGATCGCTGAGACTCAGCTTAATAAAATAATCCACATCATCGAATCACCCCTGCACTACGGCCAAGGATATTCGTATATTCATTAATGGTCATGATCATGCCAACAACTGTCCATCAATGCACTACGGGCCAATGAGGACTTTTACCACATCATTCGTAACATTACGGTCATGATTACACCGAATAATCCATGGTCATAATCATACCAAGTCCATCTATGCACTACAGGCCACAGATGACTTTCAACAGAATATAAACATGAGGATGATGACAATGATATAAGAATTCAATAAAACAAGTTCAAGAATTAATTTATCCAAGAATTAACAACGTCCAAATTGTCAACATGATACTACTTTGTGGAGTAAAATTCAAGAATGATCAGGAGAATATTTTCATGAATAGATACTAGATGAAGCGCAAATGTCAAGGATATTCCACAAATTTCATGGAGTATAGAAGTCAAAACTTAACCAACTGAGTATAATAAAGAATGGAATAACAAAAGAAATCACCATGCATGCGATAGACCGCGCAGACAGGTTATTCCAACAGAATAATAAATAATGGAACCAGGTCCGGCGTAAACGCATAAACAGGATATTCTGACAGAATAATAAATAATGGAACCAGGTCCGGCGTAAACGCACAGACAGGATATTCCAACAGAATAATAAATAATGGAACCAGGTTCGGTGTAAAACACACAGACAGGATGTTCCAACAGAATAATAATAAAAACGGAACCAGGTCCGGTGTAAAACACACAGACAGGATGTTCCAACAGAATAATAGAAGAATGTCACCAGGTATAGGGTAGACCGCGTATACTGGTTATTCTAACAGAATAATAAAGAATGGAATAATAGAAGTTCTCTTCATGAATATAAAAGAAATAATATTCCCTACCGTTTTGAAGACGAGCTGAAATAAGGAAGTAGTTAAGTAGCAGAATACTCTTCTTCTCTCTCTCTATAGTTTCTCTCTCTAGAGTTCAGTGAATTCGTAAGAAATAATGAAGGAATGAGCTGCTATTTATAGAAAAATAGAATGCATAGTAACTAATCCATGAACGGTCCAGATTGATTACTTTAATCTGACGGTCCATATTTAAAGAAAAATCTTTTAAATAAAATATAATATATTCTATTTATAGAATAACTTTAATAAAGTATTCTGTTTTATATAAAAAGATGTTTCTGTTTTATTACGTTAATAATACGAATAAAACAAAACGTCATTATCGCTAAATAATTCATATTATTAACTGACAATAATTGAATCAAACTGAGTGACTTCTCACATAAGCATTAATAATCAATACCGTGTGCTACTATGCAACCACACGTATTACTGTACTTTTACTACCGAGTAGTTCAACAGTAATAATGGTAAAATTTCCGCCGTTATTTTTAATAAAATATTTTTGTCGTTTTCTCAATCCGACAATAATTCCGTTGTGGGGTCCACCAATGATTGTGTCGTTGTACGAATATTCCCTGTTAAAACGAATATTCCCCGACCAATCGAATATTATATAACAACTTGCGTACTTTGCAAAATTTATAAATATTACCCACAACTATAACATTATATCAAATTAACTCCATAATATTCAAAAATGATATTTATAGAAAATTCATCTTTATTTATAAAAGTTGGGGTCTTACAACCTCCCCTTCTTATGAAATTTCGCCCTCGAAATTAGGGTACGTACCTGGTATGTCGAAGAGGTAAGGATACCTTGATTTCATTTCAGATTCTAACTCCCAAGTCATTTCCTCAACATCGTGGTTTCTCCACAAAACTTTGACTTGAGGTATAGCCTTGGAGCGTAGAATATGTTCCTTCTTATCCAAGATTTGAACAGGAACTTCTTCATACGTCAAATCTTCCGCTATTTCGTCCGGTTCTAACTCAATAATGTGGTTCGGGTCTTCCATATATTTGCGTAACATGGATATGTGAAAAACGTTATGAACACGAGACATACTTGGCGGTAAAGCGAGTCTATAAGCCACAGTTCCTACTCGATCGAGGATTAAAAATGGACCGATGAATCGAGGATTGAGCTTTTCTCTCTTTCCAAATCTCGTAACTCCTTTCCATGGAGCAACACGTAAGAACACATGATCTCCTACATCAAATTCCACGTCCTTTCGATGAAGATCAACATAACTCTTTTGTCGATCTTGTGAGGTTTTTATACGTTGTCGGATCGTTTGAATCTTTTCTGTAGTCATACGTACCAACTCCGGTCCCAACAACGTTGCTTCACCCACCTCATCCCAGCATACTGGAGAACGACATTTTCTTCCATACAATGCTTCGAATGCAGCCATGCCAATACTTGCTTGATAACTGTTGTTGTAGGAAAACTCCACCAATGGTAAGAACTTGTCCCAACTTCCCTTGAAGTCAAAGACACAGAGTCTTAATAAATCTTCTAGAGTTTGAATAGTCCTCTCTGATTGTCCGTCCGTCTGAGGATGATATGCCGAACTAAATCGTAAATCTGTGCCCATAGCTTTTTGTAAACTAACCCAAAATCGTGAAGTGAATCTTGAGTCTCGATCAGAAACTATGGATACTGGCATACCATGCAGTCTTACAATCTCGTTTATATACATACGAGAAAGACGTTCAAGTGTATAAGTTTCTCGTATCGGTGGAGACTCCGTTAGGAGAAACTTTCATTACATCTACAGTTTATAAATCTTGCTTAATCCAAGTTGATATAATCACATTACCTGTTGACCTTGTCTCTTTAAAGATACTTACTTTTGATGTGCTTTTAGGAATTGATTGGTTAACTACTCATCATGCCAAAATTGATTATTTTCGTAAGGTTGTTAGTTTTCATATTCCTAACCAACCTGTTATGCGAATTCAAGCAACCAAAGCACTAAAATCAATCGCTGTCATACCAAGCCATAAAGTCATTCGTTTATTGAAAAACGGATGTCAAGCTTTCTTAGCCCATGTCATGGAGTTGAACAAAAATACGTCAGATTTGAATGATATTTCTGTTGTTAGTGAATTTCCCGACGTATTTCCTAAAGAATTTCCTGGCCTAAACCAGATCGTGATATTGAATTTTTGTATTGATCTTCAACCCGATACAAAACCCATTTCTAAAATCTCATATTGAATAGCTCCTATTGAACTTCAGGAGTTAAAAACCCAACTATAGAAGTTGGTACCCGAGCCTCTATCTGGTGACTTCCTTTGTGGAATGCACCAAAGCCAGACTCTCCGTAGGGGACTCTATATTTGTGTGGTGGTAAAACAATAGGGGCCATTGTGATGTGCTATCCAAGATTGGGATATGAATCACAATTGAGAGCAACCGAAGTCGGTGACCAAAGTACGTAGCTTTTTGGGCTTAGCTGGCTACTATCGGAGATTCGTGGAAGGATTTTCTCGAATCGCTACTCCGTTAACTTAGCTGACTCAGAAAGATATAAAATTCGTATGGAGCGAGGAATGCGAGAAGATTTTCCAATAGCTCAAGAGGCGACTCATTCGGAACCTGTTCTGACCATACCATCCTGAAAAAGCGAACGTGGTAGCTGACGCGTTGAGTAGAAGATTGTACGCGAGTACGAGTGCGATATTGTTGAACACAAAAACCTATTTTGCATAATTTATAAATGATAGAGATAGAGTTAATGACTCTAGGGACCCACGTGATGATATACGAGTAAAATCGACTTTAATCGATAACGTTAAAGCCGCGCAAGCTACAGACTTGGAGCTGATGAATATAAAGAAGAAGGTGCAAGAATGTGTTATTCTAGAAGTAAGAGTCGATGAAGAGAAGAAAGCTGAAACCTTCGATTTATTTGAAATCCTCGATCGAGTAGGAACTGTGGCCTATAGACTCGCCTTAACGCTAAGTATGTCGTGTGTTCATAACGTTTTTCACGTATCGATGTTACGTAAATATGTGGACGACCCGAATCATATTATTGCGTTAGAACCAGACGAGATAGCCAAAGATTTAACGTACAAGGAGGTACCTGTTAAGATATTGGATAGGAAAGAATATGTCCTATGCACGAAGGTTATACCACAAGTTAAGGTTTTGTGGAGAAACCATGCTATTGAAGAAATGTCTTAGGAGTTGGAATCAGAAATAAAAGCGAGGTATCCTCACCTTTTCGAAACACCAGGTACGTACGTCAATTTCGAGGCCGAAATTTCATAAGGAGGGGAGGTTGTAAGACCCCAACTTATTAATAAATGAAATTAAATTTCCTCTATTTATTATTTTGAAATAGAAAGGGTTGATTTGATTAATGTGGTTAGTTATGGGTAAAATGCGCAAATATTTCAAATAAGCAAGTGGTTATAAAATATTCATTTTTAATCGGTGAATATTCGTTTGGTCGTGGAATATTCTTGCTGTCGGGGAATATTCGTACGACGGCGCAGCCTTGTATGGGCCCCATAACGAAAAACGATTGGATGAAGATAACGATAAAAATTGAGTTTTTATAAATAACGGCGTAGTTGTTACCGTTAACACTGTTGGAATACCCGGTGGTTAAAATACAGTAATACGCGTGGTTGCACAGTAGCACACGGATTGCACAGTATTTTAGAATTATTGATTCTTACGAAGGAAGGCACTACTCAATAATTGTTAAAGTAGTTACTGTTCAATATTTTATTTTATTGGTTCAATAATTGCTGCGTTGATATTTTATATTATTGTTGTTTCAATAATTGTTACTGCACAGTATTTTCCATTATCAGATCAATAATTCATATTATTTAAATAATATTATTAGATAGCATTATTGGCAATGTCTAGAAAGTTCTGTCTAAGGAGAGGTTTGGTCATCTAATTGCGCGCTAGTAAGGAGAAATCCTTATTGGAAAGCCCCCTCTTTCTTGGGAACGGCCTGGTTGTCATAAATGTGATTCTGTAATATTATTTGTGAATAATTAATTATTGATTCATATGATAAGAAAATATTTATTTTATTGTGAATATAAATGTTGGATATATTTTGTGGTTAAAAATGAAGGAGTTAATGTTGAGGTGTTTTATCAGTATTTTTGTCGGAATGGAGGTATTAAAAATCAATCAGGGTTTTTGAGATATTTTGCGAGGGTTATAATTTTTAATCCGACCGTTGGATCGTGATAATATTTGGATATGTTATACATATATAAGTTGAGTATATGTCCACGAATTTTGAACCGTTAAAAATGAACGTATGATTTGTTATGAATTTTACGAGATGACTGGTTCAGAAATTATTGAATTTTCGGAGTTAATCATTTTGGTGAAAAATTCTAGAATTGGTGGGCCCCACTCTTGGTTGGTGTAGAAATGTACTGAGATTTTTATTCAAATATGGTGGGTGAGAATAGTAGCAGGTAAAGCCATCAGGTTACAGGTTAAGTCTGCTTCGGCGTGCTAACATTTTCCTATAAATAGAGGGCTAAGTTAGAATTGAAAATTACACCAGAATTCATAAATTTTCTCTCTTTCTCTCTCTAGATTATTGAGTGTATTTTGTGAGTATTTTGATACTTTGAAAGTTGCTATTCAACACAAGTTTTATTCAGCCTCATTCCCGATATTCAGTCAAAAGTACGGTTATTTTGAGGTAAGGGATATTATTTTTTTCTTAAATGATATTATTTTTTTCAATATCATTATGCTGAAATATTGATATGAGTTTTTTTTATCAAATTTGGAACTTTTTGTGTCGGGGTTACTATTCACGTATACGACACTATTCACGTATATGGCACTATTCACGAATACGGCACTATTCACCGAAGAATAAAGTTTTTTCTTTTTTGTCCAAGATGTCTATTATGATTACTATCTTTGATTGTATCCATGTTTTGATCTTTATTTTTTATTTCTGCTTCACAATTGATTATTATGAAATATTATTGATCTTGGATAAACTGTTATACGAATCCCTACTGTTTGTTCTTCTGTCTCACTGGATTCGTTTTTTTAAGATATTTTTCATCATCCTCGGTCCTAAATGATGATATTACTGAATATCTTTGGCCTGTAGTGCAAAGATGTATGATTACCTGATGAATATCTTTGGCCTGTAGTGCAAAGATGAACAGGTGTTGAGATGAACATGACCGACTGGTGTTACAAATGAATATCTTTGGCCTGTAGTGCAAAGATAAATATTTGATTCAAGATGTATATTGATTGATGTTACAGGGATAAAATATTGATGATGGACTTTTAAATATTAGAAGATAGTAGAATTCTTTCTCTACTTGACTTTTCTAATGATTTGCTGTTTCCGCTGCAGTTGTTAATCTAAAACTTGTTGTCGATTATATTCTATCAGATTTTTCCCTGTTGAATACTAATGATAATTTGTTGTATATTATCTTAGTCATAATATTCTTTACTAGGCTAGTTGAGCTCACTCTTTTCCTTTTTGTTCCATTTTTCTTCTCAAGAGGTGAGAACATAGCAGGGTCTAGTCGGGGTATGGAGTGATGGTTCTAGAAAGATGTTTTAGCTGTCCTCACTATTTCTGTAAAATAGTGTTTGAATAATTGTAATGAGGACTTACTTGAGTGTGGATATTGTCTAGAAGACAATATTTGTATTTAAACTCACAGTATGTGTTGTCGTATTTTGCACGACAATTGTATTATTGAAGTTGTAGTTGCTTTTTGTACCATGTATTTGGCGACTCAGAATGGGTGTTGTATACCTATTTTGGGGGCGACACATGTACTACCCTTCTACAACAAATCAATAGTTGTGAAGTAATCTAAACCGATAATAATAACATAACAACTCTCTATTAAAATTTTGAAACTATGTACTGACTATAAATAGGGTTAAGGTGACATACTATGAACATTATTTTTAATTTTTGAATAGGTTTAGCAGAACTTCATCCGCAAACCGTCATAACTTACGGGCACTGGAGGTGATTAGCCCATTATGCCCTGTATTGATCAATACTACATGCAAGAACGATATTATCGTTCACTCTGTCTGCCTTGGGCGCATAAAAGTTTTTCCATGTTTGGGATGTTCATACTTAGTCGGGAATCCGAACCAAAATAATTTAATTGGATAAAAAGGTTTTATCATGTTCAACAATATTTCTAAATCTGTGTCTAGCTGATCAAATAGCTTAGACGATTTTTACTTATTGTATACATACTGGTGATCAATAGGTATATATATATATATATATATATATATAGTCCGGATCTTAAGCTCACCCTTTATCCAACTTACCCGAGCTCACCCACTTTTAACGACGAACCCGACGACGGTTCGGTCACACAACCGTCGTCTATACTTTTAGCGACGGACAACATATAGCGTCGCTAAAAGTATAGACGACGGTTGTGTGACCGAACCATCGTCGGGTCTGTCGCTAAAGGAGGGGTGAGCTCGGGTGAGTTGGATAAGGGGTGAGCTTAAAATCGGACCGTATATATATATATATATATATATATATATATATATATATATATATATATATCAACATGTGATTAAATACAATGATTATCCAAGTGGGAACACTTGAATAACCATATTTAGAAATTAACGAACAAAATATATATATCTGAATTACAATGTAGTACCATGTTGATAATCAATGATCGGATATACCATATACAACAATAGGGTTAATAATCTGGTATAATAATAATATAATTCTAAAACTCTCTTACTTCTGTCCATTGCATAAAGAAAATGCAAAGGTAGGATACTTGCCTGGTCTGCTGCTTAAAATACGCAACTTAATTTTTAACCTATCAGTAATAAGATCATTTTACTGATTAGAATCATATCATATCACATAATACTGTTTATTACGGTCAGCACATTACCTAATCATATTGGCAAATAGGTTTAGCAGTCACTGGATCACAAACAAACATATATCTAATCAAATTATCTAAGTCTATATCAATTTCTAAAACATGTCGGTGTATCAACAATTTTATCGGTAATTATCGAGTCTAAGACTTTATTCTGTAGTTTAATAACTGTAATTATCAGTAATACTATTTTTAATTAACTTATAATAATTTTAAACTACTTATTATAATTTATCATAAATTTTCAAACTCCGGAATCATTATTAAATAATTTAAATATTAAACCATTCTATTATCATTAATATTTAATTAATATTAAACTATTGTTATTTATAATAACTTAAAATATTTTTAAAACATTCATATTGCCTTTAAATAATTTTTAAAATATTTAAAATTATTTTTAAATAATTACCATTATTATTTAAATATTAATGTACTATTCCTGATCAAAATATTAAAAGTCATTAAGTATAACTTAAAATATGTTTAATACATTTTTTATCCGTTTTAAATAATTTTTAAATTAATAAAACTATTTTAAAATAATTTATTTAATATAATTATTAAATAAATTTAATATCATTAATATTAAATTATTAATGAAGTTATCCTTTAAATATTAAAAGTTATATTTTATAACTTAAAATATCTTTAAACACTTAATTTTCATTTAAAATAATATTTATAATAATAAAATTATTTTTAAACTAATTTATTTAATATAATTCTTGAATAACCTTAATATCATTAATAATAATTAATTAATGAAATTTACCTTTAAATATTGAAAGTTATATTTTATCACTTAAAATATTTTTAAATACCTTATTATTATTTAAAATGATTTTTAATATAATAAAATTATTTTTAATTTATTTATTTAATTCATTTATTAAATAACTTAATTATCATTAATATTAATTTATTAATAAATTTCATCACAAAATATTAAAAGTCATTAAAAATAGCTTAAAATATTTTCTTATACCATAATATAATTTTAAATAATTTTTTATGTATTAAAATCATTTTCAAATAATTTATTTAATATTATAATTAAATAAATTAAATACCATTAATATTTCAAAAATATTAAATATTTCTGAAATATACTTAAAATAATTAAAAACTAAATTTCGGACCTTAAAATAATTTTTAATAATTTATTAGGTATTTTTCATAATTAAAAACTATTTAATACTAGTTATTTAATAAAAAAATATAATATTTAGAAATTAAGTGTCGCTAAAGACTGCCTATAGCGACAGAACCGTCGCTATAGGTGCTCTTCGTGTTCTTCATCAAACCCAGAAATGCATAAACAGTCACCGAGTGAGCATGTTTGACCAAATATAATTGACAGATCTTAATGTTTGAGGGCATGTTTCTGGTCAGATCATTTAGTACAAATGCAACACTACAAGACCCAACAAGAAACATGATCAAACAACATCACAATAAGTAGATATAAGCCTTCAAAATGGTTTTCAGAGCTGTTTTTCTTTTTTTGGGTTACCCAGAAATGAAGAACAGTTCGGTCAGTCCACTTTGGGCTTCCATAACTTGTTGTTCTTGTAATGTTTATGTAATTTAAGACTTCCAGGTTGTAGCCAGCATGTAATACTATAGATCTATTACATAATATACATATAACAACCTTACAAACAACCGATCCAGTCCAGTCAAACCATGTTAGAAGACATGCTCGTCGGTTTTCTGGGTTACCCAAAAAACAGATGTCATGGTCGTTCTGCCTGGTTTGACCAACCATTACTTTCAACATGCTTAATGTTTATGTGATATAAAGATACTATAATGTAGTATAAAACAACATACTACAACTTAGATACAAAATCAAGAACAAATTATCAAACCACTGTCAGATCCGTGCCCATAAAAATCCTGTCAGAGCTTCCTGGACACGTTCTGGGTTACCCAGATTTCGTATGGTCATGGCCGGTCAACGTGGTTTGACCAGTCATAACTTGCAATCTAGACAAGATATAAGCTTGATTCCAGATCCAGATCAAAGACCACATATCAAACTACAGATCTAAAACTTAAAACAAGAAAAATCATAAACAGAGAAAGATTTGTGGCCACTGACATTCGTTGTCAGACCACAGTTTAAACTTTTTCCAGATTTTCAAAAACACTAGATCTGAGCCTATAGATGTTATGGATCTAACATCTATCAACTCAGATCATCATTATACACTATAAACAACATGTTTCAACATTAAATCATAACATCTAACATGCAGATCAAGATCAAATTTCTTGGTTAGGGTTTATACCTTTATGAACAAATCTTTGATTCTAGCTTCTGATTTTGTTTAAGCAATTCGTGGGGCTTGAATTGTGAGCTGATATACTACTAAATTTTAGAGGTGTGAGCTTGAGAGTGTTTAGATGGGTGTTGTGCACAAAATAAATTACCAAATGACACTTTCTCTCTCCCAATCTATATATATACTAAGCTAGATGCATTGTATGGCTGATCTAGACTAATGTGCTAGAGGTTTTGTGTCACATGGCTACTCTAGGGTTGGCCAACAACTCCTCCTAGACCAAATTCTACAAGTTACCTTAAATAATGCAAGAGGGGTAATTTGGTCATTGGCCATATGAATTTATTGGCAAATATGTAATCCTTGCAAACCCTTAGGGTTTAACCTTTAGGGTTTAACCCTAAGGTTTTCCAAAAATTAATTTTCTAGAATTTTTTTAGGGTTTAAAAATAAAATAAAAATTAACTTTCTATTTTTTTGAAAATTAGGGTTTCCTAATTATGTTTAATTTTCTAATTACATTATACATGAACATTAGGGTTTAATTATTTACTAATTATAATTAACCTTGCTAATTTAGCAATTAGGGCTCTAATTTGATAATTAGGGTTACTAATTTTTTAAAAAAATTAGGACTTATAACTATTATTTAGGGTTTTCAAAATAAGGGTTTTTAATTACTAATTAGGGTTTTTCATAATTAGTATTAAAATTTACAATAAATATCATGAACAACATAACACGATGGCTTAACAGATTTTAAAGTCTTAATTGACTTACTAACTAGGGTTTATAAAAATATTGCTAGGGTTTTCTTGATTAGCTAATTAGGATTTCTAACTATTAATTAGGGTTTACCTAATTAATCATAACATTATATAATACACAACATAAATCATATAACACAGTTATATAACAGTCTTGAATTTCTCATTTGAATTTCAAAATAGGGTTAAACAAATTAATGCTAGGTTTTTGACATTATACACATAATTGACCAACCATTATCAATACGTACATAGAGTACACATTATAGCACTGAAAAATCAAAATATAAATAGTATTATATTAGTATTCTCATGCCTTGATAAAATCCAAAATTAGGGTTTGGATTTCATATCTGATTTATCTTTCATATTTAATGTGACAACCCCAAAATAGGTCCATTTCACCCAACTTATTCTGAGTCGCCAAATACATGGTACAGAAAATAACTACAACTTTATTACAACAATTGTCGTACAAAATACAACAACACATATGCTGTGAGTTTGGATATAAATATATACCAACTGTGACTCGTGTCCCAACCGTAATGTGACAAATGTCCCATCAGTGGACAGCACCTCACAGTGATACCTACATAAAGGTACAGTCAAAAACTGTTTTAGAAATTAGAATCTTTGGGAAGTGCTCAAGGAAACCTTCGTACATGGGAGGCCATGCTTCCAGGTTATGATAGATATCATATGTCCACAAAATTATCCTTGGTTAACCTAATAGACCCCAAAGAAAAATAAGAAGATTACTATCATATTCTTTCCAATGGTGAGTCTTCTCTTGACATATCATTATCTCCACTGTCTCTAATCGTGAATTATACTTCAAACAAACACCAAGATTATATAGGTAGTGCTCGTAAATATACTCAGCAAGTGGATGTGCATAACCATGTCTTATAATGACACGAAATTGTATGACATTAGACATCTTGTATGATAGTGGCAAAACACATTTTCAACGTTGGGTTCGCCTCACCCTATTGGATTCATCAAATATAACTACTAAATGATGACCACCGTTCTATTCCCTTGTTACCCTCGCTCGACCCAGCTACACTCGTATTACCTGAAAAGAATTTTGAAACAGAAGGGTGAGCACAACTAGCTCAGTAAAGAATATCATGACTAAAGATAAATAAATTATCAATAGCCTTCAACAGTAAGAAATCAGAGATTTAGAACACATGGTAGATGATAAAAAATTTCAACCATAGTTGCAGCGGAACGAGCAATCCATTAGAAGAGTCAAATAGACCATAAAGTCTATTATCTTCTCCACATTAAAAGTCCACCAACAATATTTTATCCCTGTAACATTAATCAACAGTTCCTTTTCACAATTATATGAATAACTCATAATCATAATTCTAATTCTAAATTCCTTTTAGCATCCAGGACGAAGATAATTTTCATCACATGTCTTTACCTGAAACATCAAAGATCATGGTTATACCAAATCACAGTTCCTGTTTATAATCATACTAACAATTTCATCTTTGCACTACGACCAAAGATATTCATCAACAGACCATCTTTGCACTACAGGCCAAAGATATTCAACAATAGGTCATCTTTGCACTATGGGCCAAAGATATTCATCAACAATTCATCTTTGCACTACAGGCCAAAGATATTCCTCAACAATTCATACTTGCACTATAGGCCAAATATATTCATCAACAGTTCATATTTGCACTACAGGCCAAATATATTCATCAACAGTTCATATTTGCACTACAGGCCAAATATATTAATATCCCAAAAAAATATATAATCATTTAAGAATTTATATAAAAAATAATTATAACCATATTGATCATTTCACTTTTACACTTAAGCTAAAGATATTCAATTATAAATTCAATGGTCATGATCATACCAGTCAACAATTCAACTTTGCACTACTGGCTAAAGGGAACCCATAGTCATGATCATACCAAAAATCTACCTATCTTTACACTCAAGTCAAAGAGAAATATTATCATTAGGGTTATAAAAATATTATATATAATAGTAAAATCAATATAATCAAAACATATAGATTTAATCTCCAGAGTAATATTCATAAATCAACTATAATTTGGTTAGAAAAAGAAAATAATTTTGTCATGAATAGTAACTCGTGAATAGTAACCCATAAATAGTAACTTCGTGAATAGTAACTCATGAATAGTAACTCATGAATAGTAAACCCGACACAAAAAGGTAGAAATTCCACAATAAAATCCATACCAATATTTCGGTATAATGATATTGAAATAACATTTCTTAAACTTATAAACAATTTATTTTAATTGTTTACACTTTACTAAATAATGCATTTAATCATCTTAAAATTTCAAACTCATAAGATTTCATCACCAATAACCAAAACCCTCATAAAAAATCTGCATATACCTCATATAGGATTCTCAAGACATAAAATCTTATTTTCTAATTTTCTTACTTCACATAACATATTTAATTCATTTACTCATAACTAGTCTATTTTCATGAAAAATACTAAATCAGTACAAACAAATTTTTTTTATGAGATTTAGTAGAATATAGTCCCATATTGAACATATATTTTTCTCAGAATTTTTAAAAATCATTTACTATTTTCCATATGGCCAAAACATAAGAATATTTAGATATTTATCAAAAATTATACTTTTATCCAAAAATTCTAAAATTTACAGAGTATACTTCTATCATATACATGTACTCCCAATAAAAATTTCACCAATTTTAGGAGTTATAAGCGGTTACTTTTAAAATAGTCTTTTCTCATAAAATTCACAACTCTTAATTTATACATCCAAAAATCGCCATTTTTGGACACAATCAAGAAAACTCATTAAATTATCATTTCAAATTTTTTCAGAATTTTTTGAAGGTCAGAAAAATTACGAAACTGAAAAACATAACAACCTTTAAAATCCCTTGCTATCCCTTACCTCAAAAGAGCAACACTTCTGACTGGATATCGGTTATGACGCTGAAGGAAACTTGCACTGATGAATAGTAACTCATCAAGTATCTAAATACTCACAAAATACACTCGATAATCTAGAGAGAAAAATAGAGAAAACTTATGAATTTTGGTGTGATTTTCAATTCTAACTTAGCCCTCTATTTATAAGAAAATGTTACCACGCCGAAGCAGACTTGACCTGCTACCTGATGGCTTTACCTGCTACTATTCTACCCACCAAAAATCAGCCATCTTCCCCAACAACCAAAAGTGGGGCCCACCCATTTTTAGAATTTTCTACCAAAATTATTTATAAACCTAATTTTCGAATCAGTCACCTCTTAAAATTCATAACAAATCATTCGTTCATTTTTAACGGTTCAAAATTTGTGAACATATACTCAACTTATATATGTATAACATATCCAAAAATCACAACGATCCAACGGTCAGATTAAAAATTATAACTCACACAATAAAGCTGTAAGAACACTAATTTGATCTTTTAATACCTCCAATCCGACACTACTACAAAATACTAAATAGACAACACTTAAACCACAACGTTTTTTATAAAAATGTTGTGGTATTTTTTTTTACAACGTTTTTAAAAAAAATATTGTAGATATATATTCAAAAACGTTATCTATTTAAAAGGGCATTTTTTTAGTTTTAATTAGGTAACATTTTTTTAAAAAAGGTTGTCTATCAAACAAAACACGGAGCTAGAACACTTAAAATTATAAAACACATATATTCTTTTTGTCTCCAAGGCTCGTCTGTTTGTTCCTTCTCTCTTCAGTTTCTTATCTTCGTTCCTTCTCGCTAGGGTTTCTGCAGCAGCTGCCGCGGCTGAGGATGACGGCAGAGCTAGAGGACAGAAGGAGGGGCAAGTGGAGGGGATGAAAAAGCTGGCAAGGGCGATTGAGAGGTTTGGAGAGATAAGGGATAAGGGATATGGAGAGATACTCGATACGTTGCCTTGTAGCCTGGAGTAACTTTACAAGGGAACTACAAAAAAGAAGAAATCAGAAAAATTGGATGCCGATTTGGGGGTTTCATCTCAGTACAGGACCAGGTATGATTCATTATATTTTTCGAACTTCTGTAATTCTGATTCTTTCATTTGTGGTTTTTGGGTTGTTTGTTGTTCCTCTGTAAGAAGTTATGGACGCACTTTCATTTGTGGTTTTTGGGTTGTTTGTTGTTCCTTTGGCCGCCACTCTAGCAATTCATCCTCCAGTCGATTCTCGGGGATATTTAGGTCCTCTTCCGCAAGGAAAGGGGGTAGAAAAAGGAATAATAAGGGGTGGCCCGAATGTAATATAATTATAGAGGAGGGTGACTATGATGATGAAAGTGGGTTTAGCCGCCGCTTTCAGGCTTTGATTATTCTGCTTAGTTTTGTTCTTCTGTTTACTGTGTTGTGCATGATCATATGGGGAGCAGCTAGGCCTTTCAAAGCAGAGGCTGCTGTGAAGGTATTCTTTTATTTGCCTTCATTTTTTTCCCTGGTTCGATGTAATGAAATAATAGGAGTACTTTTCATATCGAATTACAAGCCATAATAAATGCATTCCATAATTTGACACTTGTCTAAATGGATATGTTATCATAATTAAGCTCTGGTGTTGATATATTGAATTGGGGTTAGAAAAATTGGGCACTAGTGTTTGCCAAATGTTTCTGAAATTAACCAGTACAATTGTTTTCTGTTATCGTTTCTCAATTATTAAATGCATTTGTTTTGCTTAAAACAGTTGGGTCATTGTTAAAAGAGCTTAATTTGAACTTCTTTTTTGTTGAATGTGCATTTTCTTTTGAGAAAGAAAAACTCTTAAATGATTTGCTCTTTCTGTCATGGAAAAGACTACTGAATTTTTAATTGTGTTGATGGCTTCTTATCCTTGTCAATCTGCAGAGCTTGGCAATTAACAACCTCTACATCGGAACATGTTCAGACTTTACTGGGGTCCCAACGAAGATGCTAACAGTGAATGGCTCGTTGAGGTTGAGTATATACAATCCTGCTACATTCTTTGGCATTCGAGTTAGCCCCACACCTGTCAATCTCATCTACTCAGACTATTAATCTTTGGCATTCTTTTAGTTATGGACTATTACTCGGTGACATTGTTTTCTCTTAATCATGGCTGTTTTCCACTTTGTAAAATAAAAGTATTTTTAGTTAGTCTGGTCTAATGTTGTGGTCAGTGTCTATGAACATTAGAAAAGTTAGAAAGTGCTGTCAGAATTGAGAACTATCCACTGAGGTTGGAACTATTTAAATACAAGTTTTGATAGTATATTTATGGCATAGAAGGAAAGCTATGTGCATTACAGGAAATTTTGTTTTCCATAAACCTATTATTGTCTGATATTTTTATGGTTTGCAATATATGTACGTTTGCATTTGCAGATGCTATTGAATTTTTGGATGAAACATTTTAACTGGATTGTTCTATATGGAGCTTGTGTATATTTGAATTCTCTTGCTTTAATTGTGGGTATGATTACATTTCATATACCATTTCACCATTGAAATCAGATAATTGACTTTGTGACTTTTTTTTAACAGATTATCTTAATCCTTTCCATGCATATGATGAGGGAAACCTTTCTTGGCTGGTAAATATTTTTTCGTCCACTAAATTTGTCAAAATGCTTGCTGTCCTTTGTTCTGAAAGTAGGATTAGAGATGGGCATTTGATGCTTGTGTTGTCACTTATTGTTGTATCTTGCTTTTAATGTGTATGTATGTAGTTTTAATTCTACAACTATCAGTGTTGACATGTGACTAGTTAAATTTATACTACTAAGGTGATCTGTGTTTTCACATTGCTTTGTGGCAAGGGGAAACCTGCTTATTTCAACTTGTAATTTAAATATATAACATTTTATATTTTCTTATTTTTTTTGTTGTTTAGGTAAGCTAGATTACTTTTGTTATCTTTATGTTAGTCTTGTCATCTTGTGATTGCTATCAAGTATTATAAGGTTCTTCTCAATCCTAAGTTTTGGCTTTGAGATTAAAATTTTGTTGCCTGCAGAAACGCAACGCTTCATTTTTGTCTTTGTTTTACCAACCAACCAAATGCATTTCAGGAAGTTTTAGGTTGAAGAACTCGAACACTGCTGACATATTTTTCTTTACTTACTGCTCTACTGTGGTGTAAATTATACATTACAATTTCGGAAAGCAATATAATCTTTTCAATATTGTACTCACTATAGGCTGCAGTAGAAAACGAGGCTGCAACTATGTCACTGGCGAGATGAGCAATACCTGATGCTTCTTCATTAGATGAAGCAAATCAAATAGTTCATGAAAATTGGCTTCAGGCAATTGAACAACATTACAAGGAGTATTCAGGAAATATCATGATCAGAGACATTCTTGATGTTGGATGCTCTGTTGGAGTGAGTACAAGATATCTTGCAGACAATTATCCTTCTGCTAAAGTCAGTGTGAGTTTAAAATTTAGTAATTCTAAAAGTTATGATGCCCTTTTATAGTATGAATAGAGCCGACATTGATGAGCTTTGTAACCCAAACCTGGTAATTAGATTTTGTTGATGTATACTGTGGATATACAACCTTGTAGTCATATCTGGACGTGTTTGCTGCAGGGGTTGGATATTTTAGTGAATAGTACATTAATATTTTAGTGAATAGTACATTAATATCTCTAAGCATTATGTTTGATTACTGTTTTGTAGTAGCACTAGTGGACATAGTTGTAATCGTATATCATCTTGAGTGCCATAGATTCTGTGTGTAAATGCTAAACAATGCGATGCAGTGAGTACTTCCCATACTTAACATACTTTGAAGGTGGTCGCAGCTCTGCAGTTATGTCTTGCAACCAGATAAAGAAGAACCCTGCTAATACTTGGAAGAGACAGCTGAAGCACAAGGTCTGGATGAAGCAATTGCATGGGCTAAAAAGAAGTTTCAATCACATAGCTCACTAGAAGACTGGAGCATGAAACAACATGAGAAAGTACTATCTGCAGAAGTTGCAGGTACTGTGGTTTATTGTCTTACAACTGAACTAATATTTACATGTAAGAAGTTCTATAAGAGGCTGCTAACAATTACCATTTATTTCTTATAAATTTTTAGAAAGTTCTGTTGTGCTTCACTTTCCAGATGGGCAGATGGATGGATGTGGATCATTGCACTTACAAGAGGTAAAATTTATTTTTATGGAACAAAAGTCATATTTGATTAAAAGGAAAAAGAAAAAAAAATGTTGGTAGATCTGTCTATACTTATAAAATTTTATTGTTGTTCATTGCTCGAAAGAAACAGTTATGTACATCAGAATCAACTAATCAAGCCTCTGTAATGAATTATAATCCCTATAATTGGGCTATGACATAGGAATGGGACATGCAAGCATCTAAGATGCTACTAAACAGATACCTATATACTACAGCTAAATCAATGTATGATGATTCCTCACAACATATCCCCACTAACTTTTTATAACCATAACAAAGATTGAACCTCTATTGATCAACATGAGTATGTGTGCACACGTGCTACCCCAATGTCAATTGTTTTGTGCTTAATGCTAATCCATATTCACTTTTATTTATATAGTGACTGGAAAACTATTACAGTGTCATGTTCCTAAATCCTAATAAAGTTTCTCATTCTTCAAATTATAATGTCAATCGAGACTTGTCTACTTGTTCCAATTTGCGGAATGTTTTTTCCTCATGTTAGACATTTGAAAAGAATTGCTACTTGCTCTCAGACACTCGCTTCTTTTTTTCCTTCTTTCATATTTTGGATTAAGAAAATAACATTTCAATAAAAAAATAATAAGAATACTTTTTCTTGTGGTGAAGTACAGAGGGAAATGGAATTACTGGATGAAGATATAAGGTTATGGTCATCTAGAAAGGAAAGAAACATTCAGTTGCAAAGTCAGGTACTTTAGCTATTAATTGAATAATTCTAGGCTGTGTAAACTTTCACATAGTTGTGCCAGTATTTAGTCTCAATTGCGTATATCTTTTGCTTAATTTAATCAGATGGGAGCTATTGAAACAAGCAATGTTGATTCAGTAAAATTCTTTTTGATGAACTTTCTTGATACAATATTTGAAAGTTCTTAAGCAAAGTATTACATTATACTTGCGTAGAGAAATCACATATATTACAGTATACTTGTTTCGGCAGTCACTGAAATGGTGTTACTGTGTCTTTGTTTTGGCAGTCAACTCTTCTCGGTTTGCCTTGTCATGCTAATTCAGTTGGAAATTTGCCACTTGGTTACATCAATTTGAATGAGGTTATGTGTCTATTGCTCTGATGAATTACCCTTTTCATTGTTACTAATTTTTTGATATACCATGAGTATAGAATGTGGATTCATCATGTCTTAATTAGTTAATTAGTACTGGTGTTGATTAGTAATTTTGATTGGTGCAAAAGTAACAAAGCAACTCAGTTTATACTTTCTTCTTTTCGACCAGACAGAAGAAGTTGAAGCTGTGCTAGCTAATGCAAAACAATGGAGCTATCTGTAAACCTTAGAAGGTTGGCACTAGCCCAATGGAGCTATGGATAGTTTGGTATATGTTTTGTGGATGTAGTAATTTGAAATTGTAAACGAATGGTATTATTGGGATGTATTTTGAATGGTTGATACATTTTGCCTTTAAATGTAAATGAGAATTTAGACCTTTTAGCTATATATCATGGCATTAGTATATTGCAGGTGCATTGGTAATGTAGGTGAATTATAATTTTTTTTTCTTTTTTTTAATCTACAACATTTTAAAAGCGTTGTGTAAATGTGCATAAACGTTGTCTGATATACTAAACAACAACGTTTTTATCCAGAAAACGTTGTGGAATCATACATTCTACAACGTTTTTAAGCATTTGCTATTTTTTGAAAAATAAATCTACAACGTTTTTTTCCTAAAAAACGTTGTGTATTGTGCTTAATTACAACGTTTTAAAAACGTTGTCTAAGGGTGTCAAATAGATGACACCCTTAACCACGACGTTTTCCTGACTGAAACTACAACGTTTTTTTCGCGTTGTCTATTTACTGTTTTGTAGTAGTGCGATAAAATACTGATAAAATACCTCAACATTAATTCCTTCATTTATAACCACATAAATAAATCTATCATTTATATCCACATCAAATAAATATTTCATAATCATATAGATCAATAATTAATTATTCATAAATAATATTACAGAATCACAATAATAACAACCAGGCAGTTCCCAGGAAAAAGGGGGCTTTTCGATAAGGATTTCTCCTTACTGGCGCGCAATTAGGTGACCAAACCTCTCCTTGACAGAACTTTCTAGACATTGTCAATAATGCTATCTAATAATATTATTCAAATAATATGAATTATTGATCTGATAATGGAGATACTGTGCAATGACAATTATTGAAACAACAATAATACAAAATATCAATGCAGTAATTATTGATTCAATAAAACAAAATATTGAACAGAAATTACTATAACAATTATTGAGTAGTGCCTTCTCACGTAAGAATCAATAATTGAAAAAATTATTGTGCAATACTGTGTGCTACTATACAACTACGCGTATTACTGTATTTTAACCACCAGGTATTTCAACAGTGTTAACGGTAACAACTACGCTGTTATTTATAAAAACTCAAATTTATCGTTTTCTTCATCCGACAGTTATTCTGTTATGGGGCCCACAAATGGCTGCGCCGTCGTACGAATATTCTCCGACAGAAAGAATTTTCCATGACTAAACGAATATTCCCCGACAACAATGAATATTTTATAACCACTTGCGTATTTAGAAAAAAAATTCATATATCACCCTTAACTTTAACTTTTATCAATTTAATCATTTACTGAATAGTAATTATAAGAAAAATTGATACTTTTATTTTATAAAATTCGGGGTCTTACATTTAACCTTATTAATTAAGGTAAAATAATTAACTTAATAATCTATACAAAAATTTATATAATAAAATAATTATTATAATTATTCTAAAATCTTTTCATATATTATTTAAATAATATATAATTATATTTTTATAGAAAATAATTAATTAAAAATATTTCTACTATAAAATTAATTATTATAAGAATATACATTATAATAACCAATAGTTCTGCAATAAAATTATTTTTAATTATTAACGTAATAAATATATTTTTATTTATCACATAAATACATACGCTTTATCTTGTACAAATCCTCATCTTTAAAATAAAAAAAAATTTATACGCAAAATTTCTGATTTAATTATATAAAAAATATAGGGTTATTACATTCACCCTCCCTTATAAAGATTTCGTCCCTAGAATCACCGTTTTAAAACCTATATATACAAGGGTACATAGCACACACAATCTTCGCAAGTAGATCTCGACCAACTTTGATCGAACTGATCTTTAACTATTCACATAAAACTTGTCTATCTGATTAAACGGAAATTTAATTTATAAAAGAACTCAAATTCCTCCTTCAAAATTTGTTTATAAAATAATTTACTATATATTGGAAAATCATATATAAGAGAATAAAAGGTATACGAATAATACCTGGAGTTCCATTACCAGCTGCCACTGTATCCTGGACCGTCATGTTGAAGACCCGTGCTGTTGATTTCGTTGGCTTGCTAGATGACGTTAGTCCCGTGATCGCCAGAGTCCCACTGCCCTTTCCAGTAGTCACACTTCCTGCCTTCGTTCTCCTATTCGGACACTCCTTCACCTTGTGTTCAGTCGAGCCGCACAAAAAACACCCAGTGTTCATTCTTGGATTGGGGCAGTTAGGAGAGATATGACCCTCCTGTCCGCACTTATAGAAAACAAACTTACCTTTCAGACATTCCCATGTATGGTTCTTTCCATAATTCTTATACGGCACCACCTGCTTCTTCACACCTTCTTGTTTTACCTGGACATTTCCAAAATAGCTCCCCTTCCTTTTGCTATTACCATTTCTACTTCCACTATTAATTTTTAACTTCCCAGTTCCTTCGACCTTACCCTTGTTCTTTCCCTTCTTGTTGTAGAGGCTCATGGCCTCACTCCCCTCCTCAGCGATTATAGCCTTTTCCATGAGTGCTGTAAATGTAGGAATCTGCAACACCGCCACCTTGTTATAGAGCCAAGGTTTTAATCCCAACTCAAACCTTCTAGCTTTCATAGCCTCCGTATCAACTTGATGCGAAACGAACCTAGCCAACTCATTAAATTTTGTAGCGTATTCTGACACCGCCATATTCTTCTGCTTCAACTCTAAAAATTTCACCTCCATCCTAGCCTGCATACTAGATGAAAAATAGTTTTCAAAAAATAGTATTTTAAACATATCCCAAGTAACTACACCTTCTCTTGCCCTCGCCTGATTCGCTTCCCACCAAAAGTTTGCCTCCCCCTTCATCATGTAGGTGGAAAAAGCTATCTTTTGCCCCTCAGCTACCCTAGCTATTACAAACGCCTTTTCAATTTCCTTAACCCAAGTTTGGGCTTCTACAGGGTCAGTTGTACCTTTAAATTTCGGCGGCCCTACAGCCTTAAAGTCTTTGAAGTTCGCCAGGCGATTATCTGGCTAGTTCCCTGCGGCTGGCATTCCTTACTGCATATCTTGTGCTACCATGTTTGCAAAGTGCTGCATCGAGTCTGCTTGTTGTTGTCCCTCAACGTTGTTGACGGATTCTTCTGCCCTTTGGTTTCTAGTTCGACGTCTTGACGATATTATCTGGTTAAGTAAAAACCATAAATTTAACTTACATTCTAAACCTTATCATATAAGTTTAATATATTAAACGTGTTTCATTACTTAAACATAGATTCATATTCATTTAGCGAATACGTTACATAACATAGCACATACTGCTTTAAACATCAGCTATCCCTTTGTGACCATAAAAGTCAGGATTTACAACCTTGATTAATACAAAAGTTAGGAACATTACATTACGCATGCATACTTATCATATATATTACATTAAACAAACCTATACAACAGAACCTATACTACCTATTTACTACGCCTTTTTTTTTTGGACAACCTTTCGCCTGATGACCTTCTATCCCACAGATAAAACATGCACCTGGTTTATAGTCGGGACAATACAGAGTGGTATGTCCTTCATAGCCGCAAAGGTAACATATCTTTTTCCATTTCTTCTTATCGAATTTTCCTAATTCGTGGTCTTCTATCTTTCTTTTCCCGTTATTGCTCGGAGCTGCACATGATATGTTACTTGTGGTCCCATCTAATCAATTTAAATTTTAAGCTTATCTTGTTCTTCCATTGTTTCTAGTAAGGCTTTCCGCAACTGACTATTTAGCAGCTTTTCTATTTCCCACAGCTTTTCCAGAGAAGAAACCTTGTTCCTTAGATCCTGCACCTTCGTTGATGCTTGATCAGCTTCAACTTTAGTGTCCGAATCACTATCTGTTAGCTCCACCATCTCCGGATCTGGTACTACGTTTTCCAAAACAACCACCTCGTTAGAGTTATTTTTATCGTGAGCCTCTATTTCAGCTATTGGCTTCGATGTTAGCTCGGGTGTATGGATTTGATCCTTCTTTATGCTATAAGCATATAACAAGCCTTTTCCACCAGATATCTACACACATAAATTATCCTGATTAACATTTAGTATATACCAGTTATCTTTTATTTTGTTTGACGATGAATTTATTCGATTCATCTCCTTTTAAACTCTATATGAGTTATTTATATTTTTAACGTTTCTCTCTATTCTAAGGTTATAGCCTAAGGTCTATCCCACCAACGGTTTCTAACCCTAAGCTCTGATACCAACCTGTAAAGCCCCCAAATCCGGGTATTTGAAACCCGAACTCGGTTCTTCACGATACCATTTCTATGAGCGGAATAATACTAATAATAATTATCAGAGTCTAGTTCCCAAGTACGTAACCTTTAATACATTCATTACATAGCATGATTGATAATATATATCATTGTCCTAATAATATCAAACTATTACATAAGATAGCATTGCATTCATTCAGCAACCTTTCCTTTTCCATTGTTTTTAGTAGAGCCTTCAGGTTGTTCACACTTAGCTAAAAACATTTAAATTAAGCAAGGATGAGCATTTGAGTGCCCAACAAGTAATAACAATTATAAATATTAGCTGAAAGGATTAAATATTTTCTTCGTACTATCCTTCTACAACAAATTAATAGTTGTGAAGTAATCTAAACCGATAATAATAACATAACAACTCTCTATCAAATTTTTGAAACTACGTACTGACTATAAATAGGGTTAAGGTGGCGTACTATAAACATTGTTTTCAATTTTTGAAGAGGTTTAGCAGAACTTCATCCACAAACCGTCATAACTTACGGGCACGGGGGGTGATCAGCCCGTTATGCCTGTATTGATCAATACTACATGTAAAAATGATATTATCGTTCACTATGTCCGCCTTGGGTGCATAAAAGTTTTTCCATGTTCGGGATGTTCATACTTAGTCGGGAATCCGAACCAAAACAATTTGATTGGATAAAATGGTTTTATCATGTTCAACAATATTTCTAAATCTGTGTCTAGCTGATCAAATAGCTTAGATGGCTTTTACTTATTGTATACATACTGGTGATCAATAGGTATATATATATATATATATATATATATATATATATATATATATATATATATATCTGAATTATAATATAGTACTATTGTAAGACCCCGAATTTTATGAAATAAAAGTATTAAATTTTTCTATTTAGTAAATAGTTAAATTGATAAAAGTTTAAAGTTAAGAGTGATATATGTAAAGTTTACAAAATACGCAAGTGGTTATAAAATATTCATTGTTGTCGGGGAATATTCGTTTAGTCGTAGAATATTCTTGCTGTCGAGGAATATTCGTACGATGGCGCAGCCATTTGTGGGCCCCATAATAGAATAACTGTCGAATGAAGAAAACGACAAGTATGAGTTTTTATAAATAACGACGTAGTTGTTACCGTTAACATTGTTGGAATACCCGGTAGTTAAAACACAGTAATTGTGACGCCCCCGAAATAGGTCCAATCCATCCAACCTTTCCTGAGTTGCCAAATACACGGTACAGAAAACAACTACAACTTTATTACTGCAATTGTCGTGCAAAATACAACAACACATATGTTATGAGTTTTGATACAAATATATACCAACTGTGACTCTCATCCCAACCTTGGATAGCATGTCACAATGGCAACGTACATAAAGGTACAGTTAATAACTATTTTAGAAATTAAAATATTTAGAAAATGCCCAAGAAAACTTTCGTACATGGGAGGCCATGCTTCTAGGTTATGATAGATATCATATGTCCACAGAATTATCCTTGGTTGGCCCAATAGACCCCAAAGATAAACAAGAAGATTACTATCATGTTCTTTCCAATGGTGAGTCTTCTCTTGACATATAATTATCTTCATTGTCTTCAATTGAGAATTATATTTCAACCAAACTCTAAGATTATATAGGTAGTGCTCGTAGATATACTCAGCAAGTGGATGTGCACAACCCTATCTTATGATAACACGAGGTTGTATGTCATTAGACATGTTGTATGACAGTGGCAAAACACCCTTTCAAAGTTGGGTTCGCCTCACCCTATTTGATTCACCAAATATAACTATTAAATGATGTATAAAATACAACACACTTATATCAAATTCTCAATAAAATTATTTCTATACTATTTTAGGGGAAACCTCAACAGCTATAGACCACCCTTCTATTCTCCTGTTACCCCCGCTCGACCCAGCTATACTCTTATCACCTGAAAGGAATTGTGAAGTAAAAGGATGAGCACAATTAGCCTAATAAAGAATATCATGACTAAGATAAATAATTTATCAATAGCCTTCGTCAGTAAGAAATCAGAGATTTAGAACATATGGTAGATGATAAAACTTTTCAACCATAGTTGCAGCGGAACGAACAATCCATTAGAAGTGTCAAATAGACCATAAAGTATATTATCTTCTCCATGTTAAAGTCCACTAACAATGTTTTATCCCTGTAACATCAATCAACAGTAATAACTTTTCTCATCCAGGCCGAAGATAATTTTTATCACATGTCTTTACCTGAAACATCAAAGATCATGGTTATACCAAATCACAATTCATGTTCATAATCATACTAATAAGTTCATCTTTGCACTACGGGCCAAAGATATTCATTAACAGTTCATCTTTGCACTACATGCCAAAGATATTCAACAACAAGTCATCTTTGCACTACAGGCCAAAGATATCAATATCTCAAAGAAATATATAATCATTTCAGAATTTATATAAACAATAATTATAACCATGTTGATCAATTCACCTTTGCACTTAAGTTAAAGATATTCAATATAAATTCAATGGTCATGATCATACCAGTCAACAATTCATCTTTGCACTACTGGCCAAAGAGAACCCATAGTCACGATCATACCAATAATCTGCCCATCTTTACACTCAAGTTAAAGAGAAATTTCATCACCAGGATTATAAAAATGTTATATATGATAATAAAAATAATATAATCAAAATAAGGATTTAATTTCAAGAGTAAGATTCACAAATCAACGTTAATTTGGTTAGAAAAAGAAACTAATTTTGTCGTGAATAGTACCTCATGAATAGTAACTCATGAATAGTAACTCGTGAATAGTAGCTCGTATTCGTACATAGTATTGTATGCGTAAATATTATCGTATACGTAAATAGTATCATATACATGAATAGTGGCGTATACGTGAATAGTACTGTAAACGTGAATAGTAATCTCGACATGAAACGATAAAGTTTCACAATAAAATCCATATCAATATTTCAGTATAATGATATTAAAGGAAATAACGTCATTTACTTGAAAAAAATAATATCCCTTACCATCCCTTACTATCCATTACCTTAAAAGATCAATACTTCTGATTGGAATGTCAGATATAACGCTGAAGGGAACTTGCACCATATAGCAATACTCAAGATATCTAAATACTCACAAAAATACGCTCGATAATATAGAGAGAGAAAACTTCAGTTTCTGCTGTGATTTTTAATTCTAACCTAAGCAATCTATTTATAGAAAAATGCTAGAACACCAAAGCAGAAAATTTAATAAAATAATATTATTTATTAAAATTTTCCTACGCACACCTTAGAATTTAGAATTCAGAATTTTACACATGCTAGTGGGGCCCACCAAAATAAAAAATATGTTTTAAACATTTTTTGTTACAAAATCAATTCAGACCCAATATTTCGGAACTTCAATAATTCATAATAAATAGCCCTTTTATCAGAAAAATTCAAATCTTATATTCATTCCATACAAAATTTAATTCTCTACAACTTTGTAGCTTTAAGTTTTTCCAAATTATAAACAGAAATTGACCGAAATCCATATACGGGTGATTTTGCGGGCTATAATCACATCTTAGTCAAAAACGGGGCCCTCTAACATGTTTAACATATTTTTAGTATTTATTGTAACAAAAATACTCTTCCTCCTTATTTATTCATATATTACACATTCATTGTAAAAATATCTCCATTATTATATTATTGTAATATAATAATATATTTAAATGAATTATTTTATCAGAAAATATATTATATAAATTTTCACCAATTGTCACTTTTCTAAAAATTTCTCCATTTATATCCACATAAATAAATATTTTTATTTTTCATATAAATCAATAATTAATTATTCACAAATAATATTACAGAATCACAATAATGATAACCAGGTCGTTCCCAAGAAAGAGGGGGCCTTCCGGTAAGGATTTTTTCTTACTGGCGCGCAATTAAATAACCTCTCCTAAATAGAACTTCCTTAGACATTGCCAATAAGTCTATCTAATAATATTATTTAATTAATATGAATTATTGATCTGATAATGAGAAATATTGTGCAATAACAATTATTGAATCAACAATATAAAATATCAACGCAGCAATTATTGAATCAATAAAATAAAATATTGAACAGTAATTACTGTAACAATTATTGAGTAGTGACTTCTTATATATGAATCAATAATTGGTACAATACCGTGTGCTATTGTGCAACACCTCTTATTATTGTGTTTTAACCACCTAGTATTCCAACAGTGTTAACGGTAAGAACTACGCCGTTATTTTTAGAAAACTCATTCTTGTCGTTTTCTTCATCCAATAATTTTCTGTTACGGGGCCCACAAATGGTTGCGCCGTCGTACGAATATTCTCTGACAGTAAGAATATTCAACGACCAAACGAATTTTTCCCGACAACAATGAGTATTTTATAACCACATGTTTATTTTGAAAAATTTACATATATCACCCTTAACTTTAAACTTTTATCAATTTAAATATTTACTAAATAGAAAAATTGAATACTTTTATTTCATAAAATTCGGGGTCTTACAGTATTATGCGGTGTTGTACAGTAGCACGCGGTGTTGCACCAATTATTGATTCTTACGTAAGAAGGCACTACTCAAAAATTATTACAGTAATTACTGTTCAATATTTTATTTTATTGATTCAATAATTGCTGCGTTGATAGTTTATATTATTATTGTTTCAATAATTGTCACTGCACAGTATTATTCATTATCAGATCAATAATTCATATTATTTTGATAATATTATTAGATAGCATTATTGGTAATTTCTAGAAAGTTCTATCTAAGGAGAGGTTTGGTCTGCTAATTGCGCGCCAATAAGGAGAAATTCTTATTAGAAAGCCCTCTCTTTCCTAGGAACGGCTTGGTTGTCAGTATTGTGATTCTGTAATATTATTTTTGAATAATTAATTATTAATTTATATGATAAGAAAAATATTTATTTATGTGGATATAAATGGAAGAATTTTTAGAAAAGTGATAATTGTTGAAAATTGATATTTTATCTTTTCTGATAAAATATATTATTATATTACAATAATATAATAATGATGATATTTTTACAATGAATGTGTGATATATGAATAAATGAGGAGGAAGAGTATTTTTGTTACAAAAAATATTTAACACATGTTTTGTGTATTAGTGGACCCTATTTTTAACTGAAATTTGATTATAACCTGCAAAATCGTCCGTATGTGGATTTCGGTCAATTTCTGTTTAGAATTTGGAAAAATTTAAACTTACAAAGTTGTAGAGAATTGAATTTTCTATGACATGAACATAAGATTCTAATTTTTCTGATAAAAGTGCTATTTATTATGAATTATTGAAGTTCCAAAATATTAGGTCTGAATTTATTTTATTACAAAAAAAGTTTAAAACATGTTTTTCATTTTGGTGGGCCCCACTTACATGTGTAAGTAGCTGATATCTGATTTCTTGGTGTGCATAGGAAATTTATATAAATATATTAATATTTTATTAAATTTTCTACTTTGGTGTTCTAAGCATTTTCCTATAAATAGAATGCTTAAGTTAAAATTAAAAAATACACCTGAAACTGAAGTTTTCTCCCTTTATACTATCGAGCGTATTTTTATAAGTATTTAGATATCTTGAGTGTTGCTATACAGTCCAAGTTCCCTTCAGCGTTATTCCAATCAGAACTACTGCTCTTTTGAGGTAAGGGATTGTAAGGGTTATTATATTTTTTAGTTTTATAATTTTTCCGACCTTCAAATATTCTGGAAAAATTTATAATGATAATTTAATGAGTTTTTTAGATTGTGTCCAAAAATGGCGATTTTTGGATGTATAGATTAGGAGTTATGAATTTTATGGGAAAAGACTATTTTAAAAGTAAATCCTTATAACTCTTTGTGGTTAGCTCCAAAATTTGTAAAATTTTTATTGAGAGTACATATATATAACAACAGTATACTCTGTAAATTTCGGAATTTTTGTATAAAAATACAATTTATGATAAATGTCTAAATATTCGGCAGTTTTGGCCATATGAAAAATAGTAAATGAATTTTAAAATTTTCGAAAAAAATATATGTTCAATATGGGACTATATTCTGCTAAATCCCAGAAAAAAAATATTTTTGGGACTAATTTGGTTTTTTTCATGAAAATAGACTAGTTATGAGTAAATGAATTAAATATGTTATGTGAAGTAAGAAAATTGAAAAATAGGATTTTATGACTTCAGAATCCTATATAAGATATATGCAGATTTTTTATGAGAGTTTTGGTTATTGATTATAAAATCTTATGAGTTTGACATTTTAGGATGATTAAATACATTAATTAATAAAGTGTAAACAATTAAAATAAATTATTTATAAGTTTAAGAAATGATTAAAATATTATTGTAATATTAATAATATTAGATTATGAAATTATTAATTGATTTATAACATTTGGATTAAGGTGTTGTAAATATTGATATGGATATTATTGTAAAACTTTATCTTTTCGTGTCGAGGTTACTATTCATGAGTTACTATTCACGAGTTACTATTCACGACAAAATTGATTTCTTTTTCTGATCAAATTATCGTTGATTTATGAATCTTACTATTGTGATTAAATCTATATGTTGATTATATTATTTTTATTATCATATATAACATTTTTATAATCCTGGTGATAAGATTTCTCTTTGACTTGAGTGTAAAGATGGGTAGATTATTAGTGTGATCGTGAGTATGGGTTATCTTTGGTTAGTAGTGCAAAGATGAATTGTTGACTGGTATAATCATGACCATTGAATTTATATTGATTATCTTTAACTTAAATGCAAAGGTGAATTGATCAACATGGTTATAATTATTGTTTATATAAATTCTGAAATGATTATATATTTCTTTGAGATATTAATATCATTGGCCTATAGTGCAAAGAAAAATTATTGATGAATATCTTTGGCCCGTAGTGCAAAGATGACCTGTTATTGAATATCTTTGGCATGTAGTGCAAAGATAAACTGTTGTTGAATATCTTTGGCCTGTAATGCAAAGATGATATGTTGTTGAATATCTTTGGCCTGTAGTGCAAAGATGAACTGTTAATGAATATCTTTGACCTGTAGTGTAAAGATGAACTTATTAGTATGATTATGAGCAGGAACTGTGATTTGGTATAACCATGATCTTTGATGTTTCAGGTAAAGACAAGTGATGAAAATTATTTTCGTCTTGGATGCGAAGAGGAATTTAGAACCATAATTATGATTATGAGTTATTCACATGATTTTAGTCAGGAATTGTTGATTGATATTACAGGGATAAAACATTGTTGGTGGACTTTTAACATGGAGAAGATAATAGACTTTATGGTCTGTTTGACTCTTCTAATAGATTGCTCGTTCCGCTGCAACTATGGTTGAAAAGTTTTATCATCTACCACATATTCTAAATCTTTGATTTATTATTGACGGAGGCTATTGATAATTTAATTATCTCTAGTCATGATATTCTTTACTAATCTATTTGTGCTCACCCTTTTACTTCTCAATTCTTTTCAGGTAACAAGAGTGTAGCTTGGTCGAACGGGGGTAATAGGGGAATAGAACGGTGGTCTATAGCTATTGAGGTTCTCATTAAATAGTATGAAAATAATTTTATTGAGAACTTTAGAAAAGTGCGTTGTATTTTATACGTCATTTAATAGTTATATTTGGTGAATCAAATAGGGTGAGGCGAACCCAACTTTGGAAGGGTGTTTTGTCACTATCATACAAGATGTCTAATGACATACAACTTTATGTTATCATAAGACAAGGTTGTGCACATGCACTTGGTGAGAATATCTACGAGCACTACCTATATAATCTTGGAGTTTGGTTGAAATATAATTCTTAATTGGAGAAAATGGAGATAATTATATGTCAAGAGAAGACTCACCATTGGAAAGAACATGATAGCAATCTTCTCATTTTTTTGGGGTCTATTGGGTCAACCCAGGATAATTCTCTAGTCATATGATAACTATTATAACTTAGATGCATGGCCTCCCATGTACGAAGGTTTCTTTGAGTATTTTCCAAAGATTTTAATTTTTAAAACAGTTATTGACTATACATTTATGTAAGGTGTCATTGTGACGTGCTATCCAAGGTTAGGATAAGAGTCACACTTGGTATATATTTGTATTTAAACTCACAGTATATGTGTTGTCGTATTTTACACGACAATTGTAATAATAAAGTTGTAGTTATTTTTTGTACCATGTATTTGGTGACCCGGAATGGGTTGGGTGGAATGGACCTATTTTAGGGGCGTTACATTTGGTATCAGAGCTTAGGGATATGATCTCTAGCGAAGATCGGGGAATAGAACTAGGAGGGGAGAGACGAGTAATATCTTTCGCTAGTGTGTCCTACCTAAGCTGAATTTTTTTACTTAAGTTGACAAATTGTGATATGCCAATTAACCTTTGTTTTGAAGTTGTATTCTAGAATGATATCTGAAATACAGGAGATGAGCAATGGAAAAATCATAATGACAGGGAAGATGTAATCTGAAATAAAAACAAGGTATTCTCAACTCTTCGAAATACCAGGTACGTAAATTTTGGTGACGAAATTTCATAAGGAGGGGAGATTGTAAGACCCCGAATTGTATGAAATAAAAGTATTCAATTTTTATATTTAGTAAATAGTTAAATTGATAAAAGTTTAAAGTTAAGAGTGATATATGTAAAGTTTACAAAATACGCAAGTGGTTATAAAATATTCATTGTTGTCGGGGAATATTCGATTAGTCGTAGAATATTCTTGTTGTCGAGGAATATTCGTACTATGGCGCAGCCATTTGTGGGCCCCATAACAGAATAACTGTCGGATGAAAAAAATGACAAGTATGAGTTTTTATAAATAACGGCGTAGTTGTTACCGTTAATATTGTTGGAATACCCGGTGGTTAAAACACAGTAATACGCGGTGTTGCACAGTAGCACACGGTATTGTACCAATTATTGATTCTTACGTAAGAAGGCACTACTCAATAATTGTTACAGTAATTATTGTTCAATATTTTATTTTATTGATTCAATAATTGCTATGTTGATATTTTATATTATTGTTGTTTCAATAATTATCACTGCACAGTATTTCTCATTATCAGATCAATAATTCATATTATTTTAATAATATTATTAGATAGCATTATTGGCAATGTCTAAAAAGTTTTGTCTAAGGAGAGGTTTGATCAGTTAATTGCGCGTTAATAAGGAGAAATCCTTATTGGAAAGCCCCCTCTTTCCTAGGAACGGCCTGGTTGTCAGTATTGTGATTCTGTAATATTATTTGTGAATAATTAATTATTAATTTATATGATAAGGAAAATATTTATTTATGTGGATATAAATGGAGAAAATTTTTGAAAAGTGATAATTGTTGAAAATTGATATTTTATCTTTTCTGATAAAATATATTATTATATTACAATAATATAATAATGATGATATTTTTACAATGAATATGTGATATATGAATAAATAAGGAGGAAGAGTATTTTTGTTACAAAAAATATTTAACACATGTTTTGTGTGTTAGTGGACCCTATTTTTGACTGAAATTTGTATATAGCATGCAAAATCGTCTGTATGTGAATTTTGGTCAATTTCTGTTTGTAATTTGGAAAAACATAAACTTACAAAGTTGTAGAGAATTGAATTTTCTATGGAATGGACATAAGATTCGAATTTTTCTAATAAAAGTGCTATTTATTATGAATTATTAAAGTTTCAGAATATTGGGTTTGAATTTATTTTGTTAAAAAAAAGGTTTAAAAAATGTTTTTCATTTTGGTGGGCCCCACTTGCATGTGTACGTAGCTGAATTCAAATTTCTTGGTGTGCGTAGGAAATTTATATAAATATATTAATATTTTATTAAATTTTCTACTTTGGTGTTCTAAGCATTTTCTTATAAATAGAATGCTTAAGTTAGAATTGAAAAACACACCAAAAACTGAAGTTTTCTCTCTCTATATTGTCGAGCGTATTTTTGTGAGTATTTAGATATCTTGAGTGTTGCTATACGGTGCAAGTTCCCTTCAGCGTTATTCCAATCAGAAGTACTGCTCTTTTGAGGTAAGGGATTGTAAGGGTTATTATGTTTTTCAGTTTCGTAATTTTTTCGACCTTCAAAAATTCTGGAAAAATATGAAAAGATAATTTGATAAGTTTTCTAGATTGTGTCCAAAAATGGCAATTTTTAGATGTATAGATTAGGAGTTATGAATTCTCAATTAGAGAAAACGGAGATAATTATATTTCAAGAGAAGACTCACATTTGGAAAAAACATGATAGCAATCTTCTCATTTTTCTTTGGGGTCTATTGGGTCAACCCATGATAATTCTCCAGTCATATGATATCTATTATAACTTAGATGCATGGCATCCCATGTACGAAGGTTTTCTTGAGCATTTTCCAAATATTTTAATTTTTAAAACAGTTATTGACTATACCTTTATGTAAGGTGTCATTGTGACGTGCTATCCAAGGTTGGGATAAGAGTCACAGTTGGTATATATTTGTATTTAAACTCACAGTATATGTGTTGTCGTATTTTGCACGACAATTGTAATAATAAAGTTGTAGTTATTTTCTGTACCATGTATTTGGCGACCCAGAATGGGTTGGGTGGAATGGACCTATTTTGGGGGCGTTATAACCATGTTGATAATCACTGATCGGATATAACATATATAACAATAGAGTTAATAATCTGATACAATAATAATATAATTCTAAAACTCTCTTACTTCTGTCCATTGCATAAAGAAAATGCAAACGTAGGATACTTGCCTGGTCTACTACTTACAATACACAACTTAGTTTATATCTTTTGTATCACAACCTATCTGTAACAAGATCATTTTACTGATTAGAATTATATCATATCACATAATACTGTTTATTGCGGTCAGCACATTACCTAATCATATTGACACATAGGTTTAGCAGTCACTGGATCACAAACAAACATATATCTAATCTAATTATCTAAGTCCAAATCAATTTCTGAAACATATCGGTGTACCGACGGTTTTATCGATAATTATCAAGTCTAAGACTCTATTCTGTAGCTCAATAACTGTAATTATCAGTCATATTATTTTTATTTAACTTATAATAATTTTAAACTAATTATTATAATTTATAATAAATTTTCAAACTCCGGAATCATTATTAAATAATTTAAATATTAAACCATTCTATTATCATTAATATTTAATTAATATTAAACTATTAATGAAACCATTGCCAAAATATCAAAGTTATTTATAATAACTCAAAATATTTTTAAAACATTTATATTGCCTTTAAATGATTTTTTAAATATTTAAAATCATTTTTAAATAATTACCGTTAATATTTAAATATTAATATACTATTCCTCAAAATATTAAAAGTCATTAAGTATAACTTAAAATATTTTTAATTCATTTTTTATCCTTTTTAAATAATTTTTAAATTAATAAAACCTTTTAAAAACTATTTATTTAATATAATTATTAAATAAATTTAATATCATTAATATTAAATTAATATTATTAATATTTAATTATTAATAAAATTATCCTTTAAATATTAAAAGTTATATTTTATAACTTAAAATGTCTTTAAACACTTTATTTTCATTTAAAATAAATTTTTTAATAATAAAATTATTTTTAAACTAATTTATTTAATATAATTCTTAAATAACCTTAATATCATTAATAATAATTAATTAATAAAATTTACCTTTAAATATTGAAAGTTATATTTTATAACTTAAAATATTTTTAAATACCTTATTATTATTTAAAATAATTTTTAATATAATAAAATCATTTTTAACTTATTTATTAAATAACTTTATTATCATTAATATTAATTTATTAATGAATTTCATCACAAAATATTAAAAGTCATTAAAAATAACTTAAAATATTTTCTTATACCATAATATAATTTTAAATGATTTTTCATGTATTAAAATTATTTTTAAATAATTTATTTAATATTATAATTAAATAAATAAAAAATACCATTAATATTTCAAAAATATTAAATATTTATAAAATATACTTAAAATAATTAAAAACTAATTTTTGGGCCTTAAAATAATTTTTAATAATTTATTATGTATTTTTCATAATTAAAAACTATTTAATACTAATTATTTAATAAAAAATATAATTTTTAGAAATTAAGTGTCGCTAAAGACTGCCTATAGCGACAGAACCGTCGCTATAGGTGTTCTTCGTGTTCTTCATCAAACCCAGAAATGCATAAACAGTCACCAAGTGAGCATGTTTGACCAAATATAACTGACAGATCTTAATGTTTGAAGGCATGTTTCTGGTCAGATCATGTAGTACAAATGCAACACTACAAGACCCAACAAGAAACATGATCAAACAACATCACAATAAGTAGATATAAGCCTTCAAAATGGTTGTCAGAGCTGTTTTTCATTTTCTGGGTTACCCAGAAATGAAGAATAGTTCGGTCAGTCCACTTTGGGCTTCCATAACTTGTTGTTCTTGTAATGTTTATGTGATTTAAGACTTCCAGGTTGTAGCTAGCATGTAATACTATAGATCTATTACATATATATATATATATATATATATATATATATATATATATATATATATATATATATATATAACAACCTTACAAACAACCGATCTAGTCCGGTCAAACCATGTCAGAAGACATGCTCATCGGTTTTCTGGGTTACCCAGAAAACAGATGTCATGGTCATTATGCCTGGTTTGACCAACTATTACTTTCAACATGCTTAATGTTTATGTGATATAAAGATACTATAATGTAGTATAAACAACATACTACTACTTAGATACAAATTCAAGAACAGATTATCAAACCACTGTCAGATCCGTGCCCATGAAAATCCTGTCAGAGCTTCCTGGACACGTTTTGGGTTACCCAGATTTCTTATGGTCATGGTCGGTCAACGTGGTTTGACCAGCCATAACTTGCAATCTAGACAATATATAAGCCTGATTCCAGATCCAGATCAAAGACCACATATCAAACTATAGATCTAAAACTTAGAACAAGAAAAATCAGAAACAGAGAAAGATTTGTGGCCACTGACATTCGTTGTCAGACCACAGTTTAAAATTTTTCCAGATTTTCAAAAACACTAGATCCGAGCCTATAGATGTTATGGATCTAACATCTATCAACCCAGATTATCATTATACACTATAAACAACATGTTTCAACACTAAATCATTACATCTAACATGCAGATCAAGATCAAATTTCTTGGTTAGGGTTTATACCTTTATGAACAAATCTTTGATTCTAGCTTCTGATTTTGTTTAAGCAATTCGTGGGGCTTGAATTGTGAGCTGATATACTATTAAATTTCGGAGGTGTGAGCTTGAGAGAGTTTAGATGGGTGTTGTGCACAAAATAAATTACCAAATGACACTTTCTCTCTCCCAATCTATATATATACTAAGCTAGATGCATTGTATGGCTGATCTAGACTAATGTGCTAGAGGTTTTGTGCCACATGGCTACTCTAGGGTTGGCCAACAACTCTTCCTAGAACAAATTCTACAAGTTACCTTAAATAATGCAAGAGGTGTAATTTGGTCATTGGCCATATAAATTTAATGGCAAATATGTAATCATTGCAAACCTTTAGGGTTTAACCCTAAAGTTTTTCAAAAATTAATTTTCTAGAATTTCATCTAGGGTTTAAAAATAAAATAAAATAAAAATTAACTTTCTAATTTTTTTGAAAATTGGGGTTTCCTAATATTGTTTAATTTTCTAATTACATTATACATGTACATTAGGGTTTAATTATTTACTAATTATAATTAACCTTGTTAATTTAGCAATTAGGGGTCTAATTTGATAATTAGGGTTAGTAATTTTTTTAAAAAAATTAGGACTTATACCTATTATTTAGGGTTTTCAAAAGTAGGGTTTTTAATTACTAATTAGGGTTTACCATAATTAGCATTAAAATCTACAATACATATCATGAACAACATAATACGATGGCTTAACATATTTTAAAGTCTTAATTGACTTACTAACTAGGGTTTATAAAAATATTGCTAGGGTTTTTTTAATTAGCTAATTAGGATTTCTAACTATTAATTAGGGTTTACCTAATTAATCATAACATTATATAATACACAACATAAATCATATAACACAGTTATATAACAGTCTTGAATTTCCCATTTGAATTTCAAAATTGGGTGAAACAAATTAATGCTAGATTTTTGACATTATACACATAATTGATCAACCATTATTAATACGTACATACAGTACATATTATAGCACTGAAAAATCAAAATATAAATAATATTATATTATTATTCTCATGCCTTGATAAAAATCTAAAATTAGGGTTTGGATTTCATATCTGATTTATCTTTCATATTTAACCTTATTATTTAAGGTAAAATAATTAACTTAATAATCTGTACAAAAATTTATATAATAAAATAATTATTATAATTATTCTAAAATATTTTTATATATTATTTAAATAATATATAATTATATTTTCATGAAAAATAATTAATTAAAAATATTTCGACTATAAAATTAATTATTATAAGAATATACATTATAATAACCAATAGTTCTGCAATAAAATTATTTTTAATTATTCACGTAATAAATATATTTTTATTTATCACATAAATACATACGCTTTATCTTGTACAAATCCTCATCTTTAAAGTAAAAAAAAAATTATACGCAAAATTTCTGATTTAATTATATAGAAAATATCGGGTTGTTACAAGGAGGAGCTTATTTCAGCAATGACAAAGCTAGAGTTGGAAATAAAATTTCCAAAAGAATTCGATAAACGACTATTCCAAATAGAAGCTAGTCCAACTTTGGTAGACAAGATAAAGAAAGCTCAACTATGAGATGAAGAATGTGGAAAAATCAAAGAGAAAGTGGTTAAGGGTAGTGAAGTGAAATACAAGATCGATACCAAATGACTACTACGATTTGAGGGACGAATTTGGGTTCCAGCAGTACCGGATACTAAAGACGAAATTTTGACCGAAGATCATAACTTAAGATACTCGATTCATCCGGAGAGTACGAAGATGTATTAAGATTTATGACGGCATTTTTGGTGGCTAAACATGAAAAGAGATGTTTCAGAATGTGTCGCGAAATGCTTGACATGTCAAAGAGTCAAGGCCGAGCAATCAAAGACCAAGCGGATTACTTCAACCATTGGAAATACAGGAATGGAAGTGGGAACATATCACAATGGAATTTGTGGTGAGTCTTCCAACTACTCAGAGAGGTTACGATGCAATTTGGGTTATAGTGGACAGGCTGACGAAATCAGCACACTTTTTGCCAATAAAGATTAGATTCAATCTTGATCAGTTGGCAAAGTTGTACGTGAAAGAGATCATTTCGAGACATGGAGTTCCAGTGTCAATTGTGTCAGATAGAGATCCACGATTCACATCAAACTTCTGGAAGAGACTACAAGAATGCATGGGAACACAACTGAGAATGATTACGGCGTACCATCCGTAAACAGACGACCAAAGCGAACGAACAATCCAGACATCGGAAGATATGCTCAGAGCATGCATCATGGATTTTAAAGGGAGCTGGGATGAATATTTACCATTTGTAGAATTCGCCTACAACAACAGTTACCATACAAGCATCGGCATGCCGACTTACGAAGCATTGTACGGCAGAAAGTGCAGAATTCCACTGTGCTGGGATGAAGTTAGTGAATGTCAACTATTAGGACCGAAACTGGTACAACAAACTGCTGATGTTGTCAAACTCATCAGGACAAGATTGATAGTTGCTCAAGACAGACAAAAGAAGTATGATGATCAACACAAACAAGATCGTGAATTCGACGTAGGAAATTTCGTGTTCTTAAAAGTTTTTCCTTGGAAGGGAAAAATTCATTTTTGTAAAAAGGGAAAGCTAAGCCCGAGGTTTATTGGACCTTTCGAGGTGCTGTGAAGAGTAGGAGAAGTGGCTTACAAGGTAGCTCTACCTCCAGATTTGGAACAAGTTCACAATATTTTTCATGTTTCGGTGTTACGACCGTATAAACCCGATTACAAGCATGCGATCGAGTACGAACCACTACAGTTCGATAAGAACTTGTCTTATGAGGAAATTCCTATCCAGATAATTGACAGGAAAGAACAAGTACTCAGGAGTAAAGTAATACCTTCCGTGAATGTGATATGGAGGAACCACAATACTGAAGAAGCTACGTGGGAACTCGAAGATAAAATGATGAAAGATTATCCTGAATTATTTGTTTAATCTGTGTCTTCGATTCTGGGGACAGAATCTTTGTAAGAAGGGAAGAATGTGAAGAATGATTTGTTTGAATGAATTATTTTTGTTTGAGTAGTGATTCTGGGGACAGAATCTTTGTAAGGAGGGAAGGATGTAACAATCCAGAATTTTAAATTGTAATTCCAAATATTTATTGAGTTATATAAATATTTAATTGGTGTGTTTATTGTTGAATAAATATTTGTTTACTTTGATTTGATTTGATTATTTATTTGTTAAATAAATAATTTATGAGTTAAGAAAAATAATTAGGCAAAAAGCACTTTTACCCCACCGTGGTTGTAGTGTTTTAAGTAATTAGTCACTGTGCTTTTAAAATATTCAATTGACCCACTGTGCTTTTTAAAAATATACAATCAAGCCATTTCGTCCAATTTGAGTAACAGACGTTAACAAATCTGCTTGGGTTGCTTATGTGGCTTTTTGAAAAAAAATAAAAAATTACGTGTATATGCTTGTTTAATGGATTTTCTTTATAATTTTTTCTTCTCAAACAAAAAAATAAAATAATAAAATCATTATATGGTAAAAAAATAATTAAAATAATAATAAAATTAAAATAAATATTTTTATGCATTTTTTTATAATTTTTTCTTTTCCTGTTATCTTTTCCTTTCGTTTAATAATTATTTTTATTTTAAAAATTAATTCCAAATAATATAAATAATATATCAAAATTTTTGTATCAATGAGATCTATTACAACATTACATTAATTTCAATAAAAAAATAAAAATAAAAAATCTTTAATTATGTGACAAAATAATAATTAAAATAAATATTTTAATTCATTTTCTATATAATTTTTTCTTTTCCTTTTATCTTTTCCTTTCTTTTAATAATTATTTTTATTTTTAAAATTAATTCCAAATAATATTAAAACTTTTTAATAACTAAACATAAAAAAAACAATCTCTTTTCCTTTCTTTTAATATCACTTTCCTTTTATCAATAACTAAATGCAAATGCAAATTATTAATAAATCAAACAAAATTCAAATTATTTAAATGACAAATTATATTATAATAATCAAATGTGCTGGCAACCTCACTCTTATTTTCATCAAATGGTTGCTGTCCAGCCAAAATAAAAAGGTGCTGAATTGATTTCGTTGATGTGGGGGTTCATTTTCCGATCAATCTCGGTGGCATCTAGATATAAGACGGAGGAGGGTGAAGGGAGGAGATAGAGAGAAAGATTTCGATGTCAGGTTTCAGATCAGAGGATTTGGGACGAGAGAGGCGGGATTCTCCTCAAACATCCTCCAAAGGAATCATCATCTATCTCTTTTTTCTTTTGATTTCTCATTTGATGTAATGGGTTTTGCTGAAAGTGAAGTGGGTTGCTCTTACAATTAGAAATTTGGAAGCTTTATCTGCAGATTGGGTTCTCTTTTCTCTCGATTGGGTTTTTGTTTCATATTTTCGATTTGGGTTGCTATTTCCCATGATTTGGTTTCCATTGTTCTTGGTTTTTAAAATCTTGGGTTGATATGGGTTTTAATTAATTTAATTTTATCCATGCTGATTCGGAATCGTTGTTGCTGTTTCTTTTTTATCGAGTCAGATTTGGTGTTTGGGTATGCCAAATTTATGGTCTGTGTTCCTTGACCTTGTGGCCGGAAACTATGGTGAATACCGACTTTTTGCAAATTTGACCTCAGTTTAAGGGTCTGTTCCCTTCTGATTTCGTAGAGCTTCTGTAAATTCTACGTTTACAGGCTTGATTTTGGCCGGAAACAATGGGGGAGGGGGGTGATTGAATCCCTGGGAGACCTTTTAAAAAAGCCGGTCAGCAAATACATGTAATTTTTTAGTTTTTTTAAAAAGCAACCCAAGCAGATTTGTTAACGTCTGTTATTTAAATTGGACGGAATGACTTGATTGTATATTTTTAAAAAGTACAGTGGGTCAATTGAATATTTTAAAAGTACAGTGGCTAATTGGTTAAAACATTATAACCACAATGGGGCAAAAATATTTTTTACCAAAATAATTATTATGAGATAATATTCTAATTTAATTTAATAATTAAATTAGACAGGTGATAGAGATTAAAAGAATTACTATAATGTTTTAATTTGATAATAAAAGTGTGACAATAAACTATTATATAAACGATTTAGTAAAATAAATTAAAGTGTTTGGCCAAACAAAATCTTATGGCTTTTGAATTTTAAATTTGAATTAAATAATAAAGAAATAAAATAAATAAAACTATAAATAATATATATTAAATTTTGGTAACTGATAACTTATTATTATATTTATTATAACGTCGGTTTTGGGACGTTTGGGATTATGCGTTGTATGTACTTTATTTTGTTTACGTGAAAAAAGAGTTGGCTTATATTGAAACTGAGAAAGAGAAGAGAGAATATAGAGAAAAGAAATTAGAGAGAGAGAGTTCTGTGATTCAAAAACAAATTATGTGGTTAGCAAAGATTGTTCAAACAAGAGAAGGTATACTCCCATAACCTTAGTATGTTATATATGGAAGCTCTATGTTCATGAATTTCGAAGTCTCTGTGAATTCCAATTTGACGAATTGTTGATATATAAAGTGTAAATTGTGTGTATATATAATTGTTATGTTAAAATTAATATCTAGACAAGGATGTAGTATACTAATTATGTTCAAAAATAAGAAAAACTGATTACAGTGCATGTGTGTATGAATATGGCTTGTTGGAGTTCAAAATTGATACTTGGCTTGTAAACTAGTCTGTAAATTGAGTCTTGAATGTATTAATTGAGTAAGTAACAAAGAGAACATAGCTTGAATGAGTTAATTTGGTGTACAATGGTGATCACAGTCTAAATTTTGTCAAGTATGTTAAAAAAAATGAAATTTTGGCAAAAATATGGAATTCAAAATACATAATTTGTTTGTAGTTGTTGTTAATTGTTCTAAATCATTATATATATGATGGGTAATGTTTATATGAAATCTATGTAAGTGTTACGGGTTAAATTTGTTACTAGAAACTATGCGTAGGACAAATATTGCTTTGCCTGCGCCAACTCTCGCGTCGCAGCGCCAACGTCAGGCATGTGCCTCGCGCCGCAACGCCATCACCGCGCCGCAGCGCCGTTCCTAGTGTAATTTGGGACACCGTAGCTCCGGTTAGCAGAATGGCTAGAAAATTTGTTTTTATTACACAAAGTCTGTAATTATTGATAAGGTGCAATATTATAACTGTTAAAATGTGATTTTTGTTAATTGTGGTATTATAGTACTAAGAATGAGAATTTTATTAGCAATTAACGAGTTTTGTTATTACATTACTAGTGTAACTTGACTATGTGGTTAAAAACCAAGCCATACATGAAGTAGATACTTAATTGTATACAGAGTATATGTAGTAACTAATTATGTCATAATGATATGTGTATAGGATATTGTGAATCGAATTATTACGATTTAGCTTACATGCAAGACAAGTTTCTAAGCCTTACATCTTGATATTGAGCAAGTTTTTCTGATCTTTAACTTGTTTCTTAGTATGTAAGTTTCTTAACTCTAATTTTATATTGTGCAAGTTTTCTTTACTCTACCTTGTTTACTGTTGAGCAAGTTATTCCTAATCCTATTTATACAATTTGTGCAAAGCTATTTAACCTAACTCTTACTTTGAAAATGTTTCCTACTTTAACTTGTTACTTAGCATGCAAGCTTCTAAATTCTGATACACTTATGTTGAACAAGTTTTATCGTTCAAATTGCTATTTATTATGCATGCTCAATACTCAATTCAAAACAAAATTCTAACCTTAGCTTAATATTGTTCAAGCAAGGTATGTTACGTTATTCAACACTTATGCTTTTAGTTTATTTCTAAAGCATGACTTTAATATACAATGTTGATTCATTTATAACTTATTCCATAGCACATTGTTATTACATTCTTATTCAACTACTCCTTAGTTGATGTTTGTTAAACTCTAAATTATCTTGAAACTTATCCAAACCAAACTTACTTTGGTGCGGACTTGTATTCTAAATACTGAGATGAACAACCCTATTATAGGGGATAATTTACGTATAACGTTTAGATGTTTGTGCACAATACATTGTACGAAGGGTTGATCCCCCTAAGTAAGAGAAGTCTGTACGGTCTTATGACTGTTTAGGTTTAAGTTGAAAGAATACTTATAACTTTGGACACAGTTCGTGATTTTATTACCCTCATATATATATTTCAAATTCTGTTCCTGATTATCATTGATAGAAAATATTATTCAGTTCTATTGAGCCTATTCATTTGAATGTTGTTATGATATATTATTCATTGTCACTTCAAGTAAGCATTTGTTTGCTCACTCTTGCTTATATAAATATTACAGCTAAAGTTAAGAAGGTCGATGAACCTACCACTAGTAAAAGGAAAGGAAAGATGAACAAGTATTGAAGACTTATAAACCTGTTAAATTTTATATTGTCAGACTTTATTTTAAATATTATGATATAGTTATTTAATTTTTTGCACTTGATATTTGTATTTAAAGGTTAGATGAGCCGGGAGATTTTTATTGAACTTATTGATGTAATCCTTTAATAGGAAGGTTTATTGATAAATTTTATTTTATTTGGGTTGTTAGAAATGAATGTTTTTATCAAGTAAACACCAAATTTTGTGAGAATGAAGTACCCGAATTTAGGGGTGTCACAATCACACTTCTTTTTAAGCCAATTCAACTATTCCAGTTCATTAATCAAGAACAAGAAAGTAGAAATAACCATCTCTCGATGCACTAAACCCATATCAACTTAAATCCACATGTGATAGAATTAAGTCAAACACCCTAATTAACTAATTCACTATATCTCTATTTGAATTACAATTAAAGAAGGTTTATATCCCAAGTTCTTACACGATTACATGTGATGCTGAGGTATATCTCTATTCTAAACATAAATCATGAATTCCATCAAAACAAAGAAATCACAAACACATGCTATTATGACTAAGTGTAAACTAATATTTCATCTCTCGAATTCATACAAGTGCACATAGAATTGGTGATTAAGCAATTTATAAATTACACACAAATCATAATAGAAGAACTGAAAAATAGCTTTATTGAATTGGAATCAAAGCATGATAATCATCGTTACACTTAAAGATCCATCATAGGCTTAATAAATTGAATTAGTTCATAACTAATGAAATAAACACTGAATAGATTAAAGAAATCAACATCCCTATTACAAAACTGAAATTAAGGAACAAGAACAGTAATAGAACCACCCTTTTCTTCACTTCAATCTGCAATCTTTGTGTTCCTTGCTCCTTTTCCTCTGTTCCTCCAAAATCTTCACAAATTAGGGCTTAAAAGTTGTTAATGATTGATTGATTGTTGAATGAATGATCGAAGTTAGTAAAATCTCTGCTTTTGTATCTGAAAACGTCCTCTTTCCAGTCCCAATTGCATCCAAAGTCCACAAACTCATGCCACCATAATAGTGAAATTGCACCACAACTCTTCCTTTTTGGTCGTGTACCCACGCCCCAGCGGGCATTTTGTACTTGGAACCTCTGCCCCGATGGGGTATTAAGCTTCTAAAGAATGTACACCCCGCCTCGGGGGGGTATTTACTATATAAAAGGGCCCGCCCCGGTAGGGTCTACTTTTCATACCTACTGATTTTTCTACTTTATTGTACTTTCTTGCCACATTGCCACCATCCTTGCCTTAGCCAACACGAACTAACCCTTCACACAAACATATACAAAACACATAAGACCACACTGTAGACACTTGAAATTTTCTATTCCTTTTACTAACCTTGCAGGAGGGCAAAATAGTCTTCCAGATATAACCCTGAAAGTCAAATCAGCTTAATCCCGGAGACAACCCCGGGATACTCAATTTTCCATCTCGGAGACAACCTTGAGATACTCAGTTCCAGTCCCGGAGATAACTCTGGGAGATACAGTTCCAACCTCAGAGATAACCCCGAGGGATGCAGTTTTAGCTCCGGAGATAACCCCGTAGAAGTCCGTTCTAAATCCCAGAAGTCAGTTTCAACCTCGAAGATAACCCCGAGGCACTCAATTCCAACCCCGGAGATAACCAAGGGAGGTCAGGCACACCTCAGAGACAACCCTGAGGACATTCATTACCTACAGCAGCCCAATCTCAAAGATAACCCTATGAAACGACTGCTAAATCAGCCCAGAGCCAAAGATAACCCTGGTGAAGGGCAAAATCATCATTTTACCACCTTGATCCCATATTCACGCCGTCTTAACATCATTTCATATCATATTCGCATTGTATGCGTGCACGTACTTTGAGACGGCAGGGCCAACGGAGCCCGGGGCACCCCGGGTAGTCGTAGGTACACCTGTGGCTCCCCCCTCTATAAATAGAGGGGTTAGGGTGGCCATTTTAAGAAGAGAAAAGGTGAAGAAGGCCTGTCCAATTTACTCCATACACACTTTAAACCGAGTGCTTTCTTTTTACAAACACCTGTGAGCTTGTCTTTTGCTATATTTTACTTGTGAAAACCGAGTATTCATTCATTTAAAGCTATCTGAAGTCTTCTTGGCAGCTCACTATAAGACATCTCAGATTTCTTTCAGCCTTTCTCTACTTCCATCACACATACTTATTCACGTTGAGAGTCATGTTGTGTGTGTATGCCCGGATCGTCGATCCGTGGCCTTTATTGCCTATATATATATATATATATATATATATATATATATATATATATATATATATATCGAACTCTGTTCGATTGAGCCTAGATTTACCTTCGATGCGTTTACTGCTTTATATATATAAAAATACTTCTATATATATATATATATTTACATTTCAGTCAGGCCTAAAGATCACTTCGTGGCCATTTACAGTTTTTATATATATAACTTTTTTATCAGCCTGCAAGTTAGATTTGCCTAAATCTGGCTATTTCTCACTTTAACTGGTTTATAGTGACTAAACTGAAACTGTTGAAGCTGGAATGCTTAGATTTATTCAAATCTAGTTCGTTTTCTAGCTTTTGTATATATTGCTTCATAATGTGAGCCTATGAATCGTGTGATCACAGTTTCAGTTCCTGAATCTAAATTCGGTTCCCGTGATAGACATTTTCAGCTGCCAGCAACTTTTAAATTATTCACAGTGTTTGAATTTCCTTAGATCGCTCTCATGCCCACAAGGAGTTCGGTACTGCTATGTATCTTATTTTCTCGAAGATGCTTCGCATCTCGAAAATAATAAAAGCAATCAAGTCGAACACATAACAAAATGGAAGTATCAAAGGCCTCAATAACTATTGAGCACAAGGGGTTGAAAAACCTGTTTTACAAAACATCACTGTTATATCTCATTAAAATTGAACTTTTATACAAAAGTCAAACCCTTTGTATATAGGTGCAAATGAGACATATCGCTACTTCCAGACAATTGCACATTGACCTACACACACACACATTCAGATAAAAGTTTGAAAAGTGGTAGTAACGGTGTCACCACAGAAGTTGGGGGGTCCCTAACACCTTCCCTCTGCTTAATCAAGGCTCGAGATCCTAATGAATCTCAGTTTCACAGACCAGTTAAATAGTGTCACATCACTAGGACTTTGTGCAAACCTTTTCTCGGTTGAGTTGGTGCAACCATTTAAAAATACCAACTGGCGACTTATTCAGTCAAATCGTCGACATATACATGTCGGACCTTTTCAAACTTGTTTTTTCAAAAAAATCTCACCTAATATGAGAACACCAAAAGATAAGAACAGAAAGGGACAAATAAAAGTCCTGACGTCGATAGGTGGTGACTCTGCTGGGGACATCTAGTAAGAGGGCTTAAGCCACTATTAAAAACTTTTCAAACTTTTATCTGCTTGTGTGTGGATGTTCTATTTACATTTGAATGAATGTGAACTAATGCATTTACTTACTGCACTTAGTGCTTCACACTATATCTGCCTGTGATATTAGTGCTTTACACATGTCATCATTTCCATACGGTGAAACGCGTTGTATTCGAATGTATGTTGTGTGGTCCCTCCACCAGGAGGCTATCCTGTCGGTGTTTGATTACTGGACTCGTAGGAGACTAATTCCAACGAGGCTCATGATAGCCACCACCCAGATTCGCTCCAGTTGAAAGATTGGATTAACTTCTCGTCGAGTAAATTGCTATGATCTGGGAACCTTCATGCCAAAAAGGCGCGAGAGTAGCCTAAGATAGGTCAGCCTTGGATAAACCAAACGCAGAGGTTCTCTTCATACCTTCCCATTTCAATTACTTGTAATTTTATTTCCATGTCAATCTCAATGTAATGGAAAATATAAAGGAATATGTGTACATGCATTCCCTTTTTATATCAAAACCTGTCATGCTATCTTATCATTTAAACAACTGACATCCTTTTTGCAGGATAATACTCTTAAAAATAGGACACATTACAAGCATGTAACATTTCCATATTCCCTCAAGACTAAATTGTTAGGTTTGTAATATTCATGAACGCAATCAAATTGCACAAAATAAGCGGAAGCATGGAAAATAAGAGTTTTAAAATTCTACAAATCATATACTCGGATCATCCTTTATGAATAATTATTAATTAAACGAAAAGATAAAAAATAATAATCATACCTTCAAAGATTCGAGCTTCCTCAGGTACAAGTTCACTTCCAAATCCTTTCACGTTCAACTTTAATCCACCTGGTTTGGTTCCTTCCTTTGATCAATGTTAGCCACCCAAGTGTTTGACCTCTAGAGGTGATCCACCAAGGAAGAAGAAAGATTCAAGAAAATGGGTGTTTGGCAAAACCCTAGTTTTTCTATCTCTCATAGAAAAGAGTGCACTTCCCAACAATTGGAATCACGTATTCATGTGTGTTGTGAAAGTGTCAACCAACTCATCCATAATAAGACTCTCCTTATTTATAGATGTGGGCAACCTTCCTTAACAATTAGGGAATTGGGTTATATTTTAATTAATTAAACTCCTTTAATTAATTAGGCTCCCAATCTTATTAGGAATAATTAATTAAACTCTTTTAATTAATTAGCCTCCTAATCTTATTAGGATATATGATAGTATTTTTATTAATTAATTTCCAAACTCCTTTAAGAATTAAATAATAATAATAGTAATAATAATAATAAGACTTCTCTTATTAATTTATATTTAATATTTCTAAAATATTAAATAATAAATATTAAGCTATTTAATTTATTCTATCACCATATATTAAATTAAATATACTTAACTTATTATTACGATTATGCAATTAACTTCTTAAATAATTATTCTTCCTTTTATGGTGTGACCCTTTAGGTTCTCCATATTAAACCGGTTGTGAATAAATCAATTAGAACAATTCTAATCTTATTTAAATAAATAAATTAAACTATTAATTTAAATAATATTTATTCTACAATAGGGATAAGCCTCCCTAGTGATTAACGACTTTTCAGATAATATAAATTTTAACATTAATCATAAAAGAACCTTTGAGTAAATAGTTACCGTACAATTCAATCCTTCCACCATACAATGTCCCAATTAAATATAAGACATGGAATTATCGTCAAGTCTTATTTTATTTAATTATATGTATTTCTACTCTTAAATGCACAACTCCAAATAATGCAAATTAGAAACTCCTTTCCAATTTTATTTTGCCTTGGCCAATGACTACCGGGTTGTCATTTATCGAATCACATAGGACATTTTTCTTCTTTTACTAGAAGTGATAGATTCTTTATTGATCATACATTATCTCCATATACAACTTATTATATCCAATCATACCCTTTGATATACCCTAAGGGTCTTAAAAAATAAGTCAAAGTATAATTCATCATACAAAAGATACTATGATGATCTCAAGTCCAAGGATCACTTGTACTACTATTACTACAGGAATTCCTATTGACAGACAAGTAAAACTCCATTAGGTATTCCTTAGCGAGCCACGTTCAGTGAACTTATTCTCTAATAAGTACCTACATACTTGCTTTAGTGTCTCCATACAAATGATCATGAGATCAATCATTCTCATCCAATGAGCAAACAACGTATGTACCAATCTATCCGGATTCACTAATCCCCAATTTAGTAATCCAACGATTGGGAACTATATTAGTTTTAAGATTTCTAAGAATTTAGATCTCATTAGAATGATTATCATCATTATTCTAAAAGCATTGCTTAAAACTATGAGTTTATCACATATTATAAAACAGTATCATGTAGATAATTAAAAGCCTTTAATAAATTAATACTTTTTATTAATAAATGAATAAGATTGTTACAAAGTATATGCTTTATCATCAAACATGATTGGCTTGTGTGCATACTACTTTCATAAACTACATAAGTCTTTTTATAGGGAAACAATTGGTCCTGTTACCCGTTCAAAGTTCAAAAAGGCACTAAGCCTACAACCAAGCATGGCTACATCTGGCCACTCTAATCCTACTCCTGTCTCTCGTGAGGAGTTCGAAGGATTAAGTAATCAAATTACAGAGTTGGCTGTTTTGCTCAAAGAACTACTCAAGTCCACTCAGGGTCCACAAATACCCATCAACACAGAGTCCTCTGCACATGGAGGAACCCAGGGCCCAGACAAAGAAGTTTCAGCACCTGAGTCTCAGTCTTATAAAACTAACAAAACCCCTGAAATCACCCATCTTAAAAAAGATCAAGATACTGGTGATATTCAGAAGAAAGTTCTACAAATGGAAGAGACCATTCAGTCCATCAAAGGGATTGGAGCACACGAGAGTGTTTCATATTCAGACCTTTGTATCTTCCCCGGGGTTCATTATCCGAAAAAAATTCAAGACTCCCAATTTTGAAAAATATGATGGATTGGGAGATCCTTATACCCATTTAAAGGTAATCATTGGAGAGCTCAGATCTTATGCCGAAGATGAAAAGCTCAGAATGCAGCTATTTTAAAAAAGTCTGGCTGGAGAAGCCAGAGCATGGTACACCAGATTAGACAACTCCACGATTCATAGCTGGGAGGAGTTAGCTCATGCTTTCCTCAGTCAATACATTTTTAAACTCAGATGGCTTCAGACCGGTACCAAATTACTAAGGTCAAGAAACAAGTCAATGAGTCATTCAGAGAGTATGCCCAAAGATGGAGGCTTCTGGCTGCTCAAGTTATTCCCTCTATGACTGAGTCTGAAATGGTGATGACCTTCATAGACATTCAAGAGGCTTCCTTTTATGAGAGGGTTTTAGCTGGTATAGGCAAGCCATTCTTTGAAATGATCAAACATGGAGAAATGGCTGAAATGGGATTGAAATTAGGGAAGATTCAAGACCTTGCTGTGCTAAAAGCTGTAGCTGAGCACATCCAGTCTTGAAGTTATGGGAACAACCCCTGGAGGGTCCTTAAGAAGAAAGAAGAGGATGTTTTCTTGATACTATAAGGACAAAAAGGCAATCAAAACATGCCTATTAAGAGGAAAAACTATTCCCCTTTCCAAGCATAGTCTTAAAGCCCTTCATTGCCAAAAAGTGGAGAAGTCAGATGCACAAGAGTGTTCACACCCTTATATATTCTCAAACTTCTGACAGCTCAGAAGAAAATTACTCATCTTCTTCCACCAGCCAACCTAAGTGGAAAAGGTTTTAATGCAAGCAAGACATGTGCTTACCATGCTGGAGCTCCAGGCTATGACACGCAGGATTGTTGGGCCCTTAAGCATAAAATCCAGGATTTAATTGACAATGGTGAGATTATGGTAACCAAACCCGACCAACCTCAAGTTCAGGACAACCCTCTTCCTCAACACAAAGAAGAGAAGGTTAACATGATTAACTAAAGCAGTGGACAGAGCTCTAACTATGTGGGTGGTTCATCCCTAATCAACAAGGTAAATTCTGATGAATGTGATTATTCACAGTTCCAGTTCATGATGGAACGAGAAATGAAGGGTCTTGGTGAACAAGTCAATCAATTGACAGAACTGGTGGTTCATCAGCACCAAGTCACACGTCAATTATTCAGTCAGGAGTACGCTAGCCTCCTTCCTCTTATTACAAACCCTCCATCCCATATTCCAAAAGGTGAAACATGGGAGGAAAAGCTTGCTACAAAAGAAAAATCTCAAGCATGTCGGGATTTCGCCAATAAAGAGGAATTCATCTATTTAGGCCAACCGATGGAAGAGATATTGCATATGCTAATTAATGAGGGAAAAATCACAACACTGCTACCTCCAGTCAACCCACACTCAAAGAGGTTTGATGCTAATGGAGTATGTCAATACCACTCCCACTCTCCACCATCTTATTCAAAACATGATTGATAGTGGTGACCTGCAAATGGCAGACGATGGCGTTGTACCACTTGAGAGTGGGAAGACTTTTCCTCCAAGATGGAAGGATGTCGTAGCAGTTATATCCATTGAGGGAGACTTGGCTACCACACCACTTACAATTCAACCTATTCAGCTTAAAGGTGTTGAAAATCCTTTGAAAGTGGCTGCACGAAAGCCAATCATATTGCCATTCAGACCACAGTATCCTGTTGTTAGCTTACAAAAAGTGCCATGGAACTATGAAGAGGTCGAAGGATCCACATCCAATACAACTGTTGTAGTGTCGAAAGAAAATCCACTATATCTTCCTACCCGGGTGATGAAGCCTATCATCAAACCTAAAGGGAAAGTGCCCATGAAGAAGATTAAAAAATTCCTCCGTACTATGGGACACAATGAAGCCAAGGTGAGTTTAAGCTTGAAAGAAGCTCCACAACAGATTTCTATTATGGACTTGGTTTTCTCTTCAGAAGATCACCGGAAGGTCTTACTGAGAGTCTTAAAAGAAGCCCACTTGCTAGAATCAATGGATGTTGAAAAGTTCCATCATCTAGTTGATCACAACTTCAATAGTAATGTGATATCTTTCACCGATGATAACATACCTCCCGAAGGAACGGGTCATTGTAAATCGTTGTACATAGCGGTTATGTCCTCCGGATATGTGATGGGAGGAGTTCTGATAGATGGAGGATTATCCTTAAACATCTACCCCTATGCCACACTAGAGAAAATGAACATCAATCTCAACAGGATCCGAAGCAGCCATACAATTATCAAAGCTTTTGATGGATCCTGACGAAATATTGTCGGTGAGATTGAACTACCTGTAGAGATAGGTCCACATACATTTTACGTATCCTTTTATGTGCTTAAGATAGCTACATGATACAATCTACTTTTGGGAAGACCGTGGATTCATATGGCTGGAGCCATCCCGTCCACTCTCCATCTGCAGCTCAAATACATCATTAATAATAGCCTAGTCACTATTAATAATGAGCCAGAATGTCCTGTACAAAGTGGCATACCACTCATCAGTTTGAATGCAAAAGTTGAGCCTGTCAGCTTCTAGGCACTTGAGGTGAGCAATACTCACTATTAACCCATTGGTGCGCCACCTCTGATACCCAGACTTTCTATCGAGCTAATGTCGGCAAGTCAAGAGATGATATCCTTAGGTTTTCAACCTGGACAGGGGTTAGGAAAGGATCATAAGGGCATCAAGTGCCCAATTCAAGTTCCTAGTCAGACAGAGACAGCCGGACTAGGCTATTCTCCTGGGTTCAGTCACAGGAACCCTCACAAGCACAAACAGGTTCCTTCATCTTCAAGGCGATTGCCTAAACCTATAGAGGCTGAGCTTCTACGACCTTCATTAAAGGTTCCTTCCCATGTGGTAGCTATACTGTTTCCTAAGCCAATACCGGTCAAAGGAAAGGAAGTCTTGATTCCAGACCCCAAAGTGGAGGAAAAGGATCAGAGACGTAAATAAGGCATTGCAAGGCGGTTATCAAACATGCGCGTCCTGGCCCATACGGAGGGTATGAACAGAGACATCCCAGATGATGATTGTCCAGACATCATAGTTATCATTCAAGAGAAGGAGGACGACAACAACCCCTTCATCACAGCTGTCGACCAGGACTTCACCCTTGGCTATTGGAGCATCACTCCTTTCATTTGCCGATAAGGGTAAAAAGGGAAAAAACTCCCTCTGCCCTGTAGATAACAATAACTTCTTACTTTTGCTGTACAATATTAGCAGTTATTTTTGTCATTTCATACAAACACTTTGTATGATTGAACTGTTTTATATTTTAAGTGAAAGCATTTTGTTTCAGGACTCTAAAGATAGATGTGCCTAAACTTGCTGATGAGGTGCCTATTCTTCATAAGAACTGTAACTTTGATGTAAAGTTGGACTCAGACTTGATGGAAATTGAACAAGAGGACTATGAGATACCTCAAGAGATCAAAGAATGGGTCAAAGACAAACCCAAGCCAAATCTTGATCAAACCACCTCTTTTAACCTCGGAACCTCAGAAGACCCCAAACATATCTAGATTGGTACAGACCTTACTCCAAACTAAAGGAATGACATGGTTATTCTATTGACCCAATTCCAAGATGTGTTTGCATGGTCTCATGAAGACATGGTCAGTTTGTCCACTAACATTTCCATTCATCGCCTTCCTATCAAAGAAATATTCAAGCCAGTTAGGCAGAAACTCAGGCAATTTAAACCTGAGTGGAGTTTAAAAGTTAAAGAAGAAATTATGAAACAATTTCAAGTCGACATCATTATGGTGTCAACATACCCTGAGTGGCTATCTAACATAGTCCTTGTGCCTAAACCTGGAGGAAAGGTGCGAGTTTACGTGGATTACAGGGATCCGAACAAAGCTTATCTCAATGATAGCTTTCCCGTGCCATTCATCCACATACTCATTGAAAATACAGCTCAGTATAACATGTACTCCTTTGCTAACTGCTTTGCGGGATACCATCAAATCATGGTTATTGAAGAGGATAGTGAGAAAGTTACATTCATCACTCCTTGGGGAACCTTTTGCTACAGACGATTGTCATTCGGCCTCATCAATGTCAAAGCTACCTATCAGCGAGCCATGATAGCTCTTTTCCACGATCTAATGCACAAAGAGATAGAAATCTATGAGGATGACATCATTGTTAAGTCCCAAAGGGAGGAAGACCACCTAGATCATCTTAAAAAGCTCTTCAATAGGTTGCGTAAGTAAAACTTGAAGTTAAACCCGGCTAAGTGCGCCTTTGGTGTTAAATCAGGCAAGTTGCTAGGATTCCTAGTGAGCCATAAAGATATTGAGCTGGATCTTACCAAAATCTAGGCCATCAAGGAAATACCCATACCTAAGACAGAGAAGGAAATATGGGGATTTTTGGGAAGAATCAACTTCATTAGCCAATTCATCTCCCAACTCACAGCAACCTGTGAGCCTATCTTCAAGTTGCTAAGGAAGAACTCCTCCATGAAATGGAATGATGAGTGTTAAAAAGCCTTCCTTACAATCAAAGAACACCTAATCAAAGCTCCTATTTTGGTACCTCCCAGGGATGGTGTTCCCCTGTTCATGTACCTGTCAATCAATGACAATGCCATGGGCTGCATGCTGGGACAGAAAAATGATAGAGGCCAAGAAAGAACTATCTATTACCTCAACAAAAGATTCAGCAGCAGTGAATAAGGGTGTAAACGAACCGAGTCAATTCGAGTATTGAGTTGCTCAGATTTGGTTCACAAAATTTATCGAGTATAAAATAAGGTTTGATTGATGCTCATTTAGCTACCGAGTCGAGCACGATTCCAAATTGAGCTCGAGCAGTTTGAACTTTTCTAACGAATATGATCCGAGTATCAATAGAAAATTATAATTTGAAGAGGTTCGAGTAATTTATCGAACTTTAAAATGTGCTCATATTTGACTCATTTATATTTTGAGTCGAGCTCGAATCGAACTTTTAGTCGAGCGAGTACGAATCGAGCCCGAACTATTTGTTCATTTTACAGCCTTAGCAGTGAACACAAGTACACTCTGATTGAGAAAACTTGTTATGCTTTAGCATGGTCTTTCATGAGATTACAACATTATCTCCATGATCACACAACCCATCTAATATCCCGCGCGGATCCTCTCAAGTACGTGTTCAACAAACCCATGTTGAATTGTCGACTGTCCAAATGGTAGTTGATCCTATAACAATTTGACATCATTTACGTGACTCAAAAGTCTATCAAAGGTCAAGGAATTGCGGATCAACTGGCCTCCGCACCTTCAGGGGATTTCAAACCCTTAGAAACGTACTTCCCCGATGAAGGGGTAATGACATTTCAGCAACACCATCAGGACGATACACACCAACTATGGAAGTTGTATTTTGATGGAGCTGTAAACATGGAAGGTTCTGGAGCTGGAGCTGTTCCATTACGGGGGAGCAACATCCCGTCGAAATCAAATTATAGTTTGCCAGCACCAACAACACAGCTGAGTATGAAGGTAGTATTATGGCGTTGAAACTAGCCCAATCCATGGGCATCAAGTGGTTAACTATCTTTGGAGATTCTGAATTGGTAATCAGACAAACCACTGGGATCCATCACACCAAAGAGCTACATTTATTACCTTACCATCGGCATGTTATACAGATGGCTTCAGAGTTTGAAGAAATATCCTTCCTCCACATTCCTCAGAATAGGAATGACTTTGCGAATGAACTAGAAAATTTGGCCTCCTTGATCAACATACTTGATAAGGAAGACATGCCAAATATCACATTTTCCCTACAAAAGGCTCTAGCCTATGGGAATTACATTGGAGAAGTATCGGATGAGCTGCCTCTCATCCAACACCCTTGGTATCAGCATATCAAGGAGTATCTGTGAGATGGATCTACACCCGCTGAGGCGAGTCAGGCGGAAAGAAAGCGGATTCATCGAATGGCTATGAAATTTTACATGAGCAGAGACTCACTCTACAAAAGAGATGCGGAAATAGGTCTTCTCAGATGTCTAGACAAAGACCAAGCTCAAAGGCTCATGGATGAAATCTATGGGGGAGTATGCGGCCCACACATGAGTGGCCCTCTACTTGTCAAGAAAATCCTAAGAACAGGGCATTATTGGCTCTCTCTTAAGGCTGGCTGTGATGATCACGTTAAGAGATGTTACCAATGCCAAATTCATGGGAATGCTATCCACGCCCCTCCAAGGGAGCTCCATAATATGAGTTCGTCCTGGCCCTTCTCAATGTGGGGAATGAAAGTGATCGGGCCTATCTAGCCCAAAGCCGACAATGGTCATCGGTTTATCTTCACCATTATCGACTACTTCACCAAGTGGGTAGAAAGAACCTCTTCTCCCAAGGTTACTAAAGAAGTTATCATTGGTTTCATCAGAAAAAATGTCATTTGTCGATATGGACAACCAAAGGCGATTGTGTTAGACAATGCTAAAACCTCAACAACCAAATGATGGAGGAGTTATGCGGTAAATTCCACATCAAACATCTCAACTCCGTCATCTATCATCCAAAGATGAATGGTGCTGTTGAAGCGGCTAATAAGAATATCAAAAAGATCATGCAAAAGATGTCCTCCAATCACAAAGGATGGCCTGACTTGTTTCTTCTGACTCTGTTAGACTACAGAACATCAATGCGCACGTTCACTGGGGCAACCCCCTACTCACTAACCTATGGAATGGAAGCAGTGCTCCCCATAGAAGTGGAAATGAAATCCCTCCGAGTGTTGATAGTCGCTCAGCTGGATGAAGACCAATGGTTATGAGATAGGTACCACCAATTGTATCTAATAGGTGAAAGGCAGGCCGCTGCCATCTTCCATGGTCAGTTATACCAACAGAGGATCACTCGGTCCTACAACAAGAAAGTCCGGTTACGGCAGTTCAAACAACATGACTTGGTCTTAAAGAAGGTTCTGGATAACCAAGATCAATCCAAAGGAAAATTTGCCCCAAACTGGGAAGGCCCATTTGTTGTCAAGGAGGTATTTATAGAAGGAGCCCTCAAATTACAAGAGATGGATGGTGATGAATTTTTACAGCTCATCAACTCAGACACCGTGAAATGGTACTATGTCTGAAGTTACCAGTAAACCAGCATCTTCGGTTTGGATCACCAGATCCCAAGTTAATTCAAGTTTTCAAAACCTTTCTCATATGACCTTTCTTCACATCTGTTTGCCCCATCAAGGATAAACACACCTTCTAACTAGCAGCCTGGTTTCGGATCATCAGATCCATCACTCAACTCAGGTTTTCAAAACCTTTTACACTTTCAATTTTGTTCCATCAGGGATTAAACATTTCACACTTTCAGCTTGTCCCACCAGGGATCAAACTTTTCATCTACAGTTTGTCCTGTACATGGGCCGAACTACGAAGACCTGATCTCCCCAATACACTGGAGTACATAGGCAACCATCTTTATGGTCTGGTCTCACCATAGAAAATAAAAAAAAATCTCTCAACACCCTTTTCACCACTTACAACTTTGAACCTTTTTATGCTAGGTTCGAACTACGCAGGCCTGATCTCCCCTTCTCAATGGGAGTACATAGGCAGCCATTCATGGTTCGATCTCAAGATTCATTAGGGTCCGGGGACTTGCTTCTGCGGAGGGAAGGTGTTAGGCACCCCCTGACATCCGTGTTGCCACGGTGACCGCCACTTTTCAAGAAACAGTTATATGAATGTGTGTGTATGGGTCAATGTGCTGTTATTTGGAAGTAGTGCGAGGCCTCGTTCGCACCTATATACACAGGGTTTGAATTTATGTAAATATTCAATCTTAAGCAAGATATAGCAGTGATATTTTAAAAGAGGTTTTACAAACCCTTGTGTTCAATAGTAATTGAGGCCTTTTGATACTTCCATTTTATTAAATATTCGGCTTGATTGCTTTTATTTTCGAGATGCGAAGCAACTTCGAGAAAAATAATGTGCAAAGCGATGCCGAACTCTTCGTGGGCATGAAAACCATCTGAGAAAATTCGAACATCGTAAATAAATTTACAAGCTGCTTACAGCTGAAATGGTCTATCACAGGAATCGAGTCTAGATTCAGTAGACTGAATCTATGATCACATGATTCCTAGGCTCACATGATGCCACAATTGATATAAACACAATAAGCAGGTATATATATATATATATAAGCTGTAAATATATATATATACAGACATGATCAACCACCACGAAGAACCTCCATGGGGGATCAAAAATATAAATAAAGCTGTAAAAGCGATCAACCGCCACGGAGGAAACTCCAGGCGGGACAAAGTGTACAAAAAGCAGTAAAAACGGTCAACCGCCATGAAGTAAACTCCAGGCGGGACGAAATCTAAATATATATGTATATATATAAAAGCATGTAAACGCACCGAATATAAAATTCAGGCTCATCGAACAAAGTCCGACAACAGTTCATATATATATATATATATATATATATATATATATATATATATATATATATATATATATATATATATATATATATATATATAAGCAAATAAACGCTAGAGACCGAAGTCGAGGCTCAATCGAGGCATAACTCGATAATGTTAGTCCATATATATATATATATATATATGTATATACAAACTGAAATAATACCACAGACCGAAGTCCGGGCAAACACACGCAACACGACTCTCAATGTGAAGAAGGGTGTGTGCGAAGATGAAGAGAAATGCTTTAAATTGTGTGAGAAGGCTTACAGTGGGATGCCAAAGAAGACTTCTATATCTTTAAAGTGGATGAACACTCAGCTCCTTCCGGTACAAAAGTAGCTATATGTGAGCTCACAAGTGTTTAAAATGAGAAAGCATTCAATATAGGGTGAGTAAGGAGTAAATTTGACAAGGCTTCCTCGCCTTTTTTCTCTTCTAAATGGCCACCCCAAGCCCTCTATTTATAGAGAGGGGAGTCGCAGGTGTACATGCGGCTAGGCCGCAGGTGTACCTGCGGCTGCCCGGGGGTGCATGCATGCAACGTTATGTCCGCTCGAACATTTAGAACTTCAATACGGGCATCTGACTGAGGTGTATAAGACCTATTTGCGGACCGTCGTTGTCGAGAGTTACGCAATCACATGGGATTAGAGATTGTACGAAGACAGGAAGATGGGACTATGCCCTCCGGTCTTCATGCTTTAAATTCTATCTGTTACCCTACGTAATAGTCACTCTAGATTGGACTTCCTTGGTTCTTGTGAGACATTGCTGTGTAAAAATGTATGTCTGAAATGTTGAGACAGCGTGATGTGGCGTCAAGGTGGCAAGATGACGACTTTACCCCTCACTGCGGTTATCTCCGGTTTGGGTTGATAAAGTAGACGTTGCTCAGAGTTATCTCTGAGATTGGACTACTGCAAGTGTTGAAGGTCCTCAGTGTAATCTTTGAGGTGTGCTTGTCTTCTCGGTGTTATTGTCAGGCCTTGTACTGAGTGCCTCGGTGTAAGCGCCAAGGTTGAAGCTGATTGCATGCATTTGAAACAAGCATTTTCGAGGTTATCTCCGAAACTGTAACTGCCTTCTTTGGGGTTATCTCCAAGATTGGAATCTGCTACTCCCAGTGTTGGGATTGAGATGGATATCTCAGGGTTATCTCCGGGATAAATCGGTCTTCTCTGGTGGAATTTTTGGTATTAGAACTGCAGGCCTCGGGGTTATCTCGAGGTTGGAACTGATACTCTCGGTGTGTGTTCCAGGGTTGAGACTGAGCTTTCGGTAGTATCCAGATTGGATATGAGCTATCTTCCAAGGTTATCTTTGAAAGACGAATTCGCCTTCCTGCAATGTCAGTAACAGGTGTGCAGAGTGTCTACAGATGCCTCTCTTTATCATATTCATGCAATGTAATGGTATGGATAGGATAAAGAATCCTAGACACTTAAAATGCAACAAGATAAACATGATGCAAGTGTATGATGCATATATATGTTGCATATATTTTGTTGGATTGACTACCAATAGTATGTGTTGTCAGGGCTGCCCGACCTTCATTGACGTGTGAACCAACGGTTGACCACGCGTTGTAACCCCCGCCGGGGATCCATTTGATCCTCTACTGACGTGTATATCAACGGATGAACTCCCTGCTGGGGATGAATGCCAAGGCTACTTGGCCTTTGTTGATGTGTGTATCAACTGATGTAATCATCGGATGGCTTCCAATGCGACGTTGGGTTTACCTGCCAACGGCTGAACTGACGTCAAGTTTGCTTGACCTTCGTTGACATGTGCCTCAACGAAAAATATACGTTGTAACCCCCGCCAAGGATCTATTTATGGACAGATGACCATGCGTTGTGACTCCTGTCGGGGATCTCTTAGATCATCGCTGATGTGTGTATCAGCGGAACATGCGTTGTAACCCCCGCTGAGGATTTACTGGATCATCGCTGATGTGTGTATCAGTGAAACATGCGTTGTAACCCCCGCCAGGGATCTCCTGGATCATCGCTAATGTGTGTATCAGTGGAACATACGTTGTAACCCCCGCCGGGGATCTCTTTGATGGAGATTAGGGCAACGACCCTGAATTTACGACATTGGACCTCTGTTCGGTATTACCGAATGTGATCTGTAGTGATGGGGATCATCGGTATAGTATAACCTGTGCTCAAGAGAATACCAATGAATGATATGAAAGCCACAATCGGGCCCAGAAAAACCAGGATTTCAGGCTATTTCGCTCAATTGCGTAGCATTTTTATCCCTGATTTGGCCTTTTTAGCGTGTGAGAACTCCTTTGTAAATCAAACTTGACCGAGCTGGAGGGGTGGGACCCACATAGGGGTGCCGCAGGTAAACTTACTGCAGCCACAGTTGGACCTGCGACCAATCGTGGATATTAAAGTCCTGCAGGTTACTTTTATAAGTCATTTTTAAGTTACGCCGCGAAGGAAATCCGAGAGCTCTTCTTCAAATCTGCTGAGTTCGGACGTCTTTCTGTAAATTCTATCACTGTACAAGTGTTCTACACTATCCTGGTAATGTATGCATGTACTCTTTTCTAGTTTTTATCCATTGGAAAATGACTTATCACATGAAATGAATCTAAGCACATAGTAGTGATTATGTATGCTCAAATGACTTGATAAAAAATATTCAACATAGTAAATATTAGTATTAAACCATGTTGAACATAATGATGTAAAAAAATTTGAATTTTGAAACAGTCAAATTGGCACCTTTTTTTGCTATTTCTTATCCTATTTGAGGACAAATGAGCAAAGGTGAAAAAGCAAAGTAATTCTGGTAATTAGGCTACCCTTATGGATTGATGACTTTAATTTTTTTAATGCAAATAGTATTTATATAACTGTGGGCAGGTGTGCTGCTGATTGGCCACCTAGTCATGCCTATGTGTATGCGGATAGTCCTATTTATAGAGAAAATTATGACAAAATTTTCCAAAAATGTAGGCATTGAGTAGTCATGCATTTTTAACTCTACTGTAGACGCATGTTAAAATAATGCATGCATGCATGTAGTCATTAAATGCATTTTGAAAAGCTCTAGGTTAGAAGATACCACACCCTTTCTGAGGTGATTTGGAGACTTGTTGTCCAGATATTATGGATCCGGATCAGCCGAGTAGTTCTTTTAGGACTACTTCTGGTGTATGGAAGAGGGCTTCTGAAGTGCCTCGACCCTGTTCTGTTAGACAGCCTCATCGGTTGGTGCAGGCCGTGATACGTCCAATCAGGGTTGATATACCAGATATCGAGGATGAGGAGAAGGATGTTCCAGTTGCGAACCTCGCTCCTACTACACATATTTCCCGTAGGGACCTCCCGAGTATTCAGGTGGCAAACCCAGAGCTTTTGGGTGATTTGAGTCGACATCCCTCGATGTATTTGCATGCTAACGAGGTATAAAGTTAGATCTTAATCTTCCTTCTTTCCTATTGATGAGGAGTAAAGGATTCTGATGTCGATCTGCATTTTATGTAGGTTCCTGGCTTTACACAGCCTCGAGGGAATTGGTTCAGCATTCACTCCATGTACCTGGCTCTACATCCTAACTATAGAGTGATTGTGCATGACTGGGAATTCGGGGCATTCTTTTCCATCCTTCCCTGCCGTTGTCCCTGGGGTTACCTCAGGGCACTGTCTGAGTGATGGTTTCACCAAACTTAGTCTCTCTATTTACTGGACTATGAGGTGATGATGACGCCGATGGATTGGCAGTTTATCACAGGTATGGAGTTTGGAGGGGCGCTAGTGCCTTGCACGGCGGATATTACCCCCACTACTGTCAGATCCTTGTTAGGAGTTTCGACGGAGGCGCTCAAGGGTAGGACTGTCCATATGGGTCCTTTGAGCATAGATGCTATAAGTAGGTTGTTGAGTGAGCCCATTCTAGCTGATGTCCGAGTCAGGGATCACATTCTTCTGTGATTGTTCCTGATGATCATTAGGGGCTGCTTCATAGCAGATAACCCTTCTATGGTGTCATTCGCTTTGATCAGTGCCACATGACATATGGACCATATTAGAGAGTATGATTGGGGCTCCTACACCTTTGTCTATTTCCTCAGGGGCATGCGTATGCGCTCGCAGGGCTTGACCGAGGCTTAGTTAGGATTTTACCCATTTCTACTGGTAAGTATTTCTCTTATCATTTACCATATACAGGTTAAGAGTGTTAACTGACAGCAGATGTTTGCCTTTGTGTTGGCTGTTTTGGGCCTATAAGAGGCTCCCATGTTTACGTCCTGTGAGTGTATTAGGATTAGATACCTATCCCTCGAGAACGGCGATGACATCATTCCATACTAGCGGAGGTCCCTGTAGCTGAGGGTTTCACTCATTGTCGCCTACAGTTGGAGTTATTGACAACTGACGTCATCACATGGATTCCATATTCTGGGGAGCATTTGGCCATTGGATTTGAGGATGGGTACCCGACTGGTGTCGAGTATGCGATTTCTACCCGTAGGGTTCCTCTCTTCATAGATGGAGGATTAAGCTCTATTTAGGAGAGCGTGCTATTAGGAGCACCACAGGAGAGATCCGTATACCGATCTTGCCTCCTACCAGATGTTATTAGCCTGTGTCGTAGTCACCCATCATTGATATCCCATTGTTGGGTGTTGACGATTTTGCATTGTCAGAGGGTCCTTGTACTCAGGATGTATTCCAGCATTGGTGGATCCTTCGTACCATTGGAGCCCAGACCCGCGCCACTCAGTTCATGGGGGATATGGTTCCAGGATCCGTGATGATGACGGATTGGCTAGCCTGTGTCCAAGATCCGACTCATGTGACACAGATTAACAGCTTGACCCAGCGACTGGACTGGGCACATTTCTTTATCCGACATTTGGGCAGAGATCCGACAGAGGCAGATTCATTTGATCCTTCCAGCGCATGAGCTGGACCCTAAGATGACCCATTTGGCTTTGCCGACATAGATCCTCCTTTTTATAGGCCTGACATCCCTGTTGATAGAGATCTAGTGACTCAGGAGGAGTTACATCAGGTGGACAGGATTGATGATGTAGATATTGACACCATTATCTTCTTTTGATGTGTATTCTCGTTATCTCTTTTGATAGGCCTTTGTTAGCTATTGGGTGGCTGTGTCCCATTCTCGCTATATCTTTTGATAGGCCTCTATTAGTAGTAGGGCGTTTGTGCCCTATTTCCCTTTATTTTTAGTTGTACAGAGATGATGTATCTAGATGATGATGTATTTAAGAATGTATGTACTATCTTCTATTCCCTGTATCATATTGCCATCTATTATCTGTTACGCATGTATCATGTTATGCATATGTATGTATGTCCAGAGATATTCAGCATTGACCCCTAGATGGTATTATGATACGGCCCCCACAGATGTCTTCTTCGACAGTCAGCCGCATAGATCACACCCCGCCATTATTGGTGGCATCCCGTCTGAGATATTGGTATGATAATATGTCACCCCCAGATAGGGTGACCATAGATCAGCTGTTGCAGTATACCATGACCCTTTTGATGTTTCAAGTTTCCACAAGATTTGTGGAGGGCATGCTGGAGCATTGGGTACCGGAGAGGTAGGTTTTCTGATTTGGGACCCAGGAGTTAACTCCGACTTTGGAGGAGTATGCACATTTGATGATGCTGCCACTTGATAGACCTTATGTGCATATGGCCATTGGTGACATGAGCCGTTAGTTTATGACACTCACCGGGCTGAGGCGGAGAGTTGTTCAGGATGAGATCACATCCGGCCACGTGATATCCCAGCATTTTCTGATTGACAGATTTGGCTATGAGGACAGCTATGCTCGGTATTCTAGGGATTTCACCATACCAGAGGACTAGTGGCATTTGGCTAGAGTGGATGCATTGATGTTGTGTGTATTATCATACATGTACATGCCACGATACATGGATGAGTTAGACATCGACGTTATTATGGCAGTGAGAGCTCTCAGGGAGGGTCGCACCATTATTCCGATGATCATGGCAGAGACACTGAGGTCGGCCATGTTTTGCAGTACTTACCCTACAAGGGTATTCACAAGTAGTTCGGTCACGCTGTACGTGTGGTTTATGTCACACTTGAGATCGATTGGCACATTTAGACGACACGGGTATTGTTTCACCCATGAGATAGCTATATCGTATTCCTTCCAGCCTACGGAGTGTACAGATCCTGTATCTTGGTCCGTTTTCTTAGCTGGGATTGTAGATCTGTTTGCTATCTTGTCGTGTTCAGGGCTCAGTTCGCCATACAGTTTCATCACTCATGCTCTGGGCATGGATTATCTCCCTCTGGCTGGTTTGAGCGGTATGACTACCTACCACCCACTGGCCGTAATGTCACAGTTTGACCAGTTTCAGGACTCTCATCCTTTTGATGGGGTATTTGGTCAGCACTTAGCTTCTCACCATCTATCAGCAGAGGACCGATCCCGTGTGTATGCTTATTGGGATCAGCGTGAGATAGCTGCTTTTTCTGTTAGCCATCCGGGTTATTCGCTAGAGTATTCTGCGTGGATAGAGATAGAGATTTTATCAGATATGGTAGTATCCACAGTACTAAGCATTGCTGCAGATGGTGGAGAGCCCATGGAGGACATTGATTCTCCCATCGAGGAGGAGCCATTTACTGGGTTGCCAGCAGCTCTCTTAGATTCTCCCAGTACTAGTACTGTTGTGATCCAGTATTCAGCACAGTACTTTGAGCAGAGTCTTCATTTGATGACCTTTGAGAGAGATCAGGCTAGAGCCCTGATGTTGACATCTTTTGATGGGAGAGACGTAGCTCTGTTAGAGAGAGACGAGGCATTAGCTCGTAGAGATGCCACTATTATTGAGCGGGATGAGGCCAGATTAGCCAGAGATGTAGTGATTACCGAGCGGAATGCTGCCATATCTGCCTTGGATGTAGCCGTCACAGATAGTACCACAGTGAGGTCACTTACCACTGGCATGCTTGCCGAGATGAGTGCATATATTGATGAGCATCGCGTCACCATGCAGATGGCCTCAGACTTGTTGGCTCGTGTGGATATCCTTGTACAGGAGACCACCGTGTTACCTCCTTCTTCTGAGAGAGATGCTATGTTAGATCTGCTAGCTTGTATGCATACCAATCTGTAGATAGCCTTGTATTTTCCTGCACAGACTAGCTTAGCCATTTTGTTATGTACAATTTACATTGTGTATATCAAACATTATTATATATAGCAGGGAAATATATATTTTTGATCACTTCCCTTTTAGATATGCTTGAATACTTGCTTGATATTTGCCTGCTTCTTCAGGGCTTGGGATCTTGATGTATTCTGAATTCCTCCTTGCTGGATGGACATTGAGTTGTCTCTAGATATTTCAGAATGGATCATGGATCTATGTGTATCCCTACCACCTTTGGTGTCTTGGGACTGGTTTCTGTATGAAAACATGGAGAGGAGTGTGGCTTTCTGCTCTGAGATTGACCGCACCACAGATGGTCGCCAGTACTCCTATTTAGGAGGAGCCTAGTTAATTTCATCTCTTATGGATTGGTGTTGCTCTTCAAGGAACAACTACAGCTTAGATGGTGGCCGAGTTTCCTATTTAGGAGGAGGTCAGGTAATTCCATCCCTTTGGTTTGAAGCCAATGAAATGTGGTGGAATGAAGTTTGATCCCAGTACCGTTGACAAGTATCTGTATTTTGGTAGGGGGTTAGACCGAACCATAAATGGCTGCCTACGTAGTCCTGTTGAAGAGGAGATCAGGTCTGCGTAGTTCGAACCTGGTGTAAGAGGTTCAACGCTATTTATGGCGAAAAGGGTGTAAGAATATTTTTGTTGTTTTTGTTTTTATAAGGAGAAGGGTGTAGAAGTGTTTTTGTTGTTTTTGTTTTATTGTGACCGGGCCATATAAAATATGGTTGCCTACGCACTCCTGTGTATTAGGGAGATCAGGTCGACGTAGTTCGCCCCTCAGGACGAGTTGAAAAGCTTGATCCCATGTGCACGTCAGACTGCGGGAAAGAAAGTTTAATCCTAGGTTGAGGATAAACTGCAGGTGTGAAAAGTTTGATCCCATGTTTGGGGGAACAAACTGTAAACGTGAGAGGTTCAATCCCTAGTGGGATGACCAAAGTTGTAAGAGCGCAGTGAAGCCAGGATGCTGGCTTAAAGAGTATGTTTCCCTGAGGGCCAAAGCGTGGAAAAGAGTTGTATGTGGTAAAGGGTTAAAGAACCAGAATGACTGGTGATCTAATGATCAAACACTAGGATGTTTTCTTGATGGTGACTTCAGACATAGTACCGTTTCACGGTATCCGAGTTGATGAGTTGTGGAAATTCATCGCCGTCCATTTCCTGCAATCTGAGAGTACCTCCTGTCAATACTTCCTTGATAATAAACGGGCCTTCCCAGTTAGGGGCGAATTTTCCCTTAGACTGTTCTTGGTTTTCAATGATCTTTAAAACCAAGTCATGTTGTTTAAACTGCCGTAGCCGGACTTTTCTGTTGTAGGATATGGCGATCCTTTGATGATATAACTGACCATGGAAGATAGTTGCGGTTCACCTTTCATCTATTAGAGACAATTGGTGATACCTGTCTTATACCCATTGGTCTTCATCCAGCTGAGCGTCTAGCAACACTCTAAGGGATTCCATTTTTACTTCTATGGGGAGTACTGCTTCCATCCCATAGGTTAATGCATAGGGGGTTGCCCCAGTTAAAGTGCGTATTGACGTTCTGTAGGCTAACAGAGTAAGAGGTAATAGGTCAGGCCATCCTTTATGGTTGGCGGATATCTTTTGCATAATCTTTTTGATGTTTTTGTTAGCCACTTCAACAACACCATTCATCTTTGGAAGATAGATGATGGAGTTAAGGTGTTTAATGTGAAATTTACTGCATAAATTCTCTATCATTTTGTTGTTGAGGTTCTTAGCATTGTCTGATACAATTATCTCTGGTTGTCCATATCGACCTATGACATTATTTCTGTTGAAAGCAATGATGACTTCTTTGGTGACCCTGGGGAAGGAGGCTGTTTCTACCCACTTGGTAAAGTAGTCGATCATAGTGAAGATAAACCGATGTCCATTACTGGCTTTAGGCTCAATGGGCCCGATCATGTCCATTCCCCACATTGAGAAGGGCCAAGGTGAACTCATATTGTGGAGCTCAAGTGGAGGGGCGTGGATAGTTCCCATGAATTTGGCACTGATAACATCTCTTGACGTGGTTATTGTAGTTAGCCTTGAGAGAGAGCCAGTAATGTCCTATTATGAGGATCTTCTTTACAAGTGAAGGACCGCTCATGTGTGGGCCATATACTCCACCATGGATCTCATCCACGAGTCTCTGAGCTTGATCCTTATCCAGGCATCTGAGGAGACCTAGTCCTTCATCTTTCTTGTAGAGTGCATCTCCGCTCAGGTAAAATTTCATAGCTAGTCGATGAATCCGCCTTTGCTCAGTCAGGCTCGCCTCAGCGGGTGTAGATCTATCTCGCAAGTACTCCTTGATATGCTGATACCAAGGATGTTGGATGGGAGGTAGCTCATCTGATACTTCTCCAACATAGTTCCTATAGGCTGGTGCCTTTTGCAGGGCTAATCTGACGCTTGGCATGTGTTCCTTGTCAGGTATGTAAATCAAGGAGGCCAAAGTTGCTAATGCTTCTGCGAAGTCATTCCTATTAAGAGGAATGTATAGAAAGGAGATCTCTTCGAACTCCGAAGCCATCTGTAGAATTTGTCGATGGTAAGGCAGCAAATGTAACTCTTTGGTTTAATAGTTTCCCATGGATTGTTTGATTACCAACTCTGAATCCCCAAAGACAGTAAACCGCCTGATGCCCATGATACAGCCTTCATACTCAGCTGTGTTGTTGGTGCTGCTAAACCGCAATTTGATGGCGACGGGATACTGCTCACCCATACCGGATACTAGAACTTCTCTAGCTCCAAAACCTTCCATATTAACAGCTCCATCGAAATATATGTTCCATGTTTGGCGTGTATCGTACTGATGGTGTTGTTGAATTGTTATTACCCCTTCATCAAGGAAGTATATTTCCAAGGGTTTGAAATCCCCTGAAGGTACGGCGGCCAGTTGATCCACAATTCCTTGACCTCTAATGGACTTTTGCGTCACGTAAATAATGTTAAATTGTTGCAGAATCAACTGCCATCTGAACAGTCGACAATTCAGTATGGGTTTACTGAACACATACTTGAGAGGATCCACGCGGGATACGAGATGGGTTGTGTGCCCATGGAGGTAATGTTATAACCTCATTGCAGCCCATGCTAAAGCACAACAAGTCTTCTTAACCAGAGTGTACTTGTGTTCACTACTACTGAATCTTTTGCTGAGGTAATAGATAGCTCGTTCTTGGCTTCTATCATCTTTCTGACCCAACATGCAGCCCATGGCATTGTCACTTATGGATAGGTACATGAATAGGGGAACATCATCCCTGGGTGGTACCAAAATAGGAGCTTTGACTAGCTGCTCTTTGATGGTAAGGAAGGCCTTTTGGCACTCATCATTTCATTTCATGGAGGAGTTCTTCCTTAACAGCTTGAAGATAGGCTCACAGGTTGTTGTTAGTTGAGAAATGAACCTACTAATGAAGTGGACTCTTCCCAAAAATCCCCGTATTTCCTTCTCTGTCTGAGGAATGGGCATTTTCGTGATGGCCTGGATTTTGGTGGGATCCAACTCAATCCCTTTATGGCTGACTAAGAATACTAGCAACTTGCCTGATTTAACTCCAAAGGCGCACTTGGCTGGATTCAACTTCAAGTTATACTTACGCAACCTGTTGAAAAGCTTTTTGAGATGGTCTAAGTGGTCTTCCTCCATTCGGGATTTGACAATGATGTCATCCATGTAGATCTCTATATCTTTGTGCATTAAATCGTGGAAAGGAGCCATCATAGCTCTCTCATAGGTAGCTCTGGCATTGATGAGGCCGAAAGACAACCATCTATAGCAAAAGGTTCCCCAAGGCGTGATGAAAGTAGTTTTTCTCACGATCCTCCTCAACAACCATGATCTGATGGTACCCCGCAAAGCAATCAGCGATGAAGTACATGTCGTATTGAGCAGTATTGTCAATGAGAATGTTGATAAATGGCATGGGAAAGCTATCTTTAATGCAAGCTTTATTCAGATCCCGATAATCCACGCAAACTCGCACCTTTCCTCCAGGCTTAGGCACGGGAACGATGTTAGATATCCATTCAGGATATGTGGACACCATGATAATACCAGCTTGAAATTGTTTCATAATTTCTTCTTTCACATTTAAGTTCCACTCAGGTTTCAATCACCTGAGTTTCTACTTGACTGGCTTGAATCACTCCTTAATGGGAAGGCGATGAAGGACAATGTCAGTGGACAAACCCACCATGTCTTCATGAGACCATGTAAACACATCCTAGAATTGGGTTAGTAGTGTAACCATGTCATTCCTCTGGTTTGGGGTAAGGTCTGAACCAATTTGGATTAACTTAGGGTTTTCTAAGGTTCTGAGATTGAAGGAGGTGGTTTGATCAAGGTTGGGTTTAGGTTTGTCTTCGACCCATTCTTTGATCTTCGAAGGCACCTCAATGTTCTCTTGTATTTTTATCAAGTCAGAGTTCAACTTTTCATCAAAGTTACAATCCTTGTGGAGAAGAGGCATCTTATCAGCAAGTACAGGCACATCTAAGTTCAAAGTCCTGAAACAAAATATGCTTTCACTTAATATATGTGAAACTATTTAATCATACAAAGTGTTAGCATATACGGACAAAACAACTGCTAATACTGTACATAAAAGTAAGCAGTTATGATATCTGCAGGGCAGAAAGAAGTCCTACCCATTTTACCCTTGTCGACCAAAGCAAGGAGTGCTGCTCCAATTGGCAAGCGCAAAGTCCTGGTGGACTGCAGTGATGGAGGGGCTGTCATCGTCCTCCTTCTCCAGAATGATGACCATCACGTCTAGGCAATCATCGTCTGGGGTGTATCTGTTTGTATGTTCATCATGGACAATGATGCGTATGCCTGACATCATTCAGACGATGTCTTGTTTAATTCTCCGTTCCTCTTCTTCCACCTTGGGATCTGGAACAAAGATTTCCTTCTCCTTTATCGGTATCGGCTTAGGAAATAACATAGCCATTATGTTGGCTGGCACCTTACTGGAGATGGTGCGGACTCTAGATTTGCAGGTGGAGATAATCGCCGTGTGGCTGATGTGGAAGGAATCTGCTTATGCTTATGTGGATTCCTGTAACATGAACTGGCAGAATAGCCTAGTTCGGCTGTCCCAATTTGATTGGACACTTGGATCAGGTGCTTAATACCCTGATGCTCTTTACCCAGACCTTGTCCTGGTTGGTGTCCTAATGACATCATTTCTTGAGTAGCTGCCATAACTTCGACAGAAATCTTGTGTACGGGAAATGGCAACCCAATAGAGTAGTATTGAATGTTGCTTACTTCCAAAGCGTGGAAACTGATCGGCTCAACATCGGAATTGAAACTGATGAGTGGCATGCACTTTGTTGAGGACATTCTGGTTCAGCATTGACTGTGACTAGGCTATTGTTGATAATGTATTTAAGTTGCAGATGAAGAGTGGAGGGGATTGCCCCGGCCATATGAATCCACGGTCTCCCTAGAAGCAGGTTATATCCTGTATCTATTTTGAGCACATGAAAAGATACACAAAATGTATGGGGACCGATCTCAATTGGCAGCTCAATCTCTCCGACTGAATTCCGGCGGGATCCATATAAAGCTTTGACGATCGTATGGCTACTTCGGATTCGCTTGAGATTGACATTCATCTTTAGCAATGTAGCATAAGGACAAATATTCAAAGACGAACCTCCATCTACCAAGACTCCAGCTAACATGTATCCAGAGGACAAAACCGCAATGTGTAACGGTTTGCAATGATCGATCCCTTCGGACGGTATGTCATCATCAGTGAAAGAGATCACATTGTTGTTGAAAATGTGATGAACCAGATGTTGAAATTTTTCCACATCCACTGATTTCGGCAAGTAGGCTTCTTCCAAAACATTTAGTAGAATCTTCATGTGATCTTCGGAAGTTAAAACCAAGTCTAATATTGAAATTTGATGTGGAGCTTCTCTTAAGCTTAAAACCACCTTGGCTTCATTATAACCCATAACACGAAGGAATTTTTCAATCTTCTCCATGGGAATTTTCCCCTTTGATTTAACAGCAGGCTTCATCACCCGTTGGGGAAGATACAATGGATTTTCCTTCGACACTGCAGCAGTTATATGAGATATGGATCCTTCAGCTTCTCCATAATTCCAGGGAACTTTCTGTAAGCAGACAACAGGATATTGTGGTCTGAATGGCAAAATGATTTGTTCTGGAGCAGCCACTTTCAAAGGTTTGTTTACTCCCTTGAGTTGAATTGTGAATGGTTTAGCATTCCCATCAACCTCAGAGGATATAACTGCTACTAGTCCTTTCCATTTAGTGGGATAGGTATTTTCACTTTCAAATAGCACAGTATTGTTGTCTGCCAATTGCAGGACACCACTATCGATTAGATTCTGAATAAGGTGGCGGAGTGCCCAACATTCTTCCGTGCTGTGATCGCGAGAATGAGAGTGATATTGACATACTCCATCAAGATTGAACCATCCTGAACGAGAATTAATTGGAGGTAGAAGGGATGTGATTCTTCCTTCATTGATTAGCATCTGAAGTATCTCCTCCATAGATTGGCCCAGGTATGTAAATTCCCTTCTATTGGCAAAATCCCGACGGGCTTTGGCAGTTGCTCTCTTCGTCACTTTTTCCTCCAATGTTTCATAGTTTGAAGGTGACGAGGGAGTATTCATAACCAAGGGAAGGAGGCTAGCATGCTCTGGGCTAATTAATTGATGTGTGACTTGATGCTGATAGGTCACCAGTTCTGCCAATTGCTCAATTTGCTTACAAAGAGCTTTAATCTTCCGTTCCATCGTAAATTGGAACTTTGCATAATCTCATTTGTCAACACCGTCTTTGATGATCTGGGATGCTTGACAGTTAAAATTAGAACTTTCTTCACTGCTCCAATTAATCATGTTGACCTTTTCCTCTTTGTATGGAGGAAGAGGGCTGTCTTGCACATGAAGTTGATCTGGTTTGGTGACTGCGATCTCACTGTTGTCTATCAAATCTTGGATCTTGTGTTTTAAGGCCCAACAATATTGAGTATCATGTCCAGGTGCCCCATCATGATAAGCACATTTTCGAGCAGCATTGAAACCCCTCCCATTAGGGCTGGCTGGTGGAAGAAGATGCGTGATTTTCTTTTGAGTTGTCAAAAGAGTGAGAATGTTATCGAGTAAATCCCCTAGGGGTGTGAACACTCTACGGCGTTTGACTTCTCCACCTTTAGGCATTGGAGGGTTTATAGACTGTGCTTGAAAAGGAGTGTAATTTCTCCGTTAGATAGGCATATTCTGATTGCCTTTTTAACCTTGGAGTATCAAGGAAACATCCTCCTCTTTCTTTTTATGGACCCTCCGGGGGTTGTTTCCATAATTTTCGGATTGGATGTGCTCAGCAACAAATTTGAGAGCTGCTAGGTCTTGAATCTTTCCTGACTTCAATCCCATCTCAGCCATTTCTCCATGTTTGATCATTTTAGAAAATGGTTCACCAATGCTAGCTAAGATTCTTTCATAGAAAGGAGCTTCTTGTATGTCGATAAAGGTCATGACCATCTCTGACTCTGTCATAGAAGGAATCACCTGAGCAGCAAGGCGCCTCCACCTTTGAGCATACTCTCTGAAAGACTCATTGGACTGTTTCTTGACCTTGGTAATCTGGTACCATTCAGGAGACATCTGAGACTGAAAGCTATATTCTATGAGGAAGGCATGAGCTAATTCTTTCCAACTATGGATCTTTGAATTGTCTAATCTGGTATACCACGAACGAGCTTCTCCAGTCAGACTCTATTTGGAACAGCTGCATTCTGAGCTTATCGTCCTCTGCATAAGATCTAAGGTCTCCAATGAATACCTTCAAATGGGTGTAAGGATCTCCTAACCCGTCATACTTTTCAAAGTTAGGAGTTTTGAACTTCTCTAGATAATGAACACCAGGGAATATACAAAGATCGGCATAGGAGACACTCCCGTGTGCTCCAATTCCTTTGATAGAACGAAGGGTTTCTTCCATTTTAAGGACCTTTTTCTTGATGTCATCGGTGTCTAGATCTCCTTGGAGATGGGTGATATCATGACTTTTGTTGGTTGTATCCAACTGGAGCTCAGGTACTATAATGGCTTTGTCAGAACCTTGGGTTCCTCCTTGTCCAGAGGATTCAGCATGTATAGGTATCTTCGTACCTTGAGTAGACTAATGTAGTTCTTTAAGCAGAAGAACCAAATCTGTAATTTGTTTACTTAATCCGTCAAATTCTTCGTGAGAAACTGGATTAGACTAGTCAGATGAAGACATGATTGGTTGTAGGCTCGTGGCCTTTTTGGACTTTGACCGGGTAATAGGTCCGAATGCTTCCCTGCGACAAAAACTTGCATAGTTTAGTTTTAGGGATTGTGTAAATGTTTACATGCTATGTGATGTGTCCGTTTTAGGATTATGATCATGCAAAATGGATGTTAGCTATTTGTAATACAGGATATCATGTTAATTTAAATATGTATATACACATATTTCTTCATATTTCTCATTATATGGAGATGAATATGGAATGCAAATTATAAGTAATTGACTTTACGAGTAATTTGAAAATGAGAAAGTATGAAGAGACTTTCCTCCGCGTTTGGTTTATCAGAGGCTGTCCTATCTTAGGTTTCTCTCGCGGCTTTTTGGTATGAAGGTTCTCAAATCATCGCAATTTACTCAACGGGAAGTTAATCCGGTCTTTCAACTGGAGTGAATTTGGGTGGTGCCTTTCCTGAGCCTCGTTGGAATTAGTCTTCCTACAAGTCCAGTAATCAAACACCGATAGGATAGCCTCCAGGTGGAGGAACCACACAACATACATTCACATACAACGTGTCTCACCGTTTATGAAAATGATGACATGTGCGAAGCACTAATATCACAAGCAGATATATTGTAGTGTAGTAAAAAAAATGCATTCGTACACATTCATTATAAATGTAAATGTAACATCCACACACAAGCATATAATAGTTTTAAAAAGATTGTAATAGCGGCTTAAGTCCTCTTACTGGTGTCCCCAGCAGAGTCGCCACCTGTCGACGTCGGGATTTTTAGTTGTCCCTTTTCGCTACTTGTTTTTTGGTGTTCTCATTTTAGGTGAGATTTGTTTGAAAAAATAATTTGAAAAAGGTCCGACATGTATAATGTCGACGATAGACTGTTAAGAGTCGCCAGTTGGTTTTTTAAATAGTTGTACCAACACAACCGAGAAAAGGTTTGCACATTGACCCAGTGATATGACACTGCTAAACGGGTCTGTGAAACTGAGATTCATTAGGGTTCGGGGACTTGCTTATGCAGAGGGAAGGTGTTAGGCACCCCCCGACATCCGTGTTGCCATGGTGACCGCCATATTTCAAGAAACTGTTATATGAATGTGTGTGTGTGTGGGTCAATGTGCTGTTATTTGGAAGTAGTGTGAGGCCTCGTTCACACCTATATACACAGGGTTTGAATTTATGTAAAAATTCAATTTTAAGCAAGATATAGCAGTGATGTTTTAAAAGAAGTTTTTCAAACCCTTGTGCTCAATAGTAATTGAGGCCTTTTGATACTTCCATTTTATTAAGTGTTCGACTTTGTAACGCCCCAAAATCCTGTCTATCTTCATACCCGGATTTTGTACGTCACGAGTACATCATTCATCCAACACACATCATTATATACCAAAATATAACAAAATACGCTCTGAAAACCCAGGTTCTGGAAACCTTATAATCTCTTTCATTACAAATAATGATAAATACATTATTCATTTCATCTTACAAGAGTGACTTTTATCCGCCACCAAGGATACATAACAGTTCATTAAACTAGTCTATCGTTTAGTTTCATCTTTCTACATTACAAGTCTTCACTTGATCTTCTCGCTCATTCACATTCTGAATGACACTTCATCTGGATACCGTTAGCTTGATCTTTACGGGGTCTTTAAGTTCTTCTAACATTGTTCGCTGAAAATGTTTTTCATTTAAAGCAAGTGTGAGCATTCAATTGCCCAGCAAGTTATAACAGTTGAACAAACAACTTCAAGAGTTTAAACCTTCCTTTAGAACTTCGATAACCGAACAAAGGTTATAAACCAGCTTGAATAATAGGAATAATCTTGATGCCTACCATTTTAAAACAATATTCACTTTCCCTTTGAAATACTTTCATTCGTCTACCTTTTTCATACACATTTTGTCTGGCTAGAATCATTAGCACACACTTAACAATAACGGTTTGTGGGCCCATGTGCAAAATTAGGGTTCACATGACGTAATTAAATTAAATGCACAATTAGGATTCCACGACCTCGTTAAATGCACAAATTAGGGTTCGCATAACCTAATTGAATGAAGACAGGGAAGCCAGAAATAAAGGTGATAGACCCGGGAGAAGCCTCCACGTGTCCTGAGGCAGAAGGCTTGTGGAGGCAGCTCATTTTGGGAATTGATTGAGGGATTGGATTGGTGGCTAGAAGGACAGGGCAATATGGGCATTATTCTAATGACTAAAGGGTATTTCTGGAATTTCCCTGAAAGCATGTGCCTTGCACATGACTACTTTCCAGAGAACGCTATAAATACCCATTCCATTCCATTGGGAAGGGGATCTCTCTTCGGACTCAAGACTTGGACTCTTGAAAGATCAAAAGACCTTTTTGGTGACTTAAAGGCTTGGAGATTCCACCTAAAAGCACTTAAAGGGGTCTGGACATTCTCTCAACTCGAAGGACTCAAGAAGGCTCTTGGAATCCCTGCTACCTTAACACGGTTCCCGGATTCTAGGAGTTCTGCCACGCGTCGTTGGAGTAATCACCCACATGTCGTTCTCCCCTCTTCAATCAACCAATCAATTCCGTGCTCTTTGTGGATTTCTCTCCTCCTCAGCCAACATGAAACCCTAACCCTAGCAAGGTACGATTTCCTTGCCCACATTTATTTGGTGACTCTGTTGGGGAGGTGTAGAATTCGTGAAGGGTATGCCCGTAACTCGAAGTGGGAGAACAATAGGAAGAGCTTCACCAACAAATAGCATTATCTCACCGGGTCCAGTTCCAAGGCAAACAAGTCAAGCTTTCCAAGGCGTGAATCTAAATCTCGATAAACCTATCCCTGAAGACGCATCGGAAGGAAGTTCAACATCACCATACATGGCTGATCAACAACCAGCGAATGTCAGGCAGACAGGCGGCGGAAGGCAAATCGAGGAAGAATGAGGAGAGCAGGCAACTGCTGTGCAACTGGAGATGCTCAAGGCATTGAAGGAAGCACGGAAAGAACAAGGGATGATGATGGCTATGATGCTGGAGATACAGAGGAAGCAAGAGGAAATGGGAAATTTTTGCCAGCAGTTGATGCAGATTCCCACTTTCGAAGCCATGTTCCCAGAAAATTCACAAGGAGAACTGGCAGGAGTGGAGGAAAACAACAACGATAGCAACAATAAGGAGAATCAGACAACACCTCCATTGATGGAGAATCAGTTCGTTCCAATCATCCACTTGGAACCTCAGAACAGTGGTGACACGCCACAACCCAGACTGGAAGTCAGCCAGCCTAAGACAAACATCATTCCAACCACTATCCCCGTATTTTCACAAGTGCAGATGCCAACCATCCCAAGCCTCGTTCAACGAACTGACCCACAAGCACAACCGATACAGAATTTACATGATGTCAGTATACATCAGCCAATTTTTGTACCACAGAGAGTCCATACCGCGAGCCAATATGTGACAAAGGATGATATGATCGATGTGATCAATCAACTTCACAGAAAGACATCCCGACCTTTGGAGTTAGACTTTACTCCATCTTACCCGGCACATATTCGGAGACAACCCTACCCGACAGGGTATATTGAACATCCCCCGCAATTTCCAAAATACAACGGGGAGAAAGGAAACGCCAGGGAACATATTGCCAGGTTCGTAGAGTCAATGTCTCCGTGGCTGGGATATGATGAAGTGAACAATCACTACTTGTTGATGCGGGAATTTAACAAAACCTTGATGGATAGTGCCTTCAGTTGGTACTACAATTTGGAGAAGAGGTCGGTCCATGATTGGGATGACCTAAAATTATAATTTTTTAAAAAAATTTTCTATGTGCAGAAACAGATAACCATCGTAGAGCTCATGCAATTCAAGCAGAAGCCAAACGAGGAGTTGTCAGATTACGTGGATAGGTTCAAGGCCCTAGCACAGAAGTGTGCAGAGCCAATTGAAGAAAAGAACTTGGTTAGCATATGCAACAATGGTGCTTTAGACACCTTCAAGCCCCACCTCATTACCAAGGCGTGTGATTCATTTGCAACCCTCTCACCTTTTGCACAAGACTTGGGGGGAATCATGACATTTCCCACCAGCCATGCGATGGATACATGGAAGAGCAAGAGGACAACAACTGTGGCTTTGGTGGGTTCTCAGTCAAAACCATAGGGGGGCAAGAGGGAGAAAAATGAGAAATTTGAACGAAGCAGAGAAAAGCATGGGGACAGGTATACCAGAATGCCAGTTTCGGATGCTATTACATGCAGCGAGAAGGCGTTCAGGAGCCTGTACGAATAATGGGTCGAGCACGGAGTGGTGAAACCTCCAAGGCCCCGGTCGGTTGTAACAGAAGAAATGAAAAGAAGACTAGACTTCTGTGTATACCACCAATACGCAGGGCATTCTACTATGGATTGTTACAGTCTGCGAAGGATATACCATCAGAAACTGACGGCCGGGGAGATTGAACTAGGAGAAGAAACGTGCAACACTATCACCCATGGTGCAGTCCCGGAAGTCAAGAACTCAAAAACTGGCTCTACGTACCATCAAACAAACTCTGAACTACAGATGAATTAAAAATCCACCCAAGATGGTGGTCCACCAAAAATGGTGGTTTAAGTCCTCAGGAATATCCCTTGCCAACTAAATTGGATAACCAAGGGAGGAGGCACAAGAATTGACGAATAATTAAAAAAAAACCCACCAAAGATGGTGGTCCACTCTAAGTCCTCGTAGACTACACTTGTCAAGAAATTGGACGACCCAAGTAACGAGACACCCGATTTTAAGTCCTCGTAGACTACACTTGCCAAAATATTGGACGACCCAAGTGACGAGGTACCCATTTTCAAGTCCTCGTAGACTGCACTTGCCAAGAAATTGGATGACCCAAGTGATGAGGCACCCGAGTGTTACACTTTATCATCAAAAGTGAGCGAGGCACCTGACTAACAGCCCTCGAAAGTTACACTTTCAACTTCAAAAGTGACTGAGGCACCTGAGTATAAGCCCTCAAACCCGAAAGTTAAACTTTATCACTAAAAGTGGAGAACGTTATGCTTTATTCGACAAAAGCAAGAAAGTTACACTTTATCTCTAAAAGTAGTAAACGTTACGCTTTCATCGATAAAAGCAAGATTTGTTATATGAAACGTTATGCTTTTCTTAAAAAGTAAATTTTTAATTATCAATAAATTGACAAACTTTCTCTTATACTTGAACGCTTTTTTAAATTTCTTAAAAAAAAAAGAAAAAAAAGAAGTATAGATTCAAGTGTTAGTACATGATTTTCTGATACAGGAAATGAAAAAAAATTACGAAAGTTCATGATCTAAAGGTCATGACCTGTCGAATTGAAGAGAGAGAAATACCTAAAGCTTGGTCTTCGTGGCTATCAGGCCTTCGAGTCAATCAAGCTTTCGAGACTATCAGCAGGTCTTCGAAGCTATCAACAGGTCTTTAAGGCTATCTTCCAGTCTTCGATGCTATCAGGTCTTCAAGGCTATCAGGTCTTCGATGCTATCAGGTTTTCGAAGCTAGCAGCAGGTCTTCAAGACTATCAGCAGGTCTTCGAGGCTATCAGCAGGTCTTCGAGGCTATCAAACCTTAGAGGTTTCAAGCCTTCATGGACTTCTTAGTTCTCAATGACTTCTTGATTCTAAAGAAAAGAGAAATTCCAAGAGAAGGTAAGAAAGATTAGATCAAAAATTTTCAAAATATCCCAGGAGAGCTCCTCTAAGGTTCGCCCTTCTAGGGTTTGCTCCTGAAGAGGTTCCCTCTCCTAGGACTTTCGTTTTGGAGGCTTGCAAAACATTAAGCCTCGCGAAGTGTTCAGACACTGAAATCAAGACTTCAACACTTACAATATTTTGCGCGATCATCTCACCAAAGGCGTGACTCATGCACAGGGGGCAAATGCTTACCGATAGATGGCATGGCATAGACATCTTCCAGAGTAAAGGTGCATTCACCCCAAGCAGTGATGAATGTGCATATAGAAGAACACCATGGTCCTATTGGATATGAATGTCCCTACATAGCTTGATGTACTGAAGAATGTCGGCTCTTTTTTAGTATACCCACATGGTTAACATTCCCAAGTATCTCGTCGATCCAATGATGTCATTCCTGAAGGAGGCTAGATGAATCAAACAAGAAGTGAAGGGAACTGAAATGGTACTCTTGTTTCTCTATGCATTGTTCAAAAAATGTAATAGGAATGGGGAAGGTCATCCCAACCTCCAGAAGCCGCTGCATATAGGAACAAGCATTCCTTATTTGGTAGAGGAAGAATTGTACGGTCATAATTCTGGACTTGCTCCCAAACGACGTCACAAAGACCAAAGGAGGGGAGCCCTTCCCCAATCATTGGGAAACGGGGCCTCCTTGGTTATTCCAAAGTCTGCAGAATGTTCAACGGGGAGGGCCTGCAAGAAAAAAGAATTCAGCATAAGTGATCTAAAGAGCAAGGAAATGAGGCATTTGAACTTGAAGTGCTCACCATAGCAAAGAGGAAATTCAGCAAAAGGGCCATGTTGGCTTCGGCCCCCTAGGGCGCGACCATGTTGGCTTTGGCCACCTAGGGGTTGTTCCTTTCATTTCTTGAAAAAAAAAAGAGGTCATGTTGGCTTCGGCCTCCTAGGGCTCGGCCATGTTGGCTTCGGCCCCCTAGGGCTCGACCATGTTGGTTTCGACCACCTAGGGGTTGTTCTTTTCATCCCTTAAAAAAAAAGGAGTACAAACAAAAGAGTCCATATTTTCATCATATATGTAATATATTAGTTTGAGCGATGAGCTATGTACCCGTGTTATGTAAGAGGAAGACCTTATTTCAGATGAGTCACTTTAAATAACTCGATTCTGGGTATGGGAGTATTGACAGCCCTCTGTCTCTTGTCTTGCTCCAAAGATTATTACTACAACTGACCTTTAATGGCGAAGTGAACAAGGGTTGTTCTTGAATGCAAGTTACCTTTACCAATCGAAACAAGTTATGAATTAGAGTATGATTATAATCAAATCCCTTCGGTCTTATTGCAGAACTCTAAAAGATTATATGATGAAAGGATTATAATTGAGCAAGTACCTTCGAAAATAAAATAATATTCAAGTTTTCGATTTATCAGTGCGAATAAGTACAAAAAAAAAAACAGAGTTGACAGTGGTGCCTTCGGGTGAACAGCGTGAATTGGGAGTCACAGTCTAGCAGGGTTCGGCGTGAAGGGTTCGGCATATATATAAATAGCTTATATAATTAATGCATGCTGCACCCAAATAAAACGATGCCGTCTAGCATTTTTGGATGCAAGAAAGAAAAAAAAAAGATTTGGGCTAGCGTGCATGAGACATGTCTTGCTGAGTTGCTGTTGGAAAAGTCTATGAGCTATAGCACCTGTAGCATTGTATTGGCTAATGAAGGACAAGTTATTGGCTAACGAGGGACAGGTCTTTTAGACTTGTAGCATTTTGGTACAAGACGTGGCTAGCATTTACTTCCTCACCTCCCAAAATGGTACAAGGACCTTTAACATTTACTTGAAGAATTGGCTAGCATTTTGGTACAAGATCTGACCTGTAGCATTTCCTACTGCAATTTGGGATGCAAGACGTGGTCGTGGATATCAAATCCTTACCTCCCAAAAAATAAGATAAGTAAATGTTTTATTTATTTATTTTTATTTTTTTTTGAAAAAATAAAATAAGATTTTATTTTATTTTCAAAAAAAAAATACATAGGGTTCGGCACCTCCCTATAGGGTTCGGCCAACATTCAAAAAAAAATAAAAATAAAAAATTGATTACCTCATTTTGTATAGGGCTCGGCCAACAAAAATATAAAAAATAAAATAAAATAAAAAATGCATAGGGTTCGGCACATGGCGTGGCTAGTCTCTCCTTAAGGAAAGCGTATTTCAGTTCAACTCAATGATTAATTTCAAGCGCATGCACAGTGGAGAATATCTACCTATTTATGATGAATTGAAAGCAGCAATAATTGTATTGTTTTACAAAGGTTCCACCAGAAATGGAAGTATTTTTGACTTGGCTATGGCCTATGCGAGATTGCAGGATGACGCTCATGCAAAAATGGAGGACTAACTTTTCCAAGATCTACAGACAATTATTTTTAACTGGGCCGGGGATATATATATATATATATATATATATATATATATTGTTAACGCCAAGATCTTCTCCCACGTCCCAATCACGTAAGACGCTCTGATCCTGCACAGTTCAACAAGTCAACACCAGAAAATTGACGGCCTGACCGTCGGGGGATATCTCCGGCGTGAGAGTCAGTACAGGCGATCACAAGGTTAACAATGGAGAAAAAATATTGACTAGTGTCTGAGTGAGAGAAAAATAATAGGATTGTGTGTTGTATTTTGTTACCTCTTCCTTTTTGTGATCCTTGCCCCATACGTTTCCTAGACCCGGTTTACCGTGCCACCCACTATCTCCTGACACCTCCTCTCACCCCCGGTCATCTCAGCTGAAAGTATGTAGCTTATTTCCCTACCTGCTACCACTGTTACCTCCCGCCGGTAATCGGAGTCCCATCCTCATTAATGCCATGCAGAAAGGTGGCAGACATAACAGTCAACTACTACCCTTTGTGATGATTACCGGTCAAAGATAGGATAAGTGGCAGCTTACATAATGGACCAATCCAATGACTAAGCCCAATATCATAGTCAAGTAGCGGGGCCCAAATCATTTGACCCAATACGACAAAAGTGACATAGTCTAAAGGACAAGCCCATTCGGTCTGGCCCAGTATGAAAAGTATTATGGCCCAACATATATATATATATATATATTGATTTTTTTTTTCATATCAAATTTTAACTCTAGCTATCATGATGCATAATCATATGATTTTATTTCATATGATTTTATGATTTTGTTTGTTTTTTTTTTAAAAAAATCTCTTTTCAAATTAAGAAAGATTTGATTTGATTCCCAAAACAAAGAAAGTTTTAATTTCCAAAAAAAAATTAAGATTTGATTTTATTTTGGAAATAAAAATTAAGATTTGATTTTATTTTGGAAATAAAATATTTGATTTGATAAAAAGGAAAAGACATGAGTTTTGATATTTTATATCACTCAACGGACTTCTATTTAAAATAAGATTTGATCTTGGTTCCAAAAAAATAAAATAAGAAAAGATTTTATTTTATTTTCTAAAAAAAAAAATCTGAAACTCACTGTATTGTTTCTATTTATAGGATTTAAATTGCTTAATTACCTATTGTGCAAGTTTAATCACAATCCCAATTTTCTGTCGACAGTCTATTGCCAATGAGGTAATGCCAACTTTTTTTAAAGAAAGGAAGATAGCGACAGGATTGTGGGAAGATGGTTCATATGAATTGAAATTCTTTACTTTTTCCTGACTTAGGGGCTGCAAGTCAGAATTTGGTTTTATTATGGATTGTTGTCCAATGAGTTATTTTCAAAATTGGTCTATGATAGCCTGATCTTGAAAAATAGAAAAAGAAAAAAAGGGGGAATTCAATTTGGCCAAGGGCACGTTCCCGGATTCTAGAAGTTCTGCCACGCGTCGTTGGAGTAATCGCCCACCTGTCGTTCTCCCCTCTTCAATCAACCAATCAATTCCGTGCTCTTTGTGGATTTCTCTCCTCCTCAGCCAACATGAAACCCTAACCCTAGCAAAGTACGATTTCCTTGCCCACACAGTTCATGTATAAACAGAACATACTTGTATTGAACATCTCAATCACAGAACAGCTCATATCATAGAAACACTGAAGTACTCACATTGTGGCTCAAGGCCTTATACGTTCTACCACCTTGTACAAATATCGCACATTTGCACATAGACAGAACTTCCCAAGTTCAACATCTGAGAAGTTTAAGAAACTAGCATTCATTTAGAATATGAATGAAGTTAGGAAACGTGCCTTACGCACAGGTACAGCTTACACTGAACTGCTCAATATGTAACAACCCGATATTTTCTATATAATTAAATCAGAAATTTTGCGTATAATTTTTTTTTATTTTAAGGATGAGGATTTGTATAAGATATTGTGTATATGTAATTATGTTATAAATAAAAATATATTTATTACATGAATATTTACAAATAATTTTATTTTAGAATTATTGATTATTATTAAGTATATTCTTATAATAATTAATATAGTAGAAAGGTTTTTATTAATTATTTTCCATAAAAATATAATCATATATTATTTAAATAATATATGGAGTGATTTTTAGAATAATTATAATAATTAGTATATTATATGAATTTTAGTACAGATTATTAAGTTAATTATTTTACATTAATTATTAAGGTTAAATATGGAAGAATAAATTAGATATGGAATACAAACCCTAATTTTGGATTTTTATCAAAGAATGAGAATAATAATATAATATAATAATATTATATTTTGATTTTTCAGTGCTATAAATATGTACTGTATGTACATATTGATGATGGTTGGTCAATTATAGTGTATAATTTCAAACCCTTAATATTAATTGGTTAAATCCTAGTTTTACTGGGGGAAACCCTATTTTGAAAATCAATTGTGAGTTTAAAATTGTTATATATGTTTTATGTTTTGTATTAAATGATTAATTATGTAAACCCTAATTAACATCTAGATTGAAAAATTTAGAAATCCTAAATAATTTTTAGAAAACTCTAAGTTATTAAAAACCCTAATGTTAAATCCTAATTTGAAACTCAAATTAGAGTTCAAGATTGATTGATGATTGTGTTAATGTGATTAATTAACAAGTATTAGAATTATAATTGTTAATTATGAAAACCCTAAATTACTAAACTAGAAACCATAATTTCTATGTTTAGTAACCCTAATGTGTAATTATAAAATTTAATTACTTATTGTGAACCCTAATTGCTAAATTAGCAAGGTTAATTAATTAGTAAATAATTAAACCCAAATGTTCATGTATAATATAATTAGAAATCTAATCTAATTAAAGAAACTCTAATTATAATTTTAAAAAAACTAAAATTTCTATTTTTCTCTATAATTGCAAAATCCTAGAAATCCTTCAATTTTGTGCTAACCTTAGGGTTAAACTCTAAGGGTTTGACATGTTACATAATTGCCATTAAATTCATAACGCTAATGAAAATTTTACCCCTCTTGCATTATTTAAGGTAACTTGTAGAATTTGGTCTAGAAGGAGTTGTTGGCCAACCCTAGTGTAGCATGTGACTAACTTTCCAGCAGATCAGCCTCATATCTCAGCATAATACATTGCATCTAAGTGTTTATATAATGATCAAAGAGAGAGAGAAAGTCACATTTTTGCTCATTTTGCTCAAACATCCAACCAATCCTCTCTCTCACTAAAACCAACGAAAATTGATAGCATATCAGTCACATAATCAAGCCCCACTAACACCATAACAAAATCAGAAGTTCAGAATCAGAAGATCAAAGTGAGGTATAAAAACTAACCCTAGAAAATTTGATCTTGATCCACATGTTAGATGTTATGATTGAGTGTTAAAATATGTTGGTTATAGTATATAATGATGATCTGGGTTGCTAGATATTAGATCCATAACATCTAGAGGCTCGAATTTGAGATTCTACAAAATCTGGAAAAGATGTTCTTGGTGGTCTGACAATGAATGTCAGGCCTTATATCTCTGTGATATTTAATGTGTTTTGTGTTTTAGAAGTTCATAGTTGTAGTCTGTTATGTGCTCTTGGATCTAGAGCAAGAATAAAGCTTATATCGAGTCCAGATTGCAAGTTATTTAAGGTCAAAATTCGTTGACCGGCCATGACCAGGCGTTTTTCTGGGTAACCCAGAAATAACCCAGAAACAACCTCACCACGCTTTTGACCGGCTAGATCTTTCAGTGTGTTGTTGGTTTGTTGTTTGTGTTGCATCTAGGTTGTAGTCTTGTATATGAACTCCATGTTTATGCCTTATAATATCCTAATCATCAAACTGTGTGATTATAGAGGACGGTCAAACTAGGCCAAACGATCATGGAAGTTGTTTTCTGGGTAACCTAGAAAACGCTTGACCATGTCGTCTGACATGGTTTGACCAGTATGAATCTGCTTGATCTGTTGTTGTTTTAGTGATCTACTGTGATATAACCCTTCCTTGTCATGCTGGCAACATACTGAATTCATTACATCACATAAAGATTACACGGATCATAAGTAGTGGAAGCCCAAAAGTGCATGCTCGAACTGTTCTTCATTTCTGGGCAACCCAGAAATGAAGAACAGCCTCTGACAACACTTTTGGAGGCTTAGATCTCCTCGGTTATATGTGTTATGAACTTGTTTGTTGTTGATTATTGTAGTTCTGCACTAACACTTTAAGATTTGACCACAAGAATGCCTTGAATCATCATAGATTAAGATTAATGGCTGGTCAAAGTAGCCATCTCGAAACTGTGTATGATTTTCTGGGTTTGCATGAAGAACGGGAAGAACACCTACAGTGACGGTTCTGTCGCTATAGGTGGTCTTTAGTGACAGTTTCTATATAAAAATTATATTTTTATTAAATAATAATAGAAAGTTAGTTTTTAATTATTAAAAATACAAAATAAATTATTAAAAATTATTTAAAATTCTAAAAATTAGTTTTTAATTATTTTGAATATATTTCATAAATATTTAATATTTTTGGAATATTAAAGGTATTTAATTTATTTAATTATAATATTAAATAAATTATTTAAAAATAATTTTAATACTTGAAAAATTATTTAAAATTATATTATGGTATAAGAAAATATTTTAAGTTATTTTTAATGACTTTTAATATTTTGTGATAAATTTCATTAATAAATTATAATTAAGTTATTTACTAAATGAATTAAATAAATTAATTAAAAATGATTTTATTATATTAAAAATCATTTTAAGTAATAATAAGGTATTTAAGAATATTTTAAGTTATAAAATATAACTTTTAATATTTAAAGATAAATTTTATTAATTAATTATTATTAATGATATTAAGGTTGTTTAATAATTATATTAAATAAATTAGTTTAAAACTGATTTTTATTATTATAAAAATTATTTTAAATGAAAATAAAGTGTTTAAAGATATTTTAAGTTATAAAATATAACTTTTAATATTTAAAGGATAATTTTATTAATAATTTAATATTACTGATTATTAATTTATTATTAAAGATATTAAATTTATTTAATAATTATATTAAATAAATAGTTTAAAAATAGTTTTATTAATTTAAAAATTATTTAAAAAGAACATAAATGAATTAAAAATATTTTAAGTAATGATTAAAGACTTTTAATATTTTGATAAATAATACATTAATATTTAAATATTAATGGTAATTATTTAAAAATAATTTTAAATATTTTAAAAATCATTTAAGGGTAATATTAATTCTTTAAAAGTATTTTGAGTTATTATAAATAATTTTAATATTTTGACAATGGTTTCATTAATAGTTTAATATTAATTAAATATTAATGATAATAGAATTGTTTAATATTTAATTCATTTAATAATGATTCCGATGTTTGAAAATTCATGATAAATTATAATAAATGTTTAAAAATTATTATAAGTGATTTAAAAATAATATGACTGATACTTACAGATATTGAGTTACAGATTAGAGTCTTAGACTCGATAAATACTCGATAAAGCCGTCGATTCACCGACATGTTTTAAAAATTGATCTAAACTTAGATAATGTTATTAGATAAGTGATTATTTGTGATTCAATGATTGTTAAACCTATGTGCCAATGTGATTAGGTTATGTGCTGACTATAATAAGCAGTATTATGTGTTACGATATGTTATTCTAATCAGTAAAATGATCTTATTGCTGATAGGTGATTATATAAAAGATAAAACTAAGTAGCGAGTTGTAAGCAGCGCATCAGGCAAGTATCTTACCTTTGTATTTTCTTTATGCAATGGAAATGAGTAAGAATGTTCTAAATTCATATTATTACTGTACATATTATTAACCCTATATTATATACGCTCATTGATTATAAACATGCTAGTATATGGTAATTCAAATATATATATTCTGTTCGTTAATTTCTATAAATGGTTATACAAGTGTCCTCACTTGGATAATCATTATATTTAATCACATGTTGATACACCTTTGTCAGTTACCCGTATATATATATATATATATATATATATATATATATATATATATATATATATATATATATATATATGTTGAATTATAGATTATTGTTGAACAAGATACAACCTTTAATTTAGAATCCAGACAAGTATGAACATCCCTACACGGAAAAATTTTTATGCGCCCAAGACGGACAGAGTGAACGATACCCTCGTTCTTGCATGTAGTATTGATCAATGCAGGGTACAACGAGCTAATCACCCCCGTGCCCGTAAGTTATGACGGTTTGCAGATGAATTTCTGCTTAACCTTTTCGAAAATGAAAATAATGTTCATAGTATGTCACTTTAACCCTAGTTATAGTCATTACGTAGTTTCAAAAATTTGAAAGAGGATTGTTATGTTATTATTATCGGTACAGATTACTTCACAACTATTGATCTGTTGTAGAATGATAGTATAAAAAAATATTTAAATTCTTTTAGCTTATATATATATATATATATATATATATATATATATATATATATATATATATATAATTGTTATTACTTACTGGGCACTCAAATGCTCATCCTTGCTTAATTTAAACGTTTTCAGCTAAGCGTGAACAAACAGAAAGCTCTGGTAGGAACAAGGGAAAAGGAAAGGTTGCTGAATGATTTCAACGTTATCTTATGTAATAGTTTAATATTATTAAGACAATGACATATATTATCTATCATGTTATGTAAGGAATGTATTAAAGGTTATGTACTTGGGAGCTAGACTCTGATGATTATGTAAATTAAGTTTAATATTTATATTATTATTATTATTAGTATTATTCCACTCATAGAAGTGGTATCCTGAAGCACCGAGTTCGGGTTTCAAGTACCCAAATTTCGGGGCGTCACAGGTTGGTATCAGAGCTTAGGGCTAAAAACCTTAGGTGTGCTAGACCTTAGGCTATAATCTTAGAACAGAGGAAAATGTTGAAAATATAAATAACTCATATAGAGTTTAAAAAGAGATGAATTGAATAAATTCATCGTCAAACAAAATAAAAGATAACTTATATAAAACTATTATTTGCTGTGTGTATATATGCTAATCAGGATAATTTATATGTGTAGATGTCTGGTGGAAAAGGCTTGTTATATGCTTATAGCATGAAGAAATATCAAATCCATACACCCGAGCTGATATCGAAGCCAATAGCTGAAATAGAGGCTCACAATAAAACCAACTCGAACGAGGTGGTTATCGTGGAAAATGTAGTACCAGATCCGAAAATGGTGGAACTGACAGATATTGATTCGGACACTAAAGTTGAAGCTGATCAAGCATCAACGGAGGTGCAGGATCTGAGGAACCAGGTTTCTTCTCTGGAAAGGCTGTGGGAAATAGAAAAGTTGTTGAGTAGTCAGTTACGTCAAGCGTTAATAGAAACAATGGAAGAACAAGATAAGCTTAAAATCCAAATTGATCAGATGTGAGCCACAAGCAACACATCATGTGCATCTCCGATTAAGAAAGGGAAAAGAAAGATAGAAGACCATGACTTAGGAAAATTCAACAAGAAGAAAAGGAAAAGAATATGTTATCTTTGAGGTTATGAAGGACATACTACTCTGTATTGTCCCGACTATAAACCAGGTGCATGTTTTGTTTGTGGAATGGAAGGTCATCAGGAAAAAGGTTGTCCAAGGAAAAAGGCGTAGCGAATAGGTAGTATAGGTTCTGTGGTGTAGGTGTGTTTAATGTAATATATAGGATAAGTATGTCTGTGTAAGTTATGTTCCCAACTTTTGTATTAGTCAAGACTGTAAATCCTGACTTTTGTAGTCACAAAGGGATAGCTGATGTTTAAAGCATTATGTGCTATGCTATGTAAAATATTCGTTAAATGAATATGAATCTAAGTTTGAGTAATGAAACAAGTTTAAAATATTAAACTTTTGCGATAAGGTTTAGAATGTTAGTTAAATTTATGATTTTATTTAATCAAATAATGCCGCTAAGACGTTGAACTCGAAATCAAAGGGCAAAAGAATCTGTCAACAACGCTGAGGGACAACAACAAGCAAACTCGATGCAGAACTTCGCGAACATGATAGCTCGGGCTATGCAACAGGGAATACCAGCTGCAGGGAACCAGCCGGACAACCGCTTAGCTAACTTCAAAGACTTTAAGGCTGTAGGACCGCCGAAATTCAAAGGTACAACTGATCATGTTAAAGCCCAAACTTAGGTCAAAGAGATTGAAAAAGCATTCATGATAGCTAGGGTAACTGAAGGGCAGAAGACCGCTTTTGCCACCTACATGATGAAGGGTGAGGCAAATTTTTGGTGGGAAGCGAATCAGGCGAGGGCAGGAAAAGGTGTGATAACATGGGATAGGTTTAAAACTTTATTTTTTGAAAACTATTTTTCATCTAGTATGCAGGCTAGGATGGAGGTGAAATTTTTAGAGTTAAAGTAGGAGAATATGACGGTGTCCGAAAATGCCACCAAATTTAATGAGTTAGCTAGGTTTGCCCCGCATCAAGTTGATACGAAGGCTAGAAAAGCGAGAAGGTTTGAGCTAGGATTAAAACCCTGGCTCTACAACAAGGTGGCAGTGTTGCAGATTCCTACATTTGCAGCACTCATGGAGAAGGCAATTATTGCTGAGGAGGGAAGTGAGGCCATGGGCCTCTACAACAAGGAGAGAAAGAATAAGGGTAAGGTAGAAGGAGCTGGGAAGGTAGGAATTAATAGTGGGAGCAGGAGTGGAGATGGAAAGAGGAAGGTGAATAATTTTGGGAATGTTTAGATCATGCAGGAAGGAGTTAAGAAGCCAGCTGTGCAGTGTAAGACTTGTGGATAGAACCACTCTGGAGATTGTCTGAAGGGAAAATTTGTTTGCTATAAGTGCGGGCAGGAGGGCCATATCTCTCCCAACTGTCCCAATCCAAGAATGAATAGTGGGTGTTTTCTGTGCGGATCGACTGAGCACAAGGTGAAAGATTATCCGAAGAGAAGGATGGAGGCAGGGAGTGTGACTACTGGCAAGGGCAGCGGAACTCTGGCAATCACGGGGCCTACGTCGTCAGACAAGCCAACAAAATTAATAGCAAAGGTCTACAACATGACTGTCCAGGACACGATAGCAGCTGGCAATGGGATTCCTGGTATTATTCGTATAACTTTTATTTTCTTTTACATGATTTTCCTATATATAGTAAATTATTTTATAAAGAAAATTTGAGGGAGGAATTTGAGTTCTTTTAAAAATCAAATTTTTGTTTAATTAGAAAGACAAGCTTGATGTAAATAGTTAAAGATCAGTTCGATCAAATTATGATCGAGATCTACTTGCAATGATTATGTATGCTATGTAACCCTGTATGTATAGGTTTTAAAATGGTGATTCCGGGGACGGAATCTTTATAAGGGAGGGTGAATGTAACAACCCGATATTTTTTATATAATTAAATCAGAAATTTTACGTATAAATTTTTATTTATTTTAAGGATGAGGATTTGTACAAGATATTGTGTATATGTAATTATGTGATAAATAAAAATATATTTATTACATGAATATTTACAAATAATTTTATTTTAGAATTATTGATTATTATTAAGTATATTCTTATAATAATTAATATGGTAGAAATGTTTTTATTAATTATTTTCTATGAAAATATAATCATATATTATTTAAATATTATATGGAATGATTTTTAGAATAATTATAATAATTATTTTATTATATGAATTTTTGTACAGATTATTAAGTTAATTATTTTACCTTAATTATTAAGGTTAAATATGGAAGAATAAATCAGATATGAAATCCAAACCCTAATTTTAGATTTTTATAAAGGAATGAGAATAATAATATAATAATATTATATTTTGATTTTTCAGTGCTATAAATATATACTGTATGTACGTATTGATGATGGTTGGTCAATTATGGTGTATAATTTTAAAACATTAATATTAATTGGTTAAACCCTAGTTTTACTGGGGGGAAACCCTAATTTGAAAATCAATTGTGAGTTTAAAATTGTTATATATGTTTTATGTTTTGTATTAAATGATTAATTATGTAAACCCTAATTAACATCTAGATTGAAAAATTTAGAAACCCTAAATAATTTTTAGAAAACTCTAAGTTATTAAAAACCCTAATGTTAAACCCTAATTTGAAACTCAAATTAGAGTTCAAGATTGATTGATGATTGTGTTAATGTGATTAATTAACAAGTATTAGAATTATAATTGTTAATTATGAAAACCCTAAATTACTAAACTAGAAACCCTAATTTCTATATTTAGTAACCCTAATGAGTAATTATAAAAGTTAATTACTTATTGTGAACCTTAATTGCTAAATTAGCAAGGTTAATTAATTAGTAAATAATTAAACCCAAATGTTCATGTATAATATAATTAGAAATCTAATCTAATTAAAGAAACTCTAATTATAATTTTAAAAAAACTAAAATTTCTATTTTTCTCTATAATTGCAAAATCCTAGAAATCCTTCAATTTTGTGCTAACCTTAGGGTTAAACTCTAAGGGTTTGACATGTTACATAATTGCCATTAAATTCATAACGCTAATGAAAATTTTACCCCTCTTGCATTATTTAAGGTAACTTGTAGAATTTGGTCTAGAAGGAGTTGTTGGCCAACCCTAGTGTAGCATGTGACTAACTTTCCAGCAGATCAGCCTCATATCTCAGCATAATACATTGCATCTAAGTGTTTATATAATGATCAAAGAGAGAGAGAAAGTCACATTTTTGCTCATTTTGCTCAAACATCCAACCAATCCTCTCTCTCACTAAAACCAACGAAAATTGATAGCATATCAGTCACATAATCAAGCCCCACTAACACCATAACAAAATCAGAAGTTCAGAATCAGAAGATCAAAGTGAGGTATAAAAACTAACCCTAGAAAATTTGATCTTGATCCACATGTTAGATGTTATGATTGAGTGTTAAAATATGTTGGTTATAGTATATAATGATGATCTGGGTTGCTAGATATTAGATCCATAACATCTAGAGGCTCGAATTTGAGATTCTACAAAATCTGGAAAAGATGTTCTTGGTGGTCTGACAATGAATGTCAGGCCTTATATCTCTGTGATATTTAATGTGTTTTGTGTTTTAGAAGTTCATAGTTGTAGTCTGTTATGTGCTCTTGGATCTAGAGCAAGAATAAAGCTTATATCGAGTCCAGATTGCAAGTTATTTAAGGTCAAAATTCGTTGACCGGCCATGACCAGGCGTTTTTCTGGGTAACCCAGAAATAACCCAGAAACAACCTCACCACGCTTTTGACCGGCTAGATCTTTCAGTGTGTTGTTGGTTTGTTGTTTGTGTTGCATCTAGGTTGTAGTCTTGTATATGAACTCCATGTTTATGCCTTATAATATCCTAATCATCAAACTGTGTGATTATAGAGGACGGTCAAACTAGGCCAAACGATCATGGAAGTTGTTTTCTGGGTAACCCAGAAAACGCTTGACCATGTCGTTTGACATGGTTTGACCAGTATGAATCTGCTTGATCTGTTGTTGTTTTAGTGATCTACTGTGATATAACCCTTCCTTGTCATGCTGGCAACATACTGAATTCATTACATCACATAAAGATTACACGGATCATAAGTAGTGGAAGCCCAAAAGTGCATGCTCGAACTGTTCTTCATTTCTAGGCAACCCAGAAATGAAGAACAGCCTCTGACAACACTTTTGGAGGCTCAGATCTCCTCGGTTATATATGTTATGAACTTGTTTGTAGTTCATTATTGTAGTCCGACACTAATACTTTAAGATCTGACCACAAGAATGCCTTGAATCATCATAGATTAAGATTAATGGCTGGTCAAAGTAGCCATCTCGAAACTGTGTATGATTTTTTGGGTTTGCATGAAGAACGCGAAGAACACCTACAGCGACGGTTCTGTCGCTATAAGTGGTATTTAGTGACAATTTCTATATAAAAATTATATTTTTATTAAATTATTATAGAAAATTAGTTTTTAATTATTAAAAATACAAAATAAATTATTAAAAATTATTTTAAATTCTGAAAATTAGTTTTTAATTATTTTGAATATGTTTCATAAATATTTAATATTTTTGAAATATTAAGGGTATTTAATTTATTTAATTATAATATTAAATAAATTATTTAAAAATGATTCAAATATTTGAAAAATCATTTAAAATTATATTATGGTATAAGAAAATATTTTAAGTTATTTTTAATGACATTTAATATTTTGTGATAAATTTCATTAATAAATTAATATTAATGATAAGTAAGTTATTTACTAAATGAATTAAATAAATTAATTAAAAATGATTTTATTATATTAAAAATCATTTTAAATATTAATAAGGTATTTAAGAATATTTTAAGTTATAAAATATAACTTTTAATATTTAAAGATAAATTTCATTAATTAATTATTATTAATGATATTAAGGTTATTTAATAATTATATTAAATGATATAATTATAAAAATCATTTTAAATAAAATTAAAGTGTTTAAAGATATTTTAAGTTATAAAATATAACATTTAATATTTAAAGGATAATTTTATTAATAATTTAATACTACTGATTATTAACTTATTGTTAAAGATATTAAATTAATTAATAATTATATTAAATAAATAGTTTAAAAATGGTTTTATTAATTTAAAAATTATTTAAAAAGGATATAAATGAATTAAAATTATTTTAAGTAATGATTAAAGACTTTAATATTTTGATAAATAATACATTAATATTTAAATATTAATGGTAATTATTTAAAAATAATTTTAAATATTTTAAAAATTATTTAAGGGTAATATTAATACTTTAAAAGTATTTTGATTTATTATAAATAACTTTAATATTTTGACAATGGTTTCATTAATAGTTTAATATTAATTAAATATTAATGATAATAGAATTGTTTAATATTTAAATCATTTAATAATGATTCCGATGTTTGAAAATTCATGATAAATTATAATAAATGTTTAAAAATTATTATATGTCATTTAAAAATAATATGACTGATACTTACAGATATTGAGTTACAGATTAGAGTCTTAGACTCGGTAAATACCCGATAAAGCCATCGATTCACCGACATGTTTCAGAAATTGATCTGAACTTAGATAATGTGATTAGATAAGTGATTATTTGTGATTCAATGGTTGTTAAACCTATATGCCAATGTGATTAGGTTATGTGCTGACAGCAATAAGAAGTATTATGTGTTACGATATGTTATTCTAATCAGTAAAATGATCTTATTGCTGATAGGCGATTCTATAAAAGATAAAACTAAGTAGCGAGTTGTAAGCAGCGCATCAGGCAAGTATCTTACCTTTGTATTTCCTTTATGCAATGGACATGTGTAAGACCCCAATTTTTATAAATAAAGATGAATTTTCTATAAATATCATTTTTGAATATTATGGAGTTAATTTGATATAATGTTATAGTTGTGGGTAATATTTATAAATTTTGCAAAGTAAGCAAGTTGTTATAAAATATTCGTTTGGTCGGAGAATATTCTTTTTGTCGGGGAATATTCGTACGACGGCACAATCATTGGTGGACCCCACAACGGAATTATTGTCGGATTGAGAAAACGACAGAATTATCTTTCTATAAAAATAACGGCTGAGGTGTTACCGTTAAAACCGTTAAAACTGTTGAACTACTCGGTAGTAAAAGTACAGTAATACGCGTGGTTGCATAGTAGCACACGGTATTGATTATTGATGCTTACGTGAGAAGTCACTCAGCTATACTCAATTATTGCTACAGTAATTGCTGCATCATATCTCTTAAATTATTGTCATAGTATCATCTGTATAATATGTTATATTATTGAGACGTTGTGGTAAGTTTGGTTATTTTATGGGGGGCCATATGTCATCATCTAAGAGTCTCTTCGTCAATAGTAATTACCGTCGTCAATAGTAATTACCGTCGTCAATAGTAATTACCGTCGTCAATAGTATTTACCTTGGTCAATAGTAATTACCTTCGTCAATAGTATTTACCTTGGTCAATAGTAATTACCTTCGTCAATAGTATTTACCTTGGTCAATAGTAATTACTTTCGTCAATAGTAGTTGTCCCTTCAATATTACCAAGTGTCATTTGACCATTCGTTAAGACCAAGAGTCATTTGACCCTTCGTTAAGACCAAGAGCCACCCTCAGTTTTTCTATAAATAGAGGCCTAGGGCTTCATTATTTTTCACGAATTCATTCAAGCCATAGAGAGAGAAAGTATAGAGAGAATAAGAGAGAGAGAATAAAAGTATTCTGCTACATCACTTTTCCAATATCCAGTTCTTTTAAGGTAGGGAATATTATTTCTTTTATATTCATGAAGAGAACTTCTGTTATTCCATTTGTTATTATTCTGTTGAAATAACCAGTATACGCGGTCTACCCTATACTTGGTGACATTCTTCTATTATTCTGTTGGAACATCCTGTCTGTGTGTTTTACACCGGACCTGGTTCCGTTTATTATTCTGTTGGAACATCCTGTCTGTGTGTTTTACACCGGACCTGGTTCCGTTTTATTATTATTCTGTTGGAATATCCTGTCTGTGTGTTTTACACCGGACCTGGTTCCATTATTTATTATTCTGTCGGAATATCCTGTCTGTGCGTTTACGCCGGACCTGGTTCCATTATTTATTATTCTATTGGAATAACCTGTCTGTGCGGTCTATCGCATGCATGGTGATTTCTTTTGTTATTCCATTCTTTATTGTACTCAGTTGGTTAAGTTTTGACTTCTATACTCCATGAAATTTGTGGAATATCCTTGATAGTTGCCTTTCATCCAGTATCTTTTCAAGAAAATATTCTTCTAAGCATTCTTGAATTTTACTCCACAATGCAGTATCATGTTGACAATTTGGACGTTGTTAATTCCTGGATAAATTAATTCTTGAACTTGTTTTATTGAATTCTTATATCATTGTCATCATCCTCATGTTTATAAAATGTTGAAAGTCATCTGTGGCCTGTATTGCATAGATGGACTTGGTATGATTATGACCAGGGATTATTCGGTATAATCATGACCGTAATGTTACAAATGATGTGGTAAAAGTCCTCATTGGCCCGTAGTGCATTGATGGACAGTTGTTGGCATGATCATGACCATTAATGAATACACGAATATCCTTGGCCGTAGTGCAGGGGTGATTCGATGATGTGGATTATTTTATTAAGCTGAGTCTCAGCGATTACAGTGTTGAAAAACTTTTTAAATCATAAAAGATAGTAGAGTTTATTTTCTACTTGACTCTTTTAATGGATTGCTTGTTCCGCTACAGTTAAACTTGATGTCTATTATATTTTATCAGTTTAACATCGTTGAAGGCTAATGATAATTTATTCTGCATTATCTTAGTCATAATATTTCTTACTGGGCTAGTTGAGCTCACCCTTTCTTTCACTGTTCTCTTCAGGAAATGAGAACGTAGCTGGGACAAGTCGGGGTACGGAGTGATGGTCCGAATGATAGTATTAGTTAGTAGTCCTCACTATTCTATGTAATGGTGTGTTAATAAATGTAATGAGGACTCCTTTTGAGTATGAATACTCTCTAGAAGATAATATTTGTATTCAAACTCACAGTTTATGTTTTGTCGTATTGTACACGACAGTTGTATTATTAAGTTGTATTTGTATTCTGTACTATGTATCTGACGACCCAAGATGGGTGATGTATACCTAATTTTGGGGGCGTCACAGTTGGTATCAGAGCTTAGGGATATGATCCCTGGCTAAGATGTGAGAATAGAACTAGGAGGGGAGAGACGGGGAATTCCTTCGCTAGTATGACATACCTAAGTTTATTTGCATGGTATTTAATTGGTCGGTCATAATATAAGGATAATATATGACATATCAATTAATTTTTATTTTGTGGCAGTATCTGAAAATGGCATCTGAGAATGTTGAGAATAGCAATGGAGCACAGACGACTGTTGATTCACCACATATCAATAATCAGGATAATGTGCATCAGGAAGGTGTCAATCCTCATGCAAACAACAACACTGACCAAATGATGAATGATCAAATGTTCAGAGGCTTTATGCAATTCATGCAACAACAGGTGAAAGCGGCTCCTGTCCACAACGTAGGTGGAAATACTGGAAACTCTCAGGCGGTCACCGCTAAACAGTTTAAGGAGCTGGGACCACCGGAGTTTAAGGGAGAACCCAAACCACTTGTAGCTGAAACATGGATAAAGCAGATCACCAAGATATTTGATGTCTTGGGTTGCTCCGAGGAGCAAAAGGTTCCCTTTGCCGCCTTTATGTTGCGAGGAGAGGCAGATTACTGGTGGGAATCGATAAAGCGTACTCAACCTGCCGCACTGAAGATGTCTTGGGAGAAGTTCCAAGATCTGTTTAACGACAAATACTTTCCCGAGAGTATTCGTCACATGAAGGAGGTGGAGTTCATCAAATTGGAGCAGAATAATATGACCGTGTCGCAGTACGAGGCAAAATTTGCGGAGTTATCCCGGTTTGCGTCCCACCTGGTGGATAATGAAGAAAGAATGACGCGGATGTTTTTAAGAGGTTTGAAGCCGGAGATACGTCAACATCTTGTTTCTCATAAACTGTGTTTGTATTCAGATGTTGTAAATAGGGCTCAGTTGGTGGAGCGCGATAACGAGATAACGCAACCAAAAGAGAGCAGCCGGCAAAATGATAATACCAGTGAGAGCAGTCATCGAAGCGGTGACAACAAGCGTGGAGGGAATCAACAGGCCAGAAATGGTAACCACTTCGGTGGTAATCAGGGCCAAAACAATAAGAATGGACATTTCAAGAAGAGGAGATTCAACAATGATGGAAAGACGTCAGCACCAGCACCTGTCGTTAAGGAAGGAGAACGACCACCTATCATATGTTTCAAATGCGGAGGGGAGGGGCACATCAGTCCAAACTGCGCGATGCCGTCCAAAGCATGTTATAATTGTGGAAGAGAAGGTCATTTAGCCCGATTTTGTCGTTTACCGAAGACAAATTCAGCTAGGATGGAGGCACCAAAGGCCGTCCCAGAAAAGTCAAAACCGGTTGTGCAAGGGAGAGCGTTTGTTGTGACCTCCCAGAAGCAAGGAACCCGAATGAGGTCATCACGGGTAAGCTTATCATAAACTCTAACGAAGTCTATACTTTATTTGATACCGGTTCAACCCATTCTTTTATTTCTCCTACTTGCGCTCATCGATTAAATTTGATTCCGGAGAAATTAGACTTTGACTTATCTGTGGAAACTCCGTTGGGAGAAACCTTCATTACCTCCACTGTTTATAAGTCTTGTTTGGTTCAAGTTGGTACCCACACATTACCTATCGATCTGATTTCATTAAAAATACTTGCATTTGACGTGATTCTAGGGATTGATTGGTTAACTACTCATTATGCAAAAATTGATTGTTTTCGTAAGGTTGTTAGTTTTCATATTCCTAATCGACCTATTATGCGAATTCAAGCAACCAAACCATTAAAATCAATCGCTGTCATCTCAAGCCATAAAACTATTCGTTTATTGAAAAACGGATGTCAAGCTTTCTTAGCTCATGTCACAGATCTAAACAAAAATACGTCAGTTTTGAATGATATTTCTATTGTTAATAAATTCCCTGACGTATTCCCTGAAGAACTTCCTGGCCTACCCCCAGAGCGTGAAATTGAATTTTGTATCGATCTTGAACCCGGTACAAAACCCATTTCCAAAGCCCCATATCGAATGGCTCCTATTGAACTTCAGGAGTTAAAGATCCAACTGCAGGAATTGTTAGACATTGGCTTTATTCGTCCTAGTACTTCTCCTTGGGGAGCTCCTGTTCTATTCGTGAAGAAGAAAGATGGAAGTATGCGACTTTGTATTGATTATCGGGAGTTGAATCATGTCACCATCAAAAACAGGTACCCATTGCCACGTATTGATGACCTGTTTGACCAGTTGCAAGGAGCACAATTCTTTTCAAAGATCGATCTTCGTTCTGGATATCATCAGCTGAAGGTTAGAACTGAGGATATTCCAAAGACGGCTTTTAGAACTCGGTACGGGCATTATGAATTCCTAGTCATGTCCTTTGGATTGACTAATGCTCCTGCTGCCTTCATGGATATGATGAACCGGGTATTCAAGGAATATTTGGATCACTTTGTGGTCGTCTTTATTGATGACATCCTTATTTATTCCAAAAGCCGTGAAGATCATGAGCAACACTTGAGGCTGGTACTCCAAAAGCTTCGTGAATACAAGCTTTATGCCAAGTTGAAGAAATGCGAGTTCTGGCTGGAGGAGGTAGCATTCCTTGGGCACGTAGTATCAAGTCGTGGAATATCGGTTGACCCGGCAAAGATTGAAGCTATTCAAAGCTGGGAGCAACCTAAATCAGTGACCGAGGTACGTAGCTTTCTTGGTTTAGCTGGTTATTATCGGAGATTCGTGGAAGGATTTTCTCGAATCGCTACTCCATTAACTCAGCTGACTCGGAAAGATACAAAGTTTGGTTGGAGCGAAGAATGTGAGCAGAGTTTTCAAGAACTCAAGAGGAGACTCATTTCAGCACCTGTTCTAACAATACCATCTGGCTCGGAGGGATTTGTCATCTACAGTGATGCTTCGAGCAAAGGGTTGGGATGTGTTCTCATGCAACATGGAAAAGTCATAGCCTATGCATCAAGACAACTCAAGGAATATGAGAGGAATTATCCTACTCATGATCTAGAGTTGGCAGCTGTTGTCTTTGCACTTAAAATTTGGAGGCATTACTTGTATGGGGAGAAAGTGGAGATCTTTACGGATCATAAAAGCCTCAAATATTTCTTCACTCAAAAGGAACTCAACATGCGACAACGACGTTGGCTTGAACTGTTGAAAGATTATGATCATACCATTCAATACCATCCTGGAAAAGCGAACGTGGTAGCTGACGCATTGAGTAGAAGATCATATGCGGGTACAAGTGCAATATTAACAACGCAAAGGCCCATTTTGTGTGACTTGCAAAGGATGGAGATAGAGTTGAAGACTCCAGGGACCCATGTGATGATGGCGAATATACGAGTAGAACCGACTTTAATCGATAAAGTTAAAGCTGCTCAAGCTACAGACCTGGAGCTGATGCGTATGAGGAAGAAAGTGCAAGAAGGTTCTATGCCGGAAGCAAGAATCGATGAAGAAGGAATACTTCGAGTCAACTCCAGACTTTGTGTTCCTAACAACCCTGATTTAAAGTATGAAATCATGATGGAGGCGCACAACACACCGTTTGCAATCCATCCTGGAAGTACCAAAATGTATCATGATCTTCGTCATACATTTTGGTGGAGCAATATGAAGAGAGAGATAGCGTTGTTTATCTCAAGGTGTCTAACTTGTCAACGAGTCAAAGCGGAGCATCAAGTACCAAAAGGTCCATTGCAACCACTTGAAATTCCAGAATGGAAGTGGGAGCACATTACCATGGATTTCGTTACCGGTCTTCCTAGGGTTTCTCAAGGTATTGATGCGATTTGGGTCATTGTTGATAGATTGACCAAGTCTGCTCATTTCTTACCGATACGAGAAACTTATACACTTGAACGTCTTGCTCGTATGTACATAAACGAGATTGTAAGACTGCATGGTATGCCAGTATCCATAGTTTCTGATCGAGACCCAAGATTCACTTCACGATTTTGGGTTAGTTTACAAAAAGCTATGGGCACGGAGTTACGATTTAGTTCAGCATATCATCCTCAGACGGACGGACAATCAGAGAGGACTATTCAAACTCTTGAAGATCTATTAAGACTCTGTGTCTTTGACTTCAAGGGAAGTTGGGACAAGTTCTTACCATTGGTGGAGTTTTCCTACAACAACAGTTATCAAGCAAGTATTGGCATGGCTCCATTCGAAGCATTGTATGGAAGAAAATGTCGTTCTCCAGTATGCTGGGATGAGGTGGGCGAAGCAACGTTGTTGGGACCGGAGTTGGTACGTATGACTACAGAAAAGATTCAAACGATCCGACAACGTATAAAAACCTCACAAGATCGACAAAAGAGTTATGCTGATCTTCATCGAAAGGACGTGGAATTTGATGTAGGAGATCATGTGTTCTTACGTGTTGCTCCATGGAAAGGAGTTACGAGATTTGGAAAGAGAGGAAAGCTAAATCCTCGATTCATCGGTCCATTTTTAATCCTCGATCGAGTAGGAACTGTGGCTTATAGACTCGCTTTACCGCCAAGTATGTCTCGTGTTCATAACGTTTTTCACATATCCATGTTACGCAAATATGTGGAAGACCCGAACCACATTATTGAGTTAGAACCGGACGAAATAGCGGAGGATTTGACGTATGAAGAAGTTCCTGTTCAAATCTTGGATAAGAAGGAACATATTCTACGCTCCAAGGTTATACCTCAAGTTAAAGTTTTGTGGAGAAACCACGATGTTGAGGAAATGACTTGGGAGTTAGAATCAGAAATGAAATCAAGGTATCCTTACCTCTTCGACATACCAGGTACGTACCCTAATTTCGAGGGCGAAATTTCATAAGAAGGGGAGGTTGTAAGACCCCAATTTTTATAAATAAAGATGAATTTTCTATAAATATCATTTTTGAATATTATGGAGTTAATTTGATATAATGTTATAGTTGTGGGTAATATTTATAAATTTTGCAAAGTAAGCAAGTTGTTATAAAATATTCGTTTGGTCGGAGAATATTCTTTTTGTCGGAAATATTCGTACGACGGCACAATCATTGGTGGACCCCACAACGGAATTATTGTCGGATTGAGAAAACGACAGAATTATCTTTCTATAAAAATAACGGCTGAGGTGTTACCGTTAAAACCGTTAAAACTGTTGAACTACTCGGTAGTAAAAGTACAGTAATACGCGTGGTTGCATAGTAGCACACGGTATTGATTATTGATGCTTACGTGAGAAGTCACTCAGCTATACTCAATTATTGCTACAGTAATTGCTGCATCATATCTCTTAAATTATTGTCATAGTATCATCTGTATAATATGTTATATTATTGAGACGTTGTGGTAAGTTTGGTTATTTTATGGGGGGCCATATGTCATCATCTAAGAGTCTCTTCGTCAATAGTAATTACCGTCGTCAATAGTAATTACCGTCGTCAATAGTAATTACCGTCGTCAATAGTATTTACCTTGGTCAATAGTAATTACCTTCGTCAATAGTATTTACCTTGGTCAATAGTAATTACCTTCGTCAATAGTATTTACCTTGGTCAATAGTAATTACTTTCGTCAATAGTAGTTGTCCCTTCAATATTACCAAGAGTCATTTGACCCTTCGTTAAGACCAAGAGTCATTTGACCCTTCGTTAAGACCAAGAGCCACCCTCAGTTTTTCTATAAATAGAGGCCTAGGGCTTCATTATTTTTCACGAATTCATTCAAGCTATAGAGAGAGAAAGTATAGAGAGAATAAGAGAGAGAGAATAAAAGTATTCTGCTACATCACTTTTCCAATATCCAGTTCTTTTAAGGTAGGGAATATTATTTCTTTTATATTCATGAAGAGAACTTCTGTTATTCCATTTGTTATTATTCTGTTGAAATAACCAGTATACGCGGTCTACCCTATACTTGGTGACATTCTTCTATTATTCTGTTGGAACATCCTGTCTGTGTGTTTTACACCGGACCTGGTTCCGTTTATTATTCTGTTGGAACATCCTGTCTGTGTGTTTTACACCGGACCTGGTTCCGTTTTATTATTATTCTGTTGGAATATCCTGTCTGTGTGTTTTACACCGGACCTGGTTCCATTATTTATTATTCTGTCGGAATATCCTGTCTGTGCGTTTACGCCGGACCTGGTTCCATTATTTATTATTCTATTGGAATAACCTGTCTGTGCGGTCTATCGCATGCATGGTGATTTCTTTTGTTATTCCATTCTTTATTGTACTCAGTTGGTTAAGTTTTGACTTCTATACTCCATGAAATTTGTGGAATATCCTTGATAGTTGCGTTTCATCCAGTATCTTTTCAAGAAAATATTCTTCTAAGCATTCTTGAATTTTACTCCACAATGCAGTATCATGTTGACAATTTGGACGTTGTTAATTCCTGGATAAATTAATTCTTGAACTTGTTTTATTGAATTCTTATATCATTGTCATCATCCTCATGTTTATAAAATGTTGAAAGTCATCTGTGGCCTGTATTGCATAGATGGACTTGGTATGATTATGACCAGGGATTATTCGGTATAATCATGACCGTAATGTTACAAATGATGTGGTAAAAGTCCTCATTGGCCCGTAGTGCATTGATGGACAGTTGTTGGCATGATCATGACCATTAATGAATACACGAATATCCTTGGCCGTAGTGCAGGGGTGATTCGATGATGTGGATTATTTTATTAAGCTGAGTCTCAGCGATTACAGTGTTGAAAAACTTTTTAAATCATAAAAGATAGTAGAGTTTATTTTCTACTTGACTCTTTTAATGGATTGCTTGTTCCGCTACAGTTAAACTTGATGTCTATTATATTTTATCAGTTTAACATTGTTGAAGGCTAATGATAATTTATTCTGCATTATCTTAGTCATAATATTTCTTACTGGGCTAGTTGAGCTCACCCTTTCTTTCACTGTTCTCTTCAGGAAATGAGAACGTAGCTGGGACAAGTGGGGTACGGAGTGATGGTCCGAATGATAGTATTAGTTAGTAGTCCTCACTATTCTATGTAATGGTGTGTTAATAAATGTAATGAGGACTCCTTTTGAGTATGAATACTCTCTAGAAGATAATATTTGTATTCAAACTCACAGTTTATGTTTTGTCGTATTGTACACGACAGTTGTATTATTAAGTTGTATTTGTATTCTGTACTATGTATCTGACGACCCAAGATGGGTGATGTATACCTAATTTTGGGGGCGTCACAACATGAGTAAGAATGTTCTAAATTCATATTATTACTGTACAGATTATTAACCCTATATTATATACTTCCATTGATTATCAACATGCTAGTATATGGTAATTCAAATATATATATTCTGTTCGTTAATTTTTATAAATGGTTATACAAGTGTCCTCACTTGGATAATCATTGTATTTAATCACATGTTGATACACTTTGTCAATTACCCGTATATATATATATATATATATATTATATATATATATATATATATATATATATATATATATATGTTGAATTATAGATTATTGTTGAACAAGATACAACCTTTGATTTGGAACCCAGACAAGTATGAACATCCCTACACGAGAAAACTTTTATGCACCTAAGGCGGACAGAGTGAACGATACCCTCGTTCTTACATGTAGTATTGATCATTGCAAGGTACAACGGGGTGATCGCCCCCGTGCCCATAAGTTATGACGGTTTGCTGATGAATTTCTGCTTAACCTTTTCGAAATTGAAAACAATGTTCATAGTATGTCACCTTAACCCTAGTTATAGTCATTACGTAGTTTCAAAATTTTGAAAGAGGATTGTTATGTTATTATTATCGGTACAGATTACTTCATAACTATTGATCTGTTGTAGAAGGATAGTATAAAAAAATATTTAAATTCTTTCAGCTTATATATATAATTGTTATTACTTGCTGGGCACTCAAATGCTCATCCTTGCTTAATTTAAATGTTTTCAGCTAAGTGTGAACAAACAGAGAGCTCTGCTAGGAACAAGGGAAAAGGAAAGGTTACTGAATGATTTCAACGTTATCTTATGTAATAGTTTAATATTATTAAGACAATGACATATATTATCTATCATGTTATGTAAGGAATGTATTAAAGGTTATGTACTTGGGAGCTAGACTCTGATGATTATGTAAATTAAGTTTAATTTTTATATTATTGTTATTATTATTAGTATTATTCCGCACATAGAAATGGTGTCGTGAAGCACCGAGTTCGGGTTTCAAGTACCCAGATTTGGGGGCGTCACATAATCCATTTCCTATGTCGCACATAAGGAGAAAACATAAACACCAATTAGTCATATATTGGACTTACGCATTGGTTTACTTAACTTTACTTCTTAGGGTTCGCGTTCTTGCAATATACGTTTACGCGACTAACTTCCTTTACCAGTTTACGGCTTCATGACATACGGATATGTCTTACTCAGAACGTTCATCATCTTGGATGATTTATATTCTTATCTTCTTCTTATAACCTTACTAGGACTCAGCACACATCGTGTCTCTGCTAGTAGTCCATATGGTACTCTGAGTGGTTTCCCACAAACAACCAACAAACAAGTTCCCGTCTCATCTACACTGCCATCACAGTGAGTTAGATCGGTTGCCAGTTTCGTATATACCTTCGCTCCCTGAAGGAATTGTTTAGCTCAGCTCCCATATGTCAACCATCAAAGGTTACGATTGTACCACAACCAAAACTTACTGTAACTTATCCGAACCATTAAACTTAATATTCGTTAAATCAATTTCTTATTCTTTACGACTTTCTGATAACTAAATGCCATACCTCAGGATTCATTCCTTATCCGATTCACATTCAGCTTTCATTAATCTTATTACCGTTCACTACGGCTTTCTTAATAATTCATATCTTATTTAATATTAATAGTTTCGTTATCCATTACATGAACCCCATGTTCATTATTCGTTCTTAGTGTCGAAGCCATATTGATCGTTGTATGCTAAGACCGATCGTCCATCGCAACAACATTGTGTTCACAGCGTCTATACACTTCACACTTATCTCCCATTATCATGACATAAGATCGAAATGTTATTCATTATCCTCATCACTCAACGTCTAAGGAATCACAATTATAGCAATCTCTCACGTTCGTTCATCGCGACTACGGTCCCCCGGATATCGGTTCCGTAACCTGTACCTAAAATCAGTCTTTTAATCTTCCCGTTCAACCCTTACTACAGGTATAATTCACTTGATTAAGTGTTACATTAATTGGACATTATGTTCTTTATTCTTCTCCCGTCGGACAAAGTTTGTACACGGGCTAGCCTTTCCTCCTTCTCCTCCTCCCATCTGAACTCTCTCTCTCTCTCTCTCTCTCTCTCTCTCAAGTTATAGGATTTTCAAAATCCTAAAAAATGAAATCTAGCTTCCTATTTATAGAAAACCAAAGCTTAGGGCAATTTGGTCATTTTGCTCCCACCTCCTTACTATTCCCACCTCTTCCAACACTTAGTCACCAAGTAAACTTGGCCTCCACCCTTACTTGGTGGCCAAGTGGCCTGCCCACATGCCCATGGGTCATCCCATGGGTTGCCCCAATGGTTATTACTCATCCGGTTACCCATCGGTTTGATCCGCGGTTTCTTTTCTTGGTTTGGGCCTTAACCCTAATTCTTATTGGGCCTATCTTGGGCTTGATTTCACAAAGCATTAGGCTTAACATAATCCAAGTCCAATTGGATTCTATAAAGTCCATGAACTCAAAGTCCATTAAGACTAATCGTAATCTACGCATCTCATTCTCGTATTCTCTTCGTATATCGTTCGTACGATATTCGTATTATACGTCGTAATAATCTTCGTACTATACTCGTATAATAACTAGTATTATACTCGTATCTCTCACGCATAATAACCCTAATTATTGTACGAAGTCATTAAATTCTCGGAACTTACTTTTACTAAGTACCCTTAGGTTTTAAGTCCGCAGGCGAAAACTTCGTTTTTGCCATAACTGAAATATTATTGAATATTCCATCACGTCTCAAAATTATACGTAATCATTAATTTCTCGGAATTTCGAAATAAATCTCCGAGCAGAAACTGATGAATAGTGCCTATTTTGTCTTTTTTCCCGAAAATATTTTTGTTCCCGGAAAATTTTTATTTTCATCTTGGCAAATTCTTACTCGTTCAATCTAGCTCGTAGCCAGAATACTCTCGACTTATAATCATCCTAGGTTCTAGAACAATTATTAAACACATGGCACAGAATAATATTAATAAAAATTAGTTTTATTAATAACTAATTCTTTAAACCTAAATTCTGGACGATCCAAATTTTCGGGTTGTCACATTCTTCCCTCCTTATAAAAATTCCGTCCTCAGAATTTCTTAAAATCACACCCTTACCCGGGTCATCACATTCACCCCTTCTTCACAGAATTTCATCCTCAAAATTTTAGCTTACCCTTCTTCTCAACTTCTCTTCAACGGAGTTCTTATCTTTCCCTCATTCCTAACCCCATAACCTATCAAGAATCATGAAGTAGAAGGAATAACGAGGAATATAAAATTTCCTTTTAAAACATTTCATACATTTGCTGAGGGGACAAATCGACCATGAACACTTACTAGGTTAAACAACATTTCGTCGTAAGCCCTTCTTTAACGGTCAGTTTACAATTACAAAGAAAGCAACTACCTCTTCCATGTGACAACCCGAGAATTTAGAAAAATTTTATTAATTGATTTAAAGTTCAAAATTAGAACCTAGACAGAAAATAAGTGTATACGTTTGATATTTTTGAGATGGAATTTTGAGGATTTCAAAATTCTGTGAAGGATTTAAGTGAATTATTCAGGATTAAGGGAATAAGCGTTTATGTTCTGTGTAAATGGTATTATGTGTTCAGAATGTGGTTACGGGTCAAGGGTTGACCAGATAACCGATATATGTATCAAACCCTAAGTATATATTAAGAACATCATCGTTCGGTTAAAAACCATAGCGATTACCAAGAAACCCTAGAAATTGATTCTGAAACCCTAATTTCGATTTCGGGTATTCAAAAACCTAATTCGAAAGTTGAAAACCCTAAATTAGAAACTTAATGGCATAAATGTAAATAATTATAATATTAATTAGGGTAACGCTTAATTAAATTAGCAAACCCTAATTTCAGATTTTTGAACCCTAATTATTCTGCCAGGAACCCTAATGTACAGTTATGGAATTAATTGCTAATTTAGCAATATTAATTAGTAAATATTAATCCCAAATATTTTTAGTCCTAATGTGATTAGGAAGTTGTAATATAATAAGGAAGCCCTAATTATAATTTAGAAATCATGATTTTCTAGTTTAAAATCTAATTAGAAAATCTTAGAATTTTAATTGCTAAAATCTAAAGTGTTAAACCCTAAACCCTAAAGTGCTAAACCCTAAACCCTAAGGGTTGTAGCCAATATCTTAAATACCCTTAATAATGGAAGCGAAAAGTCTAGAATACCCTTTTATGCATTATTAAAGGTAACTTTCAATTATGTCCAATTTACCCTTTTGTGCATTATTGGAGGGAAGTGAGCAAATCTAGCCATGATCTTGTAGGGGTGGCTAACTCTAGCCTAGCATGTGACTTATAGCTCAATTATCAGCCTTTAGACTTGCTAGATACATTGTAATAATTGCATCATATCAATTATGTAGATTAAGAGAGAGAAAATCATACTTTCATTTTCATTCTCTCAAATTCTTTCTCTCTCTTCTAGATCCGAATTATAGAGTGAGAGAGAGTGGTAAGATAAACCAATATCAGTTCTTAGCTTAGCAAGATCAGAACTCAAAGATCAGAAATCAAAATCCAAGTTTTAAAGGTATAAAAACCCTAACTTAGAAATCCTTAGATCTGATGTTTGATGTTATGATTTGTTGGTTAAATATGTGTTAGATGGTATCATTTAGTGATCTGGGTTGTCAAATACCAGATCCATAACATCAAAGTGCTCGAAATTAGCATTTCTTGAAATCTGGAAATTTTGATTTTTGAGTCTGACAGTCAAATGTCAGTCATCATAGATCTTAGTATGATATGTGTTTTTGTTGTTTAAGTGTTTAATTTTGTAGTCTAGTATGCGATCTTTCATATAGTACAAGATTCAATGTCAGATCTGTTATAGAATTGAAGTTATGATGGGTCAAAACCCGTTGACCGGGCATGACCGGTCAAAATCTGGGCAGCCCAGAAAGTATGAAACTCTGTCTGACAAGATATTTGAAGCCTGATATCTGACAAGTTTTAGATTTTTTGATGTTGTGTTTGTTACCATGTTGTAGCATGTTGTATGAACTTTAGATGCATGACTTTAGATCCTTTAAACAAGCATTAGATCAATTGGAGTGAGCGGTCAATGTAGCCATTCGAGCCTGATTTTACATTTCTGGGAATTTCCAGAAATTCTATGAATACCCGTTCTGACAGGGTTTGAATGAGATGTAACTTGTGATTTGGTTGTTGTTTAATTGATCTATTGTTGTAGTGTTGTTCCTTGTTATTTATACTACGAGTATGAACCAATAAATCACCAGAATAAGGAACAGAACAGCTAGCTAATTGAGCTTGAAATGAGACACTCGAATTGCCTGGGTTTCTGGAAAACCCAGGTGATGTCTGACAGTGACTTTAGAAGCCTAGATCTATTAATTTGTTTGTTGTGTGACCTAAATGGTAGTTGAGTATTGTAACATTACATTTCCACAACCAGGTCCATGTTCAAGTAAACTCAAAAATAATTTTGGTTGAAAGATGAAGCCGGTCAAACATACCAACTTGGTGTCTGACAAGGAAATCTGGGTTCTTGCTCAAGAACACCAAGAACACCTATAGCGACGGTTCTGTCGCTATAGGGCTCTTTTGTGACAGTTTAGTTTCCAAAATTATTATTTTTAATAAATAATTAGTATTAAATGGTATATAATTATTAAAAATACATATTAAATTCTGAAAAATTATTGTAAAGTCTGAAAAATAATTTTTAATTATTTTGAGTATATTTTGAAAATATTTAATATTTTCGGAATATAAATGGTATTTAATTTATTTAATTATATTACTAAATAAATTATTTAAAAATGGTTTTAATTCATGAAAAATCATGAAAAATTATATTATGGTGTTAGAAAATATTTTAAGTTATTTTTGATGACTTTTAATATTTTGTGATGAATTTCATTAATAATTTATTATTAATGGTAATTAGTTTATGTAATAAATATGTTAAATAAATTATGAAAAAAATAGAATTAATGATTTAAAAATCATATAAAAATGATTCACGTGTTATAAAAATATTTTAAGTTATAAAATATAACTTTTGATATTTTGACATGAAAATATTAATATTTTAATATTAATAGTAATTACCGGATAATGAATTTAACGGTTTAAAAATCACATAAATATGATTTTAAAGTATTAAAAATACTTTGTGATATTATAAATATATTATAATATTATGACATGAATTTTATTAATATTTGATAATAATTAAATATTAATGATAATAGAATATTGGGGTATTTAATTCATTTAAATACGAGTTAATGATTGAAAAATCATGATAAATAGTAATAATTACATGAAAAATTATTATGAGACTTAGAAAAATATTTTGACTGATAATAAAATTATTTAAGTTAATGGTTAAGTGTTTCACCAGAGTTTAATTGAACTTAAACTCAAAATTAAGTCCGACTAAACCGTCAGGATGTTAGATTTGTGTCGGGTTCAACTCAGACGGCAATAGTTTGACTTGATACCGAGTTTTATATGTGTTATAGACTGATAGGGTTATGTGTTTAGGTTATTTTAATTACTGTGATGACATCATTCTAATTTGTATATCGATATTATTTATATATTAGGTCTTCGACTAGACAAAGCTTATTAAATTGTGTAGCGGTAATCAATGGTTCAGGCAAGTTTGTTTTTACTTAACTCTACTAAGAGTGTTTCATTTGGATAAGCTTATGGTTAATCATTGATGGTTGCCATGAATTGTACTCTATACATATTGCATGTATACGTCAGGTATGGAAGACTGATCACCTTCATTTCCAGTTGGTCCAGATATATTTGTTCATATTTAATACTTGTTCAGTCAAAAGTTTGTTCCTGCTAGTTCACAATTATATTGTTGAATTATAGCCAGCTTATTATTCAGACTCTTTCAATTATGATATGACTTAATAAATGTAAACTTGTTGGGCAACTTTCATGCTCACCCTTGCTATATCATGTTTTAACATTGCAGATTAAAGCGAAAACGTCGGATACAGGAAAAGGATAATGCCAAGTTTAGCTTGGGATAAAATGTGCAGCTAATTTGTAATAGAATAGTTTAATAAATATGTTATATGTCTGATAGTTTATGAATTGTGTATAAGTTAAGGTTACTCGATTTTGGGAAAAAAATAATGTGTACGTTTATTGTATAAACAATTTATGTTTATATCTTCCGCAAATAGTGATAGAATGATTGTACCGGATCCACGGAGATTTGGGACCCGGATTCGGGGCTCTCACATTCCATGTTCTCCTCATACTTAATCATTAGATTCCGCACCAAAATAATTTGGTTTGGCACAAGTTCTCAAAGAAAGCTCGATTTTCTTATAACATGACATACCATTTGTCTAGCCGAATCAAGTAGCTTAGACCATACCAATAAATTGGACATCAACTTGAAACATTCGTCTAGTCAACTCAATTGACATCGACTACTTCTTTAAATTCTTTTCGCAACACATCAAAACGTTTTATGACGTCATGATACCGTATTTTTTACAGTACGTTGAGGACTTCGTCAGTTTGTGACTTCATCATTATACATCATACCATAGCGGGTTGTTGATCTTTAAATCACATCCAACACCAGGTTCAATTGCATTAATAACTCCATCCTTTTACCATCCTTGCATCAAATGCACGGATGATATAAAATTCATTTTGATATTTCAAATCAATTTCTATCTACCCGAAGCAATTAGCATATACATACCAAGAATAGCTCTTTTAAAATACGTTGGTTCCAAAAGTTGAACCAATTCTTTCCTTTTCAAAATGTACATATCAGCACGAGTTCAATAAACTTCGAAATCTAGCATAGCTAGATGACTTGGAATATCCCATTTTCCATCTTCCTTCATTGTCTTACTGCGACAATACTTAATCTTCTCTAGCACCTTCAATGCTAAGTCTACTAAAAACGTGTTTTTAGTCTAAACATCCTTATATCTTAGTATAGTCCATCAATTTACCACACATTATGAGTTCAAGAACTTTTCACAATAATATGAGTTTAAGAACTATCCAGTCAGACCATAGGCATCCATTTGCTGAGACGTTCAAAAACATACCATATTATTATGAGTCATGAACTTACCATAAGTATGAATTTCAAGAACTCGCACCTACCTTATCGTTCTCTACCTATCAAGTATATACATGAGAAAAGATTCACCTTCTTGTCACATACATATTGATAGCGCGACATACTATTCCAACGATTATCGCTACCAGAAGCTAAGTGATTGTAGAACCAAATACAATTCCCTGCACGTACAGAAAATTGGTCAACTCAGCTACTGACCGATATAGGAAGCTAAGCGGTTGTTACACCAAGGACAATTCTCTACCCATACAAAGAATTGTTCAACTTAACAACTATATCGTATAAGGAGCTAAGTGGTTCTAAAACTAAGTACAAATTCCCCGCCCATACAAGGAATCATACAACTTAGCTGCTGATATGAGTTCTCAATTGAAATTTTACAACTTCTAAATTTCTCGTTACTTAATACGAATTTTCTTTAATTCGTATGCTATCCTTCTGAACTCAATATGAGTTTTTCTTCATGTACTACTTCATAGTACTATTCATTTATAGCATTTGTTATAAATCATTCATCGTTTAACAACTCATCTGTTACTACGATTCACTATGATCACGTGGTGATCTTCTTATCATTCTCTCTATGATTATAGTCTTAGGTACTCCTACCTAAGATTTATAACCTATCAGCTCTGATACCAACTTGTAACGCCCCAAAATTTGGTTTATCTTCACACCCGGATTTCGTACGTCATGAGTACATCATTCATCCAACATACATCATTGTATACCAAAATATAACAATATACGCTCTAAAAACCCAGGTTCTGAAAACCTTATAATCTCTTTCATTACAAATAATGATAAATACATTATTCATTTCATCTTACAAGAGTGACTTTTATCCGCCACCAAGGATACATAATAGTTCATTAAACTAGTCTATCGTTTAGTTTCATCTTTCTACATTACAAGTCTTCACTTGATCTTCTCGATCATTCACATTCTGAATGACACTTCATCTGGATACCGTTAGCTTAATCTTTACGGGGTCTTTAAGTTCCTCTAACATCGTTCGTTGAAAATGTTTTTCATTTAAAGCAAGTGTGAGCATTCAATTGCCCAGCAAGTCATAACAGTTGAACAAACAACTTCAAGAGTTTAAACCTTCCTTTAGAACTTTAATAACCAAACAAAGGTTATGAAGCAGCTTGAATAATAGGAATAATCTTGATGCCTACCATTTTAAAACAATATTCACTTTCTCTTTGAAATACTTTCATTCGTCTACCTTTTTCATACACGTTCTGTCTGGCTAGAATCATTAGCACAGACTTAGCAATAACGGTTCATATATAAACAGAACATACTTATATTGAACATCTCAATCACAGAACAGTTCATATCATAGAAACAATGAGGTGCTCACATTGTGGCTCAAGACCTCATACGTTCTACCACCTTGTACAAATATCACACATTTGCACATAGACAGAACTTCTCAAGTTCAACATCTGAGAAGTTTAAGAAACTAGCATTCATTTAGAATATGAATGAAGTTAGAAAACTTGCCTTACGCACAGCTACAGCTTACGCTGAACTGCTCAATCTAATTCCTATGTAGTACATAAGGAGAAAACATAAACACCAATTAGTCATATATTGGACTTACGCATTGGTTTACTTAACTTTACTTCTTAGGGTTCGCGTTCTTGCAATATACGTTTATGCGGCTAACTTCCTTTACCAGTTTACGACTTCATGACATACGGAGATGTCTTACTCAGAACGTTCATTATCTTGGATGATTTATATTCTTATCTTCTTCTTATAACCTTACTAGGACGTGTCTCTGCTAGTAGTCCATATGGTACTCTGAGTGGTTTTCCACAAATAACCAACAAATAAGTTCCCGTCTCATCTACACTACTATCATAGTGAGTTAGATCGGTTGCCAGTTTTGTATATACCTTTGCTCCCTGAAGGAATTGTTTAGCCCAGCTCCCATATGTCAACCATCAAAGGTTACGATTGTACCACAACCTAAACTTACTGTAACTTATTTGAACAATTAAAGTTAATGTTCTTTAAATCAATTTCTTATTCTTTACGGCTTTCTGATAACTAAATGCCATACCTCAGGATTCATTCCTTATCTGATTCACATTCAGTTTTCATTAATCTTATTACTGTTCACTACGACTTTCTTAATAATTTATATCTTATTTAATATTAATAGTTTCGTTATCCATTACATGAACCATATGTTCATTATTTGTTCTTAGTGTTGAAGCCATACTGATCGTTGTACGCTAAGACCGATCATCCATTACAACAATATTGCGTTCACAGCATCTATACGCTTCACATTTATCTCCCATTATCATGACATAAGATCGAAATGTTATTCATTACCCTCATCACTCAACGTCTAAGGAATCACAATCATAGAAATCCCTCACGTTCGTTCATCGCTACTACGATCCCCCGAATTTCGATTCCGTAACCCGTACCTAAAATCTTTACCTTTTAATCTTGTTTAATCTTCCCGTTCAACCCTTACTACAGGTTTAATTCACTTGATTAAGTGTTACATTAATTGGACATTATGTTCTTTATCAACCCTTATGTTTCCCCCCAAGAGCTGAGCAGTTAAAAGCTCATCTCTGGCTTTTTCCCTACACTGGCGCTGCGGCGCCACTCTCTTCCTTTCCTCTCGCACTGTGGCTCGAGTTGGTAGTACCCGGCTCCCTGGTCTGGCGCTATAGTGCCACATAACAAAGCATGGCTGGCGCCGCAGCGTCAAGCCCTAATTCTTGAAAATTTCTTTAAGTGTTAAATCCACTTTGAGACGCTTACTTCCCGATCTCATAACTTCTTCTTTATAACTCAGAAAGAAGTCATTCTAAAGCCATTATCTTCCTTATCTTACGTACTTCAATACCCCTTAGACAGAACTTCATTCTGAATCCATTAACGTGCCATTCGATTGGCTTGATCTTCACCCTTAATTCATTTTTACGCTTTTATTGTTCTTCGTTTGTTCGTCCGTAATTCGGTCATCCGAACTCGGAACTCGTTCGTTCTTGAGTCCACGACTCACATTTTCTACGTTCTCTTACTTTCCTATGAAACCCTACACGTTCAGGTTCATTTACTAACTTTCTAATTCACGTTTGTCTTTTATAAATTTTTCGTCATAACTTCGTTATAGCTAATTTTAATCCGTTCCTCATGAACGTTTCTACCATTCCTAACCCAAGCAATAAGCATCTAACTTATACGCAATGGTTTTAAACTTGTCCATCAACAATAATTATCCTACGATGGTTTTAAATTTGTCCATTAACAACGTTCTTCGTGTTCTTCGCGTGTTCTTTGTTCGTTCTTTATTTTAATCGATATTTTGGATTACGATTTCACTTTTTATTAGAATTTGATGTTATAAAACACCTACTTATTTCAACCATATGAAATCATTACTAACATCTTTTACTCCTTATTCTCATTAAGTTATGTTTTAAACATATTAAACTTAAAGAAAATATTAGAAGAGACTAGGGTTCGGATAACCGTTCTTCTTTAATCTTCTCCCATCGGACAAAGTTTGTACACGGGCTAGCCTTTCCTCCTTCTCCTCCTCCCATCCGAACTCTCTCTCTCTCTTTCTCTCTCTCAAGTTATAGGATTTTCAAAATCCTAAAAAATGAAATCTAGCTTCCTATTTATAGAAAACCAAAGCTTAGGGCAATTTGGTCATTTCGCCCCCCACCTCCTTACTATTCCCACCTCCTCCAACACTTAGTCACCAAGTAAACTTAGCCTCCACCCTTATTTGGTGGCCAAGTGGCCGGCCCACATGCCCATGGGTCATCCCATGGGTTGCCCCAATGGTTATTACCCATCCGTTTACCCATCGGTTTGATCCGCGGTTTCTTTTCTTGGTTTGTACCTTAACCCTAATTCTTATTGGGCCTATCTTGGGCTTGATTTCACAAAGCATTAGGCTTGACATAATCCAAGTCCAATTGGATTCTACAAAGTCCATGAACTCAAAGTCCATTAATACTAATCGTATTCTATGCATCTCATTCTCGTATTCTCTTCGTATATCGTTCATACAATATTCGTATTATACGTAGTAATAATCTTCGTACTATACTCGTATAATAACTAGTATTATACTCGTATCTCTCACGCATAATAACCTTAATTATTATACGAAGTCATTAAATTCTCGGAACTTACTTTTCCTAACAATAGGTTTTAAGTCCGCAGGAGAAAACTTCGTTTTTGCCATAACTGAAATTTTATTGAATATTCCATCACGTCTCAAAATTATACGTAATCTTTAATTTCTCAGAATTTCAAAATAAATCTCCGAGCAGAAATTGATGAATAGTGCCTATTTCGTCTTTTTCCCCCCAAGATATTTTTGTTCCCGGAAAATTTTTATTTTCATCTTAAAAATTCTTACTCGTTCAATCTAGCTCGTAGCCAAAATACTCCCGACTTATTATCATCCTAGGTTCTAGAACAATTAATAAAACACATAGCACAAAATAGTATTAATAAAAATTAGTTTTATTAATAACTAATTCTTTAAACCTAAATTCTGGACGATCCGAATTTCCGGGTCGCCACAGGCTTGATTGCTTTTATTTTTGAAATGTGAATCATCTTCGAGAAAAATAATGTACAAAGCGATGCCGAACTCCTCGTGGGCATGAAAACTATCTGAGGAAATCCTAACACCGTAAATAAATTTATAAGCTGCTTACAGCTGAAAAGGTCCGTCACAGGAACCAAATCTAGATTCAGTAGACTGAATCTGTGATCACATGATTCCTAGGCTCACATGATCCCGCAATTGATATAAATGCAATAAGCAGGTACATATATATAAAAGTTGTAAATATACATATACAGACATGATTAACCACCACGAAGCACCTCCATGGGGGATCAAAAATGTAAATAAAGTTGTAAAAGCGATCAACCGCCATTGAGGAAACTTCAGGCGGGATGAAATGTACAAAAAGCAGTAAAAACTGTCAACCGCCACGAAGTAAACTCAAGGCGGGACGAAATATAAATATATATATATATATATATATATATATATAAAAGCAAGTAAACCCTCCAGACCGAAGTCTAGGCTCAATCGAGGCATAACTCGATAATGTTAGTCCATATATATAAATCAATATATATATGTGTGATATATATGTGTGTGTGTGTGTGTGTGTGTGTATACAAATTTAAATAAAACTACGGACCGAAGTTCGGGCAACCACACGCAACACGACTCTCAATGTGAAGAAGGGTGTGTGTGAAGATGAAGAGAAATACTTTAAAGTAAATGAGAAGGCTTACAGTGGGTTGCCAAAGACGACTTTTATATCTTTAAAGTGGATGAACACTCGGCTCCCGCCGGTACAAAAGTAGATATATGTGAGCTCACAAGTGTTTAAAATGAGAAAACACTCAATATAGGGTGAGTACGGAGCAAATGTGTAGGGCTTCCTCGCCTTTTCTCTCTTCAAAATGGCCACCCCAAGCCCTCTATTTATAGAGGGGGGAGCCGCAGGTGTACCTGCGGCTGCCCAAGGTGCCCTGGGCTTCACGGGTCCTGCTGTCTCGAAGTACGTGCACGCGTGTAACGTGATGTTCGCTCGAACTTTCAGAACTTCAATCCGGGCATCCGACTGAGATGTATAAGACCTATTTGCGGACCGCCGTTGTCGAGAGTTACGTAATGACATGGGATTAGAGGTTGTACGAAGTTAGGAAGATGGGACTATGCCCTCTGGTCTTCATGTTTCAAATTCTATCCGTTACCCTGCGTAATAGTCACTCGGGATTGGACTTCCTTGGTTCTTATGGGACATTGCTGTGTAGAAATATATATCTAAAATATTGAGGAGGCGTGATGTGGCGTCAAGGTGGCAAGATGAAGACTTTTCCCCTTACCGGGGTTATCTCCGATTTGGGTTAATAAAACAGACGTTAATCAGGGTTATCTATGAGATTGGACTGCTGCAAGTGTTGAAGGTCCTCAGTGTCATCTTTAAGGTGTGCCTGTCTTCCCGGTGTTATTGTCGGGCCTTGTACTCAGTGCCTCGGTGTAAGCACCGAGGTTGAAGCTGTAAGACCCCGAATTTTATGAAATAAAAGTATTCAATTTTTCTTATAATTACGATTCAGTAAATGGTTAAATTGATAAAAAGTTAAAGTTAAAGGTGATATATGAATTTTTTTCAAAATAAGCAAGTGGTTATAAAATAATCATTTTTGTCGGGGAATATTCGTTTGGTCGTGGAATATTCTTTCTGTCGGGAAATATTCGTACGACGGCGCAACTATTTGTGGGCCCCATAACGAATAACCGTCGGATGAAGATAACAACAAAAATTGAGTTTTTATAATTAACAACGTAGTTGTTACCGTTAACACTGTTGGAATACCCGGTGGTTAAAATACAGTAATACGCGTTGTTACACAGTAGCACACGAATTGCACAGTATTTTTGAATTATTGATTCTTACGGAGGAAGGCACTACTCAATAATTGTTACAGTAATTACTGTTCAATATTTTATTTTATTGATTCAATAATTGCTACGTTGAAATTTTATATTATTGTTGTTCAATAATTGTCCCTGCACAGTATTTTCCATTATCAGATCAATAATTCATATTATTTGAATAATATTATTAGATAACATTATTGGCAATGTCTAGAAAGTTCTGTCTAAGGAGATATTTGGTCAACTAATTACGCGCCAGTAAGGAAAAATTCTTATTAGAAATCCCCCTCTTTCCTGGGAACGGCCAGGTTGTCATAAATGTGATTCTGTAATATTATTTGTGAATAATTAATTATTGATTCATATGATAAGGAAATATTTATTTTATGTGGATATAAATGAGGGATATATTTTTGTGGTTAAAAATGAAGGAGTTAATGTTGAGGTGTTTTATCTGTATTTTTGTCGGAACGGAGGTATTGAAAATTAAATTAGGATTTTTAAGATATTTTGCGAGGGTTATAATTTTTAATTCGACCGTTGGATCGTGGTAATTTTTGGATATGTTATACATATATAAGTTGAGTATATATCCACAAATTTTGAACCGCTAAAAATGAACGTATGATTTGTTATGAATTTTACGAGATGACTGGTTCAGAAATTGTTGAATTTTCGGAGTTAATTATTTTGGTGGAAAATTCTAGAATTGGTGGGCCCCACTCTTGGTTGGTGAAGAAATGTGCTGAGATTTTTATTCAAATGTGGTGGGTGAGAATAGTAGCAGGTAAAGCCATCAGGTTGCAGGTTAAGTCTGCTTCGACGTGCTAACATTTTCCTATAAATAGAGGGCTAAGTTAGAATTGAAAATCACACCAGAAACATAAGCTTTCTCTCTTTCTCTCTCTATATTATGAAGCATATTTTGTGAGTATTTAGATACTTTGAGAGTTGCTATTCAGTGCAAGTTTCCTTCGGCTTTGCATTCCAGTCAGAAATACTGCACTTTTGAGGTAAGGGATAGTAAGAGATTTTAAGGGTTATTATGTTTTTCAGTTCGTAATTCTTCTGAGCTTCAGAAAATTCTGGAAAAATTTGAAATGATATTTTGATGAGTTTTATTGATTGTGTCCAAAAATGGCGATTTTTGGATGTATAGATTAAGAGTTATGAATTTTACGGGAAAAGACTATTTTAAAAGTAACCGCTTATAATTCCTTGTGGTTAACTCCAAAATTGATGAAATTTTTATTGGGAGTATATCTATATAATGTCAGTGTACTCTGTGAGTTTCGAAATTTTTGGATAAAAGTACAATTTATGATAAATGTCTAAATATTCGGCGGTTTTGGCTATATGAAAAATAGTAAATGAATTTTAAAAATTCTGAGAAAAATATATGTTCAATATGGGACTATATTCTGCTAAATCCCAGAAAAGAGATATTTTTGGAACTAATTTGGTATTTTTCATGAAAATAGACTAGTTATGAGAAAATGAATTAAATATGTTAGGTGAAGTAAGAAAATTAGAAAATAGGATTTTAAGGCTTGAGAATCCTACATGAGGTATATGCAGATTTTTGATGAGGGTTATGGTTATTGGTGGTGAAATCTTATGAGTTTGGCATTTTAGAATGATTAAATGCATTATTTAGTAAAGTGTAAACAATTAAAATAAATTGTTTATAAGTTTAAGAAATGTTATTTCAATATCATTATACCGAAATATTGGTATGGATTTTATTGTGAAATTTTTAATTTTTTGTGTCGGGTTTACTATTCATGAGTTACTATTCACGAGTTACTATTCATGAAGTTATTATTCAGGAGTTACTATTCACGAGTTACTATTTACGACAAAATTGGTTTCTTTTTCTAACCAAATTATAGTTGATTTATGAATATTACTCTTGAGATTAAGTCTTGATGTTTTGATTATATTGATTTTACTATTATATATAACATTTTTATAACCTTGATGTTGAAATTCTCTTTCACTGGAGTGTAAAGATGGGTAGATTATTGGTATGATCATGACTAGGGTTCTCTTTGGCCTGTAGTGTAAAGTTGAATTGTGATTGGTATGATCATGACCATTGAATTTATAATTGAATATCTTAAGCTTAAGTGCAAAGGTGAATTGATCAACATGGTTATAATTATTGTTTATATAAATTCTAAAATGATTATAATTGTTTGAGATATTAATATATTTGGTCTGTAGTGCAAATATGAACTGTTAATGAATATATTTGGCATGTAGTGCAAATATAAACTATTGATGAATATCTTTGGCCTGTAGTGCAAAGATGAGTTGTTGATGAATATCTTTGGCTCGTAATGCAAGGATGACCTGTTGTTGAATATCTTTGGCATGTAGTGCAAAGATGACTTGTTGTTGAATATCTTTGGGCCGTAGTGCAGAGATGAATTTATTAGTATGATTATGAACATGAACTGTGATTTGGTATAACCATGATCTTTGATGTTTCAGGTAAAGACATGTGATGAAAATTATCTTCGTCCTGAATGCGAAGAGGAATTTAGAATTACAATTATGATTATGAGTTATTCATATAATTGTGGAAAGGAACTGTTGATTAATGTTACAGGGATAAAATATTGTTGGTGGATTTTTAACATGGAGAAGATAATAGACTTTATGGTCTATTTGACTCTTCTAATGGATTGCTCGTTCCGCTGCAACTATGGTTGAAATTTTTATCATCTACCATATATTCTAAATCTCTGATTTATTACTGATGAAGACTACTGATAATTTATTTATCTTTAGTCATGATATTCTTTACTGGGCTAGTTGTACTCACCCTTTTGCTTCACAATTCCTTTCAGGTAATAAGAGTGTAGCTGGGTCGAGCGGGGATAACAGGAAAATAGAACGGTGGTCATCATTTAGTAGTTATATTTGGTGAGTCATCTAGGATGAAGCGAACCCAACGTTGGAAGGGTGGTTTGCCACTATCATACAAGATGTCTGATTACATACAACCTCGTATCATCATAAGACGGGATTGTGCTCATCCACTTGCTGAGTATATTTACGAGCACTACCTATATAATCTTAGTGTTTGTTTGAAATATAATTCTTAATTAGAGACAGTGGAGATAATGATAAAGAGAAGACTCACAATTGGGAAGAATATGATAGTAATCTTCTCGTTTTTCTTTGGGGTATATTGGGTCAACCAAGGATAATTCTGTGGCCATATGATATCTATCATAACCTAGAAGCATGGCCTCCCATGTACAAAGGTTTTCTTGAGCACTTCCCAAATATTCTAATTTCTAAAACAGTTTTTGACTATACCTTTATGTAAGGTGTCATTGTGAGGTGCTGTCCATGGTTGGGACATGAGTCACATTTGGTATATATTTGTATCCAAATTCACAGCATATATGTTGTTGTATTTTGCACGACAATTGTTCTAATAAAGTTGTAGTTGTTTTCTGTACCATGTATTTGGCGACTCAGAATGGGTTGGATGGAATGGACCTATTCTGGGGATGTCACAGAAGCTGATTGCATGCATTTGAAACAAGCATTTTCGGGGTTATCTCCGGAACTGTAACTTCCTTCCTTGGGGTTATGTCCAAGGTTGGAATCCATTACTCCCAGTGTTGGGATTGAGACTGAATATCTCGGGGTTATCTCCAGGATAAATTGGTCTTCTACGGTATAGGAACTGCAGACCTCGGGGTTATCTCTGAGGTTGGAACTGATGCTCCCGGTGTGTGTTTCGGGGTTGAGACTGAGCTTCTGGTAGTATCCGGATTGGATATGAGCTGTCTTCCATGGTTATCTCTGAAAGACGAATCTGCCTTCATACAATGTCAGTAACAGGTGTGCAGAAAATTTCAAGTGTCTAAACAATACCCATGGCGTCAGAAGGTGTCAATCGGTCTCAGGTGTTACATGAACCACACATACAGCAATACTGAACTGCCTATGAATACCCATGCAGAATAGGTGTGGCAATACGTGACTGGCCTCAATGTCTCTGCCTCAATCATCAGTATAATGGTATGTCCCTACCTGAGAGCCCGTACAACCATAACTGCACCGATGTCTAGGTGATCTATGTACAGTGGCATATACAGATAGGCCACTACACACATCATGAGTATATCTACTCTGGCCTCACGCCACTGATCCTCCGACGTGGTGAAATCCCCGTAGTGTTATACATAACTGTCCAATGCGCCAAATCTGTCTATCAAAAAATGTAGGGACACTACATGCTTGGAGGTGATCTCATCATGGGCTACTCTATGCCTCAAGCCAGTGAGGGTCATAAACTGTCAGCTCATATTGCTAATAGCCATCTGAGCGCAAGGCATGTCCAGTGGAAAAGCTGTCAAATGCTCATACTCCTCTAAGGTGGGAGTCAACTCCTGGGTCTCAAACCGGAACACCTGCCTAACCGGCACCTAGTGCTCTGGCATTCCCTCTACAAAACCCACAGGAACCTGGAACATCAGGAGGGTCATAGAGTGCCGCAACATCTGATCTATAGTCACCCGATCTGGAGGTGACAAACTATCATACCATGATCTCAGACATGAGGCTACCAATACTGGTGGGGTGTGATTAATGCGGCTAACTGTCGAGAAAGACATCTATGTGGGTCGTATCATAAAACCATTCAGGGGTCAATGCTGAACATATCTAGACATACATATGCATAACATAATACATGCATGATAAATAATAGATGGAAATATGATGTAGGGAATGGAAAATAGTATATATACATTACTAAGTACATCATCATCCAATAGATCATCTCTGTATATGCTGGAAAATATAGGGAAATAGGGCACAACCGCCCAACAACTAACAGAGACCTATCAAAAGATATAACGAGAATGGGGCACAACCACCTAATATCTAACAGAGGCTTATCAAAAGATATAGCTAGAAATATATTAGAAGAAGTCAATGGTGTTGATGTCTACATCATCTAACCTATCCATCTGATGTAACTCCTCTTGAGTCGCTGGATCTTCGTTAAGAGGGATATCAGACCGATACAATAGAGGATCTGCACTGGTAAAACCATACGGGCCACCTGAAGGGCCAGCCCTTGAGATGGAAGGATGAAAAGTATCCACCTCGGAAGGATCTCTGCCCAAATGTCGGATGAAAAAATGTGCCCAATCCAACTGCCGGGTCAAGCTATCAATCTGCGTCAAATAAGTAGGGTCTTGGACATAGGCCATTCAATCCATCATCATCACGGATCCAAGAACCATATCTGAGTGGCGCGGGTCTGGGCTCCAATGGTATGAGGGGACCACCAGCGGTAGAATACCTCCTGAGTGAATGGACCCTCTGACAAAGTAAAGCCGTCAACTCCCATCAACAAGATATCACTGATAGGCGACTGCGCCACAAGCCAATAACGCCTGAAAGAAGGACAGATCGGCAAACAGATCTCTCCTGTGGTGCTCCTGATAGCACGCTCTCCCAGATAGAGCTCCCATCCTCCATATGTGAAGAGAGGAATCTGACGGGTGGATATCACATGCTCGACGCCAGTCGGGAAACCATCTTCAAAGCCAACTGTCAAATGGTCCCCAGAATAGGGAACCCATGTAATGACATCGACTGTCAATAAGTCCAACTGTAGGCGACAATGGGTGAAACCCTTAGCTACAGGAACCTCAGCCAACGTGGAGTAATGCCATCGCCGTCCCCATGGATAGGTGTCTAAACCTAACACGCTAATGGGACACGAACATGGGAGCCTCTCATATGCCCAAAATTGCCAATGCAAAGGTAAGCATTTATGGTCAGTCAACACTCTTAACCTGTACATGGAAAATCAAAAAAGAAATACTCACCATCATAAATGGGTAAAATCTTAGCCAAGCCTCTGTCAAGCCCTGTGAACGCATGCACATTCCCCTAAGGAAATAGTCAAAGGTATAGGAGTCCCAGTCATACTCTCCAATATGGTCCACCTCTCGTGTGGCGCTGACCAAAGCAAACAACACCATGAAAGAGTTATCCATTATGAAACAACCCCAAAGGATTACCAGGAATAATCGCCTAAGAATGCGATCCCTGACTCTCACATCATCGGGTATGGGCTCACTCAATGCCCCACTCATAGCATCTACAGTCAAAGGACCAATGCGGACTGTCCTGCCTTTGAGCGCCTCAGCCGAGACTCCTAGCAAGGATCTGACGGCAGTCGGGATATGATAAGTGGGTTTTATACCTACTTATTGAATACCAATTCACGCAAACTATGCCCATCTCAAGTACATTTTAGTGTGTTTTTAGTTGCATTTCATGTTATTTTGCATTGCATATACTTAAAACTCCTTTTGGTGAAAAAGTGCTGGAAACAGCCTAATTTGGTGGAATTAGAAGGCACAAGGCGAATGGACGCATGAAGCGAGGCACAAGCTGGGATATGCGTGGCATAAGGATCAAGTGGAGCAGAAGACTAAGCGTGGATGGACAAAGGAAGGAGCAGCAGAACAGATCAGTTGTAGCAGCAGAACCAGAACTTAAAGTTGTAGAAGCCGCGCGGCAGGACAAGCATGGGGACGCGCGCTCGCGCGAGCACCCGGCTAGATAACATTACACACTGCAAGTTATGCGCCCGGGCAAGGATTACACTAGGGGAGCGCGCGGCCGCCCGCGATGCATGTAGTTGCTGATTTATTTTATTTTAATTTTTAATTAATAAGGGTTGTAATTGATTTAAAACGATTTCTGACGGGTGTCAGATGTATCATCATTAAGTTTTTACGTATTTTCATTTTTCATAACTAGGGTTTACACTATGAGAGAGATTCCAACATAGAACGAAGCCTAAACTCTAACTTTTCTAATTTTTCTTGGGATTCTCAATCATTGTGGATTTTTATTATTCTTGTACTGGATTTATATAAGGATTTGAATGTTACTAGTGGATTATAATCAGCAATTGGTTTGATCGTTTCTATCCTTCATCTTTCAATTGCTTGCTTATTAGCCATGTTTAGCTTTGATCCCATAATGGCTTTTGGTTCAGTCACGAACTAAACTCCATTATGGGATTCTAACTGATTTTAATATGTAGTTTAGTTGCATGCTTGAATGCTGGACTGTTTTACATATCATACGGGATTTCTATCATGGTTGTTTTGCATGTGTGAATGCTTGATCACCATTTGTTTTCAGTACTTGTATGGAATTGACAATGAACATGTCAGTATGGATTGTAATCATGATAGCATACGTATATGGGGCTGTTTTATATGGCTTGTGTATTTCGTGAACCAGATAGACATATATTATTTCACTGTATGAGTTAGAATAAAGGCTTGTGCTTAAATTCAATATGGTTGCAATTTCACATAGACATATATTAATTTTGGTTATATTGATGATTACATGGATTCTATCGCTTGTGGATGATGTGTAAGTAGGTCATAGTGCATTAAGAAATGGCTATGACTCTTTTACTGCTCTTGGCTACTTTCCTGTGATATGTGAACTTTTCTTGCATAATAGTGGTAATTAGATGAAGTATTAAATGAAGTTAGGATCCCATTATTTCCAGATTTGGTTTATTCCATTATTATTTGTGTTTTAGTTATTATTTGCTGTTAGAATAATTCACCAATATAGTCATTAGTTTAAGCATATAAATAGAGTGATTTAATTGATGCATAGTGATTTAAATTAGGCAGCTTTCTCTGTGGGATCGATACTTTACTTACTTTGTATTACATGTTGACACATGAATGCTTGCATGAGTTAGAGCTCTTTTGTTAGAACTGAAAAAGAGGCAACAATGTAATGTTAGCCGCATAAGGCACTGACACCCCTCCAAACTCCATACCGGTGATAACTGCCAATCCATCGGTGTCATCATCACCTCGCAGTCCAGTAAATAGAGACACTGAGTCTGATGAAACCAGTGCTCAGACAACGCCCTAAGATAACCCTAGTCTAACAAGTAGAGAGTGTATACTGAACCAGTTCCCTCAATGCTGCGTAAAGCTGGGAACCTACATCATAAAAGCAAATCAACATTAGAATCCTTGCCCCTTATCAATAGGAAAAAGGAAGATCAAACCTAACTTTTACCTCGTCGCATGCAAGTAGACTGATGGGTGGCGACTAAAATCACCCAAAAGCTCTGGAATTGTCACATTAATGCCTGGAAGTTCCCTGCGGGGAGTATGAGCAGCAGAAGCGGGAGCCGCAATCAGTACATCCTCCTCCTCGTCCTCAACATCCGGTACCTCAACCCGGATAGGACGAATCACTGCCTCCACCAAACGACGAGGCCGTCAAACTATGTGAGGCTATGGCACATCAGAATCCCTTCTCCTCACACCTGAAGTGCTCCTGCGGGAACTACTCGGTTGATCAGGATCCATATATCTGGACACAAGTCTCTAAATTACCTCAGAAAGGGTGTGGTAAATTCTAACCTGGAGCTTTTCAAATGCATATTATGTCTATATGCATGCAATATAACTTTAACATACGCCTACAGTAGAGTTAAAAATGCTTGATTCATTCAATGCCTAGGCGCATTGATAAATTTTGTCAGAGTCTCCTTTGTAAAAAGGACTATCCACGTGACGCCCCCAAAACAGGTCCAATCCATCCAACCCATTCTGAGTCGCCAAATACATGGTACAGAAAATAACTACAACTTTATTATTACAATTGTCATGCAAAATACGACAACACATATACTGTGAGTTTAAATACAAATATTGTCATCTTGACAATATTCATACTCAATTAAGAACTCATTATACTTATTGATACACTATTTTACAAAATAGTGAGGACTACTAAAACAACTGTCTTGAACCATCATTCCACACCCCGACTAGTACTCGCTACATTCTCGCCTCCTGAGAAGAAAATGGAACAACAAGGAAAAAGGTGAGCTCAACTAGCCCAGTAAAGAATATTATGACTAAGATAATATACAACAAATTATCCTTAGTCTTCAACAGGGAAAAATCTGATAGAATACAATAGACAACAAGTTTTAAATCAATAACTGCAGCGGAAACAGCAAACCATTAGAAGAGTCAAGTAGAGAATGAGTTCTACTATCTTCTAAGATTTAAAAGTCCATCATCAATATTTTATCCCTGTAACAACAATCAATAACCATCTTTAATCAAATATTCATCTTTGCACTACAGGCCAAAGATATTCATTTGTATCACCAGTCGATCATGTTCATCTCAACACCTGTTCATCTTTGCACTACGGGCAAAAGATATTCATCAGAAATCATCAATCTTTGCACTACAGGCCAAAGATATTCAATTATATCATCATTTAGGACTGAGGATGATGAAAAATATTTTAAAGGAAACGAATACAGTGAAACAAAATAATAAATATTAAGGATTCGTATTTCAGCTATTCCATGTCCAAAAATACCTCATAAATAATCATAGTGGAGTAAAATTCAAGAATGATCAAAATATGGATACAATCAAAGCTAGTATCCAGAATAGATATTTTGGACGAAAAGAAGAAAATTTTATTTTTCGGTGAATAGTAACTCGTGAATAGTAACTCGTGAATAGTAACTCATGAATAGCAACCCCGACATGAAAAGTTCTAAATTTGATAAAAAGTTCAGATTAATACTTCGGCATAATGATATTGAAGAAAATAATATCATTTAAGAAGAAATAACATCCCTTACCTCAGCAAAAACAGTACTTCTAGTTGAAACATCGGATATAGGTTATGACTTGAACTTGCACCGTATAGTAATACTCAAAGTATTAGAATACTCACAAGAATACGCTCACTAATATAGAGAGAGAAAGAGAGAGAAACTTGTGTTTCTGGTGTGATTTTCAATTCTAACCTAAGCACCTATTTATAGGAAATTGCTTAGAACACCAAAGTAGAAAATTGAATATAATAATATATTTATAACCAAATTTTCCTTAGCCCACCACATCAAAAACATATTTTTCACACAAATGCACCAAAAATGCAAAACATGTTTTAAACAATTTTTGTAACAAAAAATCAATTCAGACTCAATAATTCGGAACTTCAATAATTCGTAATAAATAGCCCTTTTATCAGAAAATTTAAATCTCGCGAGTTTTTATAGGAAATTCAATTCTCTACAACTTTGCAGAAGAAAGTTTTTCCAAATTCCAAATAGAAATTGACCGAAATCCACAAACGGGCGATTTTACAGTCTATAATAAATTTTCGGTCAAGAATTGTGTCCACCAACACACAAAACATGTGTTAATCATTTAATACCACAAAAATACTCTTCCTCCTCATATACTCATATATCCCACATTCATTGTAAAAATATCACCATCAATATATTATTAAAATAATATATTTAAATGAATTATTTTATCAGAAAAAGATAAACTATTAATTTTCAACAATTGTCACATTAAAATTTTCTCCATCTATATCCACATAAAATCAATATTTTCCTCATCATATAAATCAATAATTAATTATACACAAATAATATTACAGAACCACAGTACTGGCAACCAGGCCGTTCCCAGGAAAGAGGGGGCTTTCCAATAAGGATCTTTCCTTACTGGCGCGCAATTAGATGACCAAACCTCTCCTTAGACAGAACTTTCTAGACATTGCCAATAATATTATCTAATAATATTATTCAGATAATATGAATTATTGCTCCGATAATAGAACATACTGTGTAGTGACAATTATTAAAACAACAGTAATAAAATATCAACGCAGCAATTATTGAATCAATAAAATACAATATTGAACAGTAATTACTGTAACAATTATTGAGTAGTGCCTTCTTACGTAAGAATCAATAATTGGTAAAATATCGTGTGCTACTGTGCAACAACGCGTATTACTGTGCTTTAACCACCGGGTATTCCAACAGTATTAACGGTAACAACTACGCCGTTATTTATAAACAACTTGTTTTTTTCGTTTTCTTCATCCAATCGCTTTCTGTTATGGGGCCCACAAAAGACTGCACCGTCGTACGAATATTCTCCGACAGTAAGAATATTCCACGACCAAGCGAATATTTCCCGACAATAATGAATATTTTATAACCACTTACTTATTTAAAATATTTGCGCATTTTACCCATAACTAGCCACATTAATCAAATCAACCCTTACTATTTCAAAATAATAAATAGAGGAAATTAAATTTCATTTATTAATAATTTGGGGTCTTACAACCTCCCCTCCTTATGAAATTTCGTCCTCGAAATTGACATACGTACCTGGTGTTTCGAAAAGATGATGATACCTCGCTTTCATTTCCGTTTCCAACTCCCAGGTCATTTCCTCAATAGCATGGTTTCTCCACAAATCCTTAACGTGTGGTATGACCTTCGTGCGTAGGACATGCTCCTTCCTATCCAAGATCTTGACAGGTACCTCTTCGTACGTTAAGTCTTCAGCTATCTCGTTTGGTTCTAACTCAATAACGTGGTTCGGGTCGTCCACATATTTACGTAACATCGATACGTAAATAACGTTATGAACACGTGACATACTTAGCATTAAGGCAAGTCTATAGGCCACAGTTCCTACTCGATCGAGGATTTCAAATAAATCGAAGGCTTGAGCTTTCTTCTCTTCATCGACTCTTACTTCTAGAATAACACATTCTTGCACCTTCTTCTTTTTATTCATCAGCTCCAGGTCTGTAGCTTGAGCGGCTTTAACGTTATCGATTAAAGTCGATTTTACTCGTATATCATCACGTGGGTCCCTAGAGTCATTAACTCTATCTCTATCATTTATAAATTATACAAAATAGGTCTTTGTGTTCAACAATATCGCACTCGTACTCGCGTACGATCTTCTACTCAACGCGTCAGCTACCACGTTTACTTTTCCAGGATGGTATTGAATAGTGTGGTCGTAATCTTTCAACAGCTCGAGCCAACGTCGTTGCCACATGTTGAGTTCTTTTTGAGTGAAGAAATATTTGAGGCTTTTATGGCCTGAATATATCTCCACTTTCTCCCCATATAGATAGTGCCTCCAGATCTTTAGCGCGAAAATGACTGCTGCCAACTCTAGATCATGAGTAGGATAATTCCTCTCATATTCTTTAAGTTGTCGCGAGGCATAGGCTATGACTTTCCCACGTTACATGAGAACACATCCTAACCCTTTGCCTGAAGCATCGCTGTAGATAACAAATCCATCTAAACCAGATGGTATTGTCAGAACAGGTGCCGAAATGAGTCTCCTCTTAAGCTTTTGGAAACTCTTCTCGCATTCTTCGCTCCATACGAATTTGATATCCTTCCGAGTCAGCTGAGTTAACGGGGTAGCGATTCGAGAAAATCCTTTTACGAATCTCCGATAATAACCAGAAAGCTACGTATTTCGATTACTGACTTAGGTTGCTCTCAACTGTGACTCATATCCCAATCTTGGATAGCACGTCACAATGACACCTATCAGTTTACTACCGCACGAATATGGCGTCCCCTACGGAGAGTCTGGATTCAGTGCATTCCATAAAGGAAGTCACCAAATAGAGGCTCGGGTACAAACTTCTACAATTAGGTTTTTAACTCCTGAAGTTCAATAGGAGCCATTCAATATGAGATTTTAGAAATGGGTTTTGTACCGGGTTCAAAGTCGATACAAAATTCAATATCACGCTTTGAGAGTAAGCCAAGAAATTCTTCAGGAAATACGTCAGGAAACAAACAATAGAAATATCACTCAAATCTGACGTATTTTTGTTCAAGTCCATGACATGGGCTAAGAAAGCTTGACATCCGTTTTTCAATAAACGAATGACTTTACGGCTTGATATGAAAGAGTTTGACTTCAATGGTTTGGTTGCTTGAATTTGAATAACAGGTTGCTTAGGAATATGAAAACTAACAACCTTACGAAAGCAATCAATTTTGGCATGATGAGTAGTTAACCAATCAATTCCTAAAATCACATCAAAAGCAAGTATCTTTAAAGAGATAAGATCAACAGGTAATGTGATGGTGCCAACTTGGATCAAACAAGATTTATAAACAGTGGATGTAACGAAAGTTTCTCCTAACGGAGTTTCAACATATAAGTCAAAGTCTAATTTCTCCGGAGTCAAGTTTAAACGTTGAGCACAAGCAGGAGAAATAAATGAATGGGTAGAACCGGTATCTAATAAGGTATAGACTTCGCAAAAATTTATAATTAACTAACCCGTGCTAACTTCGTTCGGGTTCCTCGCATTCTGACCAGTCACGAAAAACGCTCTTCTTGAAACCATCGATTTTATTTTGTCTGTATCCACCTTTGGTGCCGCCGTCCCAGCTGGACTTTATTTCGATACAGGACAAAATCGAGCTATGTGACCGTCTTTTCCATAACTAAAACATACCTTGGAAGGCTTTGAAAAATTTGACCTTATATGTCCCTCATCTCCACATCTGTAGCATCTAACTGGCGGTCGTTCTCCCCCCTAGAATTTGTTGTTAGTGCTGGTGATGTTGCCGATGTCTTCCCGTTATCGTTAAATCTTCTCTTATTAGATCGGGCATCTCTTTCCACAATATCAACGCGTCGTGCGGCTTTTACCTATGCATCACTCATTCTCACTCGTTCCGTTATTGCTTCTTTCAGCTCAGATTCTAGCTTTATCATCTTATACTCTGCCAAAGAGTGCTTCTGTTCAAGCATCACATATCGGGTAACACAAGCTTGAATTGTTGCATCCTTTTGCTCCACGACCGCCTGTCGTTCTTCAGCCTGCTCTTCTAACTCATGAATACGATTTTTTAATTCTACATTTTGATCATATAATACCTCTAATAAACTCTCCTCAGGTACCTCTTCTTCCTCTTCTTCCTCACTCTCGGCTGTTACTTCTGCGACTATCTCGGGTGCAACTATCAATTCTTCACTCACCACGTGGATATCTCTAATTCCTTCTTCGCCTGACATCACATTATCCTGGTTGGTGATTAGAGGTGTTTCCACGATCTCATTTACTCCACTGTTAACATTCTCAGTCGACATTCTCAAATACTGCAATAAAACAAGGGTTAATTAAACAAATTAACAAATCACATAATACCCCTATATAATGACCGACCAACAAATAAGCTTAGGTAGGACACACTAGCGAAGGATTTACTCGTCTCTCCCCTCCTAGTTCTATTCCCCGATCTCCGCCAGAGATCATATCCCTAAGCTCTGATACCAACTGTGACGCCCCCAAAACAGGTCCAATCCATCCAACCCATTCTGAGTCGCCAAATACATGGTACAGAAAATAACTACAACTTTATTATTACAATTGTCGTGCAAAATACGACAACACATATACTGTGAGTTTAAATACAAATATTGTCATCTAGACAGTATTCATACTCAATTAAGAACTCATTATACTTATTGATACACTATTTTACAAAATAGTAAGGACTACTAAAACAACTGTCTTGAACCATCATTCCACACCCCGACTAGTACTCGCTACATTCTCGCCTCCTGAGAAGTTAATGGAACAACAAGGAAAAGGGTGAGCTCAACTAGCCCAGTAAAGAATATTATGACTAAGATAATATACAACAAATTATCCTTAGTCTTCAACAGGGAAAAATCTGATAGAATACAATAGACAACAAGTTTTAAATCAATAACTGCAGCGGAAACAGCAAACCATTAGAAGAGTCAAGTAGAGAATGAGTTCTACTATCTTCTAAGATTTAAAAGTCCATCATCAATATTTTATCCCTGTAACAACAATCAATAACCATCTTTAATCAAATATTCATCTTTGCACTACAGGCCAAAGATATTCATTTGTATCACCAGTCGATCATGTTCATCTCAACACCTGTTCATCTTTGCACTACGGGCAAAAGATATTCATCAGAAATCATCAATCTTTGCACTACAGGCCAAAGATATTCAATTATATCATCATTTAGGACTGAGGATGATGAAAAATATTTTAAAGGAAACGAATCCAGTGAAACAAAATAATAAATATTAAGGATTCGTATTTCAGCTATTCCATGTCCAAAAATACCTCATAAATAATCATAGTGGAGTAAAATTCAAGAATGATCAAAACATGGATATAATCAAAGCTAGTATCCAGAATAGATATTTTGGACGAAAAGAAGAAAATTTTATTTTTCGGTGAATAGTAACTCGTGAATAGTAACTCATGAATAATAACCCCGACATGAAAAGTTCTAAATTTGATAAAAAGTTCAGATTAATACTTCGGCATAATGATATTGAAGAAAATAATATCATTTAAGAAGAAATAACATCCCTTACCTCAGCAAAAACAGTACTTCTAGTTGAAATACCGGATATAGGTTATGACTTGAACTTGCACCGTATAGTAATACTCAAAGTATTAGAATACTCACAAGAATACGCTCACTAATATAGAGAGAGAAAGAGAGAGAAACTTGTGTTTCTGGTGTGATTTTCAATTCTAACCTAAGCACCTATTTATAGGAAATTGCTTAGAACACCAAAGTAGAAAATTGAATATAATAATATATTTATAACCAAATTTTCCTTAGCCCACCATATCAAAAACATATTTTTCACACAAATGCACCAAAAATGCAAAACATGTTTTAAACAATTTTTGTAACAAAAAATCAATTCAGACTCAATAATTCGGAACTTCAATAATTCGTAATAAATAGCCCTTTTATCAGAAAATTCGAATCTCGCGTGTTTTTATAGGAAGTTCAATTCTCTACAACTTTGCAGAAGAAAGTTTTTCCAAATTCCAAACAGAAATTGACCGAAATCCACAAACGGGCGATTTTACAGTCTATAATAAATTTTCGGTCAAGAATTGTGTCCACCAACACACAAAACATGTGTTAATTTTTTAATACCACAAAAATACTCTTCCTCCTCATATACTCATATATCCCACATTCATTGTAAAAATATCACCATCAATATATTATTAAAATAATATATTTAAATGAATTATTTTATCAGAAAAAGATAAAATATTAATTTTCAACAATTGTCACATTAAAATTTTCTCCATCTATATCCACATAAAATCAATATTTTCCTCATCATAGAAATCAATAATTAATTATACACAAATAATATTACAGAACCACAGTACTGGCAACCAGGCCGTTCCCAGGAAAGAGGGGGCTTTCCAATAAGGATCTCTCCTTACTGGCGCGCAATTAGATGACCAAACCTCTCCTTAGACAGAACTTTCTAGACATTGCCAATAATATTATCTAATAATATTATTCAGATAATATGAATTATTGCTCCGATAATAGAACATACTGTGTAGTGACAATTATTAAAACAACAGTAATAAAATATCAACGCAGCAATTATTGAATCAATAAAATACAATATTGAACAGTAATTACTGTAACAATTATTGAGTAGTGCCTTCTTACGTAAGAATCAATAATTGGTAAAATATCGTGTGCTACTGTGCAACAACGCGTATTACTGTGCTTTAACCACCGGGTATTCCAACAGTATTAACGGTAACAACTACGCCGTTATTTATAAACAACTTGTTTTTGTCGTTTTCTTCATCCAATCGCTTTCCGTTATGGGGCCCACAAAAGACTGCGCCGTCGTACGAATATTCTCCGACAGTAAGAATATTCCACGACCAAGCGAATATTCCCCGACAACAATGAATATTTTATAACCACTTGCTTATTTAAAATATTTGCGCATTTCACCCATAACTAACCACATTAATCAAATCAACCCTTACTATTTCAAAATAATAAATAGAGGAAATTAAATTTCATTTATTAATAATTTGGGGTCTTACAATCCACATGCACGTAGGCATGACTAGGTGGACATTCAGTAGCACACCAACCTGTCAACGTCGGGATTTTTATTTGTCCCTTTTCTGTTCTTGTCTTTTGGTGTTCTCATGTTAGGTGAGATTTGTTTGAAAAAACAAGTTGTGAAAAGGTCTGACATGTATATGTCGACGATTGGACTGTAAGAGTCGCTAGTTGGTATTTTTAAATAGTTGAACCAACTCAACCGAGAAAAGGTTTGCACATTGACCTAGTGATGTGACACTATTTAACTGGTCTGTGAAACCGAGATTTATTAGGGTCCCGGGGCTTGATTATGCGGAGGGAAGGTATTAGGCACCTCCCGACATCCGTGTTACGACGGTGACCGCCACTTTTTAATTAAATTATTATATGAATGCGCGTGTGTATGGGTCAATGTGCAATTCTCTGGAAGTAGTGCTATACCTCATTTGCACCTATATACAAAGGGTTTGAATTTTGTATAAAAGTTTAGTTTTAACAAGATATAACAATGACTTTTTATAAAAAGAGGTTTTTCAAACCCTTATGCTCAATAGTAATTGAGGCATTTGATACTTCCATTTTATTAAATGTTCGGCTTGGTTGCTTTTATTTTCAAGATGCGAAGTATCCTCGAGAAAATAAAATATATAGCGGTACCGAACTCCTTGTGGGCATGAGAGCCGTCTAAGGACATTCAAACACCGTGAATAATTTACAAGCTGTGTACAACTAAAAATGTCCATTACGGGAACCGAATCTAGATTCAATAGACTGAATCTGTGAGAACATGATTCCTAGGCTCACATGATGTAGCAATTCGTATGAAAGCTGTAAAAAGTTATATATATATATATATATATATATATATATATATATATATATATATATATATATGAACGATCAACCGCCTCATAGTAAACTCCAGGCGGGACGAAATGTAAATAAAGTTATAAAATGCCACGAAGTAAACTCTAGGCATGACATAATGTAAATAAAGTAATAAAAGGCCACGAAGTAAACTCCAGGCAGGACAAAATATATATATATATATATATATATATATATATATATATATATATATATATATATATATATATATATATATATATATATATATATATAAGCGACAAACGCATTGGATATATATCTATCCAGGCTCGGTTCGTTAATTCGAGTTTGAGGATATATATATAAAAGCGGTAAACGCACCGGATGTAAATTCAAGCTTAATCAAACAGAGTTTGAAAATAAAAGTATATATATATAAGTATTTATATATAAAAGTAGTAAACGCTTCGGATATAAAATCCAGGCACAATCGAGGCATAACTCGGTGATGTTAGTGTGTATATATATATATATATATATATGTATACGTGTGTTCAAAAGAAATAAAAAGCCACAGACCGAAGTCCGGGCATACACACGCAACACGACTCTCAACGTGAATAACAGTGTGTGCAAGAAATGGAGAAAAGGCTTAAAGTAATGTAAAAATGCTTACAGTGGACTGCCAAAGAAGACTTCAATAGCATTAAATGGATGAACACTCGGTTCTCACCTGTAAAAAGTAGCCAAATATAAGCTCACAAATATTTAAAATGAGAAAGTACTCAATTTATATTGTGTACAAAGCAAATTGAACAGGGTTTTCTCGCCTTTTCTCTTCTTAAAATGGTTGCCCCAAGCCCTCTATTTATAGAGGAGGGAGCCGCAGGTGTACCTGCGTCAGCCGCAGATGTACCTGCGGCTGTCGGAGGTGCTCCGAGCTCCGCGGGTCTTGTCGTCTCGAAGTACGTGCATGAGTGCAACGTGTTGTTCGCTCAAACTTTTAGAAGTTCAATTCGGGCATCCGATCGAGGTATATAAGACCTTTTATGGCATGTTATTATCGAGAGCTACACAATGACATGAGATTAGAGGTTGTACGAAGTCAGGAAGATGGGACTATGCCCTGAGTCTTCAAGTCTTCAAATTATATTCGGTGTGTTGTCCTGTGTAGTAGTCACTCGGGATTAGAGCTATTGGTTCTTGTAGGACATTTTTGTGTAGAATGTATGTTGAGATGTTGTTGAGACGGCGTGATAGGGGGGATCGGGGTGGTAAAATGATGATTTTGCCCCTCACTGGGGTTATCTCCGTTTTGGGCTGATTTAGCAGTCGTTGCTCATGGTTATCTCTGAGATTGGGCTGCTGCAAGTGCTGAATGCCTGTCTTCCCGGGGTCATCTCCAGGTTTGGAGCTGAGTGCCTCGGGGCTATCACCGAGTGGTGAAGCTAATCGCTGGGGTTTGAAACAAGCATTTTCGGGGTTATCTTCGAAACTGCAACTGCATGCCTCAGGGTTATCTCCGAGGTTGGGTCTGAAACTCCCGGGGTTATCTTCGGGATTGGAATTGAAGATCTCAGGGTTATCTCCGAGATGGAACTAAGGATTCTGGGGTTGTCTCTAGAATTGGAACTGCATTCCTCAGGGTTATCTCTGAGGTTGAAACTAAAACTTTCGGGGTTGTCTTTGGGACTGGAACTAAATATCTCGGGGATGTCTCTGAGATGGTAAAGACTGAGTATCCTGGGGTGGTTTTCGGGACTAGACTGAATATCTTGGGGTTGTCTCTAAGATGGAAAACTTAGTATCCCGGGGTAGTCTCCAGGACGGTGCTAATTTGACTTCCAGGGTTATATCTGGAAGACGATTTTGCCCTCCTATAAGGTTAGCAATAGGAATGCAAAATTTTGAGTGTCTACAGATGCCCCTCTTTATCATATTCATGCAATGTAATGGCATGGATAAGATAAAGAATACTATACACTTGAAATATAATAAGATATTCATGATGCAAATGTATGATGCATGTGGTTTATTGGACCGTTTTCCAAAGGGATGTGATGATCGTGTGCTCCCATAATTTGTGATGGGGCGTGGAGTTATCACTAAGAACCCTGATAAGCTGCTTGAATGTGTGCTCCAAAGTTCTCAGGAACTTCCATGATGTTGACGTTGGGGTTGTCACCAAAGTCCTTAATCCTTGGTATAGACTTTCCACCATGGAGGTTTCTCTCATGTGCAAGAGACTCTAGGGAATTGTGTTTGTCTGATGAAGATTATGTATAACAAATTTCATCATCGATCCTCCCTGATGAAGATGGTCTTCCCTGGTTTGTATCGCCAGGTCTTTCCAATGGTCTGTCGGAGTTACTGCCCACAGTCTGTGTTTGTCAGGGTTGTCTGACCCTCGCTGAAATGTACCTCAACAGCTGAAATCCCTGCTGGGGATGACGTCAAGGCTACTTGACCTTAGTTGACGTGTGCATCAACGGCTGAGATCATCGAATGGATTTCAATGGTTCATTGGGTTTACCTGCCATCGTCTGAGTGTTGTCAAGGTTGCTTGACCTTCGTCGACATGTGCATCAACGGATGAAATGTATGAAGTTCTCGCTAGGGAGAAGTGTTTTGGAGTTGTGACCCCAAACTGACGGCGTCAGACCTTCATGAGGTATTGCCAAATGTAGTTTGCAACAGTTGTGATTATTGGTATAGTAAGCTTGTGCCCAGGCGAATACCAATGAGTGACATATAGACCTATAATTTTGTCCATGAAAACCAGGATTTCAGACTTTTTCGCTCAATCGCGTAGCATTGTTTTTCCTGATTTGACTATTTCAGCTTGGGAGATCTCCTGTGTAACTCGAACTGGACTGAGCCGGAGGGGTGGGCCCTACCCAGGGGAGCCGCAGATACACCTACGGACAACCGTGGGTGGTTTTAAGCTGCCTGTTGCTTTCACAAGTTATTTTCAACCTGTGCCACATAGAATCCGAGAGCTCTTCTTCAGATTTGCTGAGTTCGGACGTCTTTCTGCAAAATCTGTCACCGTACAAGTGTTCTACACTGCCCTGGTAACGTATGAATGTCTTCTTTTCTAGTTTCTATATGTTGGAAAATGGCTTATCATATGAAATGCGTCTAAACACGTAGTAGTGAACATGCATGCTCATATTTCTTGATAAAAAAATATTCAACATAGTAAATGTTAGTATTTAACCATGCTGAACATAATGATGTGAAAAAATTTAACTTTTGAAACAGTCAAATTGGTACCTTTTTCTGCTATTTCTTATCCTATTTGAGGACAAATGAGCAAAAGGTAGTAAAGCAAAGTAATCCTGGTAATTAGGCTACCCTTATAGATTTATGACTTTGATATATTTATGCATGTAGGATATTTATGATTGTGGGTAGGTGTGCTACTGAATGGCCATCTAGTCATGCCTGTGTGCATGTGGATAGTCCTATTGTTGGCTAAAATCTAATTATGCACAGCACGCAAGTATACGTGGTCAACAAGTAATAAAGTGATAAGTCAAGTATCGTTCCCATACAGACTAGCAAGAAATTAACTCTCACAATTACCAATTTTCTATTAATCCAAATTTTATTAAACTAACCAATTTCAAGTTTGTAACTAAAAGTACTAAAAATATTAAAATTACCAAACAATCAACAAACCCTAAGAACTGAAATTTCAAACAAATATTGGAGAATTAGGCTTACGACTTCACCCTAAGCATCACTCTGATTATTATCCTTTATTCCAGTTTAATTTACTATCTCAGTTTATTAATCAAGAACACATAAGTAGAACTAGCCACCTCTCGATGTACTAATACCATATTAACTCAAATCCACAAATCAGATAGAATCAAGTTAAACACCTTAATCAGCTAACTCACTATATCTCTATTGAATTAAAATTAAAGAAGGTTTAAGTTCAAGTTCTTTATCGGATTACATGCGATGTCAAGCATATCTCTACCCTAACATTCATCAAGATTTTGTTCATTTACAGAATTCAAGAACACATGTTATATTAACTAAGTCTAGACTCATATTTTCTCTCTCGAATCCATACAAGTCCACAAAGAATTGTTGATCAGGAAATTCACAAATTCAAGCATAAATTAATATAGATAAACCGAGGAATAGCATATTAAACTGAAAATCAAAGCTACATAATCATCGTTCCACTTAAAGATCCGTCATAAGCCTAAAAAGTACTTAGTTCATCATCAAAGAAATAAAAACTGAATAAATTAAAGATATCATCCTTCCAATTACAAATATAAGCTAAAGAGAAAGAACAAATTCAGAACACCCTTCACTTTAGCCTTAATCTGCAATTGATACAAAAATTCTTCAATTATCCTCACTCCAATACTTGCTCCAAAAAATTGTCTTCTTACTCTGTTAATTGCCCTTGTGTTAATCTCCCTCTTTACTCTTGTTATTAGATGTAATATATCTGTAAGACACACATTCTGATTGCAATTTCATGCTAATACAAGTCCCGAGTCATCCCAAATACTAAAACTTGCCGTCTTTAAACCAACTAAAGAATTGCCTGCTCTGGACGCCCGCCCCGGCGGGGGTGTTGCTTTTAAAATCGCCCGCCCTGGCGGGCATACATTCTGTCTCCCGAGTTCTAGACTCCCCGCCCCGGCGGGGGTGTAAGGCTTAAAAATGCCCGCCCCGACGGGCATGCAATCTGCTAGATGCTCATCTTAAGCTTTAAACTTGCTAGGTTATTACCACAATTGCACCCTTTTTGATCAAATGTCACACCACTAAACCTACACACAAAATAACAATAAACAAGTAAAAACAAACATAAAACAAGGAATTAACACCGATTAAGCTTGAATTAGGAATCGATTCGCGGGTATAAAACCTACTTATCAAAATCCCCAAAACTTAAACTGTGCTTGTCCTCGAGCATAAAACAAAACTAACATGTTATGCAATGCAATGTAATGATATGTAAGGCATCTAACCTATATGCCTACGCATCCAACAGTATCATAGAATCAAAATTATTCGTCCAACATCAGAGAAATCAAGCAAACACTACAAAACTTCATATCAAAACCAATCAATAATTCCTCATTAATCCTCAAATCTTAAAATGTTATCACTGGTATAGTGTGTGTGTGATCAACATCCGTTCTAACTGATTCAAATTCAAATTCAATACATAACCAATCTCTTATAAGGAATCATAGAGAGTAAACTCAAAAGTTTAAAAAGTAAATGGGTTCCAACTAAAACCAAGCAGGCACCATTATCAATGGTTCACATAGGGTACTTATGCTTTATTTTTATATATATACATATATATATATATATATATATATATATTATTTTTTCATGGGGTTTTTTGCTCTTTTCCCTTTTTATTCTTTTTTTTAACCATGACTGTTCAATGTCTCATTCAATTAGGCTAACAGTGCTACCCCTTAGAGAGCTTTCAACCAACGACTCCCAGACCATATAAGACCTTAGGGCGCTAGGTGTAGAGACACTCCCTCGGGCGTACTTGCTCAAGTAACAAAGGCCCCGAAACAAGACTAGCCATGGTATATTTTTATTTTAATTTTATTTTTTTTAGATAAAGCTTATATACCCCAGAATTTTCCCCAAACTTCAGTTCTTGCCTAATTCTTTGTCTTCACTGCCTATCCTCGTCATTCTCTCATTTACACTAGCATTATCCTTTAGAAACTCTTTATGTATCAATTTGAACTAATCAGTCAACACATGTGTTATTAACGTGTTACCCTTTTTATACCAGTTTCAAACAAGAACAAGACCCAATTCATAACAAAAACTACATCAAGATTCTAATAATCAGTACTGTACTTGTCTACTTAATCCCAATCTCATCATTGGCCAAAATAAAATGAACTACAACAACTGCTAGACATATACAAAATAACACAATTCTTAACAAATTTTTTTATATATGTGTGTATGGTAAACATAACATGAGTGTAAAAATAAATAAAAACTATTTATGCTCCTAAGATACTATGCAACTACATGATTACATGAATGTAACATTTAAGAATCCTAACACTAAACAATGAACTAATGTAAGACCCCGAATTTTATGAAATAAAAGTATTCAATTTTTCTTATAATTACTATTTAGTAAATGGTTAAATTGATAAAAGTTTAAAGTTATGGGTGAAATGTAAATTTTTTTTCAAAATAAGCAAGTGGTTATAAAATAATCATTGTTGTCGGGGAATATTCGTTTGGTCGTGGAATATTCTTTCTGTCGGGGAATATTCGTACGACGGCGCAGCTATTTGTGGGCCCCATAACGAATAACTGTCGGGTGAAGGAAAACGACAAATTTGAGTTTTTACAAATAACGGCGTAGTTGTTAGCGTTAACACTGTTGGAATATCCGGTGGTTAAAATACAGTAATACGCGTTATTGCACAGTAGCACACGGTATTGCATAGTATTTTTGAAATTATTGATTCTTACGTAAGAAGGCACTACTCAATAATTGTTACAGTAATTACTGTTCAATATTTTATTTTATTGATTCAATAATTGCTACGTTGAAATTTTGTATTATTGTTGTTCAATAATTGTTGTTGTACAGTATTTTCTATTATCAGATCAATAATTCATATTATTTGAATAGTATTATTAGATAACATTATTGACAATGTCTAGAAAGTTCTGTCTAAGGAGAGGTTTGGTCATTTAATTGCGCGCCAGTAAGGAAAAATTCTTATTGAAAAGCCCCCTCTTTCCTGGGAACGGCCTGGTTGTCATAAATGTGATTCTGTAATATTATTTGTGAATAATTAATTATTGATTCATATGATAAGAAAATATTTATTTTATGTGGATATAAATGAGGGATATATTTTTGTGGTTAAAATTGAAGGAGTTAATGTTGAGGTTTTTATCAGTATTTTTGTCGGAATGGAGGTATTACAAATCAGGATTTTTGAGATATTTTGCGGGGGTTATAATTTTTAATCCGACCGTTGGATCGTAGTAATATTTGGATATGTTATACATATATAAGTTGAGTATATGTCCACAAATTTTGAACCGTTAAAAATGAATGTATGATTTGTTATGAATTTTACGAGATGACTGGTTCAGAAATTATTGAATTTTCGGAGTTTATCATTTTGGTGGAAAATTCTAGAATTGGTGGGCCCCACTTGTGGTTGGTGAAGAAATGTGCTGAATTATATTTCAAATGTGGTGGGTGGGAATAGTAGCAGGTAAAGCCATCAGGTTGCAGGTCAAACCTACCAAAATTTTCCTATAAATAGAGGGCTAAGTTAGAATTGAAAATCACACCAGAAACATAAGCTTTCTCTCTTTCTCTCTCTAGATTATTGAGTGTATTTTGTGAGTATTTAGATACTTGGTGAGTTGCTATTCATCAGTGCAAGTTTCCTTCAGCCTTATACCGATCAGAAGTACTGCTCTTTTGAGGTAAGGGATAGTAAGGGATAGTAAGGGATAGTAAGGGATTTTAAGGGTTGTTATGTTTTTCAATTTCGTAATTTTTCTGAACTTCAAAAATTCTGGAAAAATTTGAAATGATATTTTGATGAGTTTTATTGATTGTGTCCAAAAATGGTGATTTTTGGATGTATAGATTGAGAGTTATGAATTTTATGAGAAAAGACTATTTTAAAAGTAACAGCTTATAATTCCTTGTGGTTAACTCCAAAATTGATGAAATTTTTATTGGGAGTACATGTATATGATAGAAGTATACTCTGTAAATTTCAGAATTTTTAGACAAAAGTACAATTTTTGATAAATGTTTAAATATTCGGCTATTTTGGCCATATGAAAAATAGTAAATGACTTTTAAAAATTCTGAGAAAAATATATGTTCACTATGGGACTATATTATGCTAAATCCCAGAAAAGAAATATTTTTGGAACTGATTTGGTATTTTTTATGAAAATGGTCTAGTTATGAGTAAATGAATTAAATATGTTTTGTGAGGAAAGAAAATTGGAAAATAGGATTTTATGGCTTGAGAATCCTATATGAGGTATATGCAGATTTTTGATGAGGGTTTTGGCTATTGATGATGAAATCTTAAGAGTTGACATTTTATGATGATTAAATGCATTAATTAGTAAAGTGTAAACAATTTAAATAAATTGTTTATAAGCTTAAGAAATGTTATTCTTTCAATATCATTATACCGAAATATTGGTATAGATTTTATTGTGAAATTTCTACCTTTTTGAGTCGAGGTTACTATTCATGAGTTACTATTCACGACAAAATTGGTTTCTTTTTTCTAACCAAATTATAGTTGATTTATGAATATTGCTCTTGAAATTAAATCCATGTTTTGACCATATTATTTTTATAATCATATATAACATTTTTATAACCTTGATGTTGAAATTCTCTTTCGCTTGAGAGTAAAGATGGGTAAATTATTGGTATGATCATGACTATGGGTTCTCTTTGGCCAGTAGTGCAAAGTTGAATTGTTGACTGGTATGATCATGACCATTGAATTTATAATTGAATATCTTTAGCTTAAGTGCAAAGGAGAAATGATCAACATGGTTATAATTATTGTTTATATACATTCTTAAATGATTATATATTCTTTGAGGTATTAATATATTTGGCATGTAGTGCAAATATGAATTGTTGAGGAATATCTTTGGCCTGTAGTGCAAAGATGAATTGTAGATGAATATCTTTGGCCCGTAGTGCAAAGATGACCTGTTGTTGAATATCTTTGGCCAGTAATGCAAATATGAATTGTTGAGGAATATCTTTGGCCTGTAGTGCAAAGATGAATTGTAGATGAATATCTTTGGCCCGTAGTGCAAAGATGACCTGTTGTTGAATATCTTTGGCCAGTAATGCAAATATGAATTGTTGAGGAATATCTTTGGCCTGTAGTGCAAAGATGAATTGTAGATGAATATCTTTGGCCTGTAGTGCAAAGATGAATTGTAGATGAATATCTTTGGCCTGTAGTGCAAAGATGGTCTGTTGATGAATATCTTTGGCCCGTAGTGCAAAGATAAACTGTTGTTGAATATCTTTGGTCGTAGTGCAAAGATAGATTTATTAGTATGATTATGAACAGGAACTGTGATTTGGTATAACCATGATCTTTGATGTTTCAGGTAAAGACATGTGATGAAAATATTCTTCGTCCTGGGTGCGAAGAAAAATTTAGAATCACAATTATGATTATGAGTTATTCATATGATTGTGGAAAGGAACTGTTGATTGATGTTACAGGGATAAAACATTGTTGATGGATTTTTAACATGGAGAAGATAATAGACTTTATAGTCTATTTGACTCTTCTAATGGATTGCTCGTTCCGCTGCAACTATGGTTGAAATTTTTATCATTTACAATATGTTCTAAATCTCTGATTTATTATTGATGAAGGCTACTGATAATTTAATTATCTTTAGTCATGATATTCTTTACTGGGCTAGTTGTGCTCACCCTTTTGCTTCACAATTCCTTTCAGGTAATAAGAGTGTAGCTGGGTCGAGCGAGGGTAACGGGGAAATAGAACAGTGGTCTCTAGCTGTGGATGTTCTCCCGAAGCAGTATAGAAAAGTTCATTTAGTAGTTATATTTGGTGAATCCAATAGGGTAAGGTGTACCCAACGTTGGAAGGGTGGTTTGCCACTATCATACAAGATGTCTAACGACATACAACCTCGTGTCATCATAAGACAGGGATGTGCTCATCCACTTGTTGAGTATATATACGAGCACTACCTATATAATCTTGGTGTTTGTTTGAAGTATAATTCTCAATTAGAGATAGTAGAGATAATGATATGTCAAGAGAAGACTCACCATTGGGAAGAATATGATAGTAATCTTCTCGTTTTTCTTTGGGGTCTATTGGGTCAACCAAGGATAATTCTATGGCCATATGATATCTATCATAACCTAGACGCGTGGCCTCCCATGTACGAAGGTTTCCTTGAGCACTTCCCAAAGATTCTAATTTCTAAAACAGTTTTTGACTATACCTTTATGTAAGGTGTCATTGTGAGGTGATGTCCACGGTTAAAACATGAGTCACATTTGGTATATATTTGTATCCAAACTCACAGCATATGTGTTGTTGTATTTTGCACGACAATTGTTGTAATAAAGTTGTAGTTGTTTTCTGTACCATGTATTTGACGACTCAGAATGGGTTGGGTGGAATGGACCTATTTTGGGGTTGTCACAGGTGGTATCAGAGCTTAGGGATATGATCTCTGGCGGAGATCGGGAAATATAACTAGGAGGGGAGAGATGAGTAAATCATTCGCTAGTGTGTCCTACCTAAGCTTATTTGTTGGTCAGTCATAATATCGGGATATTATGTGATATGTTAATTTGTTAAATTAACCCTTGTTTTGAAGCTGTATTCTAGAATGATATTTGAAATACAGGAGATGGGCAATGGAGAAATTATGATGGCAGGGAAGATGGAATCTAAAATGAAAGGAAGGTATTCTCAATTCTTTGAAATACCAGGTACGTAAATTTCGAGGACGAAATTTCATAAGGAGGGGAGATTGTAAGACCCCGAATTTTATGAAATAAAAGTATTCAATTTTTCTTATAATTACTATTTAGTAAATGGTTAAATTGATAAAAGTTTAAAGTTATGGGTGAAATGTAAATTTTTTTTCAAAATAAGCAAGTGGTTATAAAATAATCATTGTTGTCGGGGAATATTCGTTTGGTCGTGGAATATTCTTTCTGTCGGGGAATATTCGTACGACGGCGCAGCTATTTGTGGGCCCCATAACGAATAACTATCGGGTGAAGGAAAACGACAAATTTGAGTTTTTACAAATAACGGCGTAGTTGTTAGCGTTAACACTGTTGGAATATCCGGTGGTTAAAATACAGTAATACGCGTTATTGCACAGTAGCACACGGTATTGCATAGTATTTTTGAAATTATTGATTCTTACGTAAGAAGGCACTACTCAATAATTGTTACAGTAATTACTGTTCAATATTTTATTTTATTGATTCAATAATTGCTACGTTGAAATTTTGTATTATTGTTGTTTAATAATTGTTGTTGTACAGTATTTTCTATTATCAGATCAATAATTCATATTATTTGAATAGTATTATTAGATAACATTATTGACAATGTCTAGAAAGTTCTGTCTAAGGAGAGGTTTGGTCATTTAATTGCGCGCCAGTAAGGAAAAATTCTTATTGAAAAGCCCCCTCTTTCCTGGGAACGGCCTGGTTGTCATAAATGTGATTCTGTAATATTATTTGTGAATAATTAATTATTGATTCATATGATAAGAAAATATTTATTTTATGTGGATATAAATGAGGGATATATTTTTGTGGTTAAAATTGAAGGAGTTAATGTTGAGGTTTTTATCAGTATTTTTGTCGGAATGGAGGTATTACAAATCAGGATTTTTGAGATATTTTGCGGGGGTTATAATTTTTAATCCGACCGTTGGATCGTAGTAATATTTGGATATGTTATACATATATAAGTTGAGTATATGTCCACAAATTTTGAACCGTTAAAAATGAATGTATGATTTGTTATGAATTTTACGAGATGACTGGTTCAGAAATTGTTGAATTTTCGGAGTTTATCATTTTGGTGGAAAATTCTAGAATTGGTGGGCCCCACTTGTGGTTGGTGAAGAAATGTGCTGAATTATATTTCAAATGTGGTGGGTGGGAATAGTAGCAGGTAAAGCCATCAGGTTGCAGGTCAAACCTACCAAAATTTTCCTATAAATAGAGGGCTAAGTTAGAATTGAAAATCACACCAGAAACATAAGCTTTCTCTCTTTCTCTCTCTAGATTATTGAGTGTATTTTGTGAGTATTTAGATACTTGGTGAGTTGCTATTCATCAGTGCAAGTTTCCTTCAGCCTTATACCGATCAGAAGTACTGCTCTTTTGAGGTAAGGGATAGTAAGAGATAGTAAGGGATTTTAAGGGTTGTTATGTTTTTCAATTTCGTAATTTTTCTGAACTTCAAAAATTCTGGAAAAATTTGAAATGATATTTTGATGAGTTTTATTGATTGTGTCCAAAAATGGTGATTTTTGGATGTATAGATTGAGAGTTATGAATTTTATGAGAAAAGACTATTTTAAAAGTAACAGCTTATAATTCCTTGTGGTTAACTCCAAAATTGATGAAATTTTTATTGGGAGTACATGTATATGATAGAAGTATACTCTGTAAATTTCAGAATTTTTAGACAAAAGTACAATTTTTGATAAATGTTTAAATATTCGGCTATTTTGGCCATATGAAAAATAGTAAATGACTTTTAAAAATTCTGAGAAAAATATATGTTCACTATGGGACTATATTATGCTAAATCCCAGAAAAGAAATATTTTTGGAACTGATTTGGTATTTTTTATGAAAATGGTCTAGTTATGAGTAAATGAATTAAATATGTTTTGTGAGGAAAGAAAATTGGAAAGTAGGATTTTATGGCTTGAGAATCCTATATGAGGTATATGCAGATTTTTGATGAGGGTTTTGGCTATTGATGATGAAATCTTAAGAGTTGACATTTTATGATGATTAAATGCATTAATTAGTAAAGTGTAAACAATTTAAATAAATTGTTTATAAGCTTAAGAAATGTTATTCTTTCAATATCATTATACCGAAATATTGGTATAGATTTTATTGTGGAATTTCTACCTTTTTGAGTCGAGGTTACTATTCATGAGTTACTATTCACGACAAAATTGGTTTCTTTTTTCTAACCAAATTATAGTTGATTTATGAATATTGCTCTTGAAATTAAATCCATGTTTTGACCATATTATTTTTATAATCATATATAACATTTTTATAACCTTGATGTTGAAATTCTCTTTCGCTTGAGAGTAAAGATGGGTAAATTATTGGTATGATCATGACTATGGGTTCTCTTTGGCCAGTAGTGCAAAGTTGAATTGTTGACTGGTATGATCATGACCATTGAATTTATAATTGAATATCTTTAGCTTAAGTGCAAAGGAGAAATGATCAACATGGTTATAATTATTGTTTATATACATTCTTAAATGATTATATATTCTTTGAGGTATTAATATATTTGGCATGTAGTGCAAATATGAATTGTTGAGGAATATCTTTGGCCTGTAGTGCAAAGATGAATTGTAGATGAATATCTTTGGCCCGTAGTGCAAAGATGACCTGTTGTTGAATATCTTTGGCCAGTAATGCAAATATGAATTGTTGAGGAATATCTTTGGCCTGTAGTGCAAAGATGAATTGTAGATGAATATCTTTGGCCCGTAGTGCAAAGATGACCTGTTGTTGAATATCTTTGGCCAGTAATGCAAATATGAATTGTTGAGGAATATCTTTGGCCTGTAGTGCAAAGATGAATTGTAGATGAATATCTTTGGCCTGTAGTGCAAAGATGAATTGTAGATGAATATCTTTGGCCTGTAGTGCAAAGATGGTCTGTTGATGAATATCTTTGGCCCGTAGTGCAAAGATAAACTGTTGTTGAATATCTTTGGTCGTAGTGCAAAGATAGATTTATTAGTATGATTATGAACAGGAACTGTGATTTGGTATAACCATGATCTTTGATGTTTCAGGTAAAGACATGTGATGAAAATATTCTTCGTCCTGGGTGCGAAGAAAAATTTAGAATCACAATTATGATTATGAGTTATTCATATGATTGTGGAAAGGAACTGTTGATTGATGTTACAGGGATAAAACATTGTTGATGGATTTTTAACATGGAGAAGATAATAGACTTTATAGTCTATTTGACTCTTCTAATGGATTGCTCGTTCCGCTGCAACTATGGTTGAAATTTTTATCATTTACCATATGTTCTAAATCTCTGATTTATTATTGATGAAGGCTACTGATAATTTAATTATCTTTAGTCATGATATTCTTTACTGGGCTAGTTGTGCTCACCCTTTTGCTTCACAATTCCTTTCAGGTAATAAGAGTGTAGCTGGGTCGAGCGAGGGTAACGGGGAAATAGAACAGTGGTCTCTAGCTGTGGATGTTCTCCCGAAGCAGTATAGAAAAGTTCATTTAGTAGTTATATTTGGTGAATCCAATAGGGTAAGGTGTACCCAACGTTGGAAGGGTGGTTTGCCACTATCATACAAGATGTCTAACGACATACAACCTCGTGTCATCATAAGACAGGGATGTGCTCATCCACTTGCTGAGTATATATACGAGCACTACCTATATAATCTTGGTGTTTGTTTGAAGTATAATTCTCAATTAGAGATAGTAGAGATAATGATATGTCAAGAGAAGACTCACCATTGGGAAGAATATGATAGTAATCTTCTCGTTTTTCTTTGGGGTCTATTGGGTCAACCAAGGATAATTCTGTGGCCATATGATATCTATCATAACCTAGACGCGTGGCCTCCCATGTACGAAGGTTTCCTTGAGCACTTCCCAAAGATTCTAATTTCTAAAACAGTTTTTGACTATACCTTTATGTAAGGTGTCATTGTGAGGTGATGTCCACGGTTAAAACATGAGTCACATTTGGTATATATTTGTATCCAAACTCACAGCATATGTGTTGTTGTATTTTGCACGACAATTGTTGTAATAAAGTTGTAGTTGTTTTCTGTACCATGTATTTGACGACTCAGAATGGGTTGGGTGGAATGGACCTATTTTGGGGTTGTCACAACTAACATATGCAAACCAAGCTAATGATATTAATTATGCAAACATGAAACTAAATCCCCCAAACTTGAAAATTACAATGCCCTCATTGTATAGATAAGGCAATAAATATATGAGGACTTTCCTATAATCTCCTAAGTCTGGGGTGGTGGTGGTTGTTCTTCTTCATCGGAGTCACTTGGTGGAAACCTTGGCATTGGGGCTGGTTGCTGATATGAGAATTGTGCATTGGAATTGAAGCTCTGGAGCATCGTGTTCAAGGAGGCGAACAATAGATTCATAGCCTCGAATATGTGGTCCTGCCTAGCTGCGAGTAGTCGCATCTCTCTTCATGCTTTCTTGTTGTGCTCATCCACTTGTCGTTGAAAGTTGAGGAACTAAGGGCTAGATATGGCCTCAGACTGTGGTGGTGCCTCTGTTCCTTATTCTCCTATTGTCGCATCCTCCTAAAACTCATCATCATCCGAGGTGTCTTCAGCGTCAGCCTCATCCTCCGAAGCTGAGGTAAATACAAAGCCTACTCCTCTAGGATGTGACTCGCCCCTTGGCCACACCGCGTACTGTGCAATTATTCTCGAATCTAGTGTCTGAAGCGGCATCTGGGTAGTTTCATCATCGAACCATCTAACTCCTTCTTGCCTACACAACCCACAAATTAGTGATGGGTGTGGCAAGCCGCCCGAGAAATGTCCTTGTAAGCATTGTCGGATTGAAAAACTGATTACAGCCCCTATATCGATGATGAAATATTGCACAACCGCATATAAAAGTAATACCTTCTCTTTGGTCACATCGGACGTGTGTGTGGATGGAAATAGCTTAGCACATAAGAATGCGTACCATATCTTCCCATACCTGCTGAGATCCTTACTGTGAAAAATAGTACCTCCTTTTCGACCTTTGATCCATGTAGTGCCTGGCTTAGTCATTTCCTTCATAATAGCCTCAAAATTAGGATCATTGTCACGTAAGTAAGCATAATTGCAATGTCTAGGCACTCGTAACTGGTAGTATGTGTTGATGGCATCGGCACTGAAAGGGACTAATCTACCCTGTACAAAAGTGTTGAAAGGGGCCTTATCTTCGGTGTTAGCATAGAATTCTTTGAACACATTTACAACTGCGGCCTCGAGCTCTTCTGTAAACTTATTCCAACCCTTTTGATATATTTGTTACATCATTTCACCATTGACATGGTCTGATGCCAACCCCCGCTCCAGTGTGAGTGCTTTTGTCACTATATAGTCTTATCGGTCGGCGGCGGCGGCACTTATGAATTTATGTCGGTCGAAGGTTCGTGATGGTGGTGTGGTTCCAGAACTCTATCCATGTTGCCTCTTTGATGTGGGTTTAGACGCCATTGAATTGAAATCAGGAAGCTTTAACAACAATATTTCCCCCAAACTTCGCTTACGCAATTTGTCAAACACTTGGTGTGCACAATGTTCAATCCCCCAAACTTGATGATTTTGCTTCAACTATGGTGATAGGAAGGGAGGAATTGGAAGACAAAGTGCTCACTCTCAATTGTTGTATAACTTCCCTAAAAAAGAACCCTAATGTGTAGCTTTCTGAGTTTGAGTTGAATGTATGTGCTGAAATTGGGTTGTTAGGGAATGAATTTATAGAGATGGTGTGATGGTGCAAGGTTGTGGTGTAAAGTAATGGATTGAAATAGTGGGTGCGTGTGTTAATGAAGTGGAACGGTATATTGTAACTTGCCAAAACGTGGGTATATGAAGATGTTAGTGTGGTGTTTCAGTTGGGAACTAAGTAGTAATGGGAAAATATGATGTAACTGCCGAAAATTGCTGGTTCAAATTCAAGACCCCCTCCCCGGCGGGGGGGTATTGTGCCTATTAAGCCCGCCCCGACGGGCATGTATACTGTCAACTAGATTAGGAGACCCCCGCCCCGACGGGGGTAATAAGCTTGTAGGGGCCCTCCCCCACGGGCTAGTGTTCTGCAATTTGCCTCTGCTTTGCTTATTTTTTCCTTGCTACTCCAATCCATGATCATGTTAGTTTCTTGAAATACCATCAAACATAACTGTGAGTAGATATTGAGCAGTTTTAAGCATGGTGATCAGATTATCTAGAAAATACAACTTAACTAATTATGTAATGAACTTATTTTATATTACTAATTATTCTAAACTATAATTTGACGAACATGAATAAAAATACAAAGACTAAAAGTACGATTGAGTTGCCTCCCAATTAGCTCTTGATTTTAAGTCATTTAGCCTGACTACTCTCTATTTATGGTGCGTTGACAAGTGTGATTATGATGACGTCCCAATTGGACTCACCACCCCAATAATGCTTCAACCGTTGACTGTTGACCTTGAACGTCTCCAATGGGTTTCTACTGTAGAGTTCAACGACGCCATGTGAGAAAACTCTTTTGGTGGTGAATGGACCCGACCACCTTGATCTTAAGTTGAACAATAGTATTAATTGTCCTGGTTCCAATGTTCTCTGCATGATTTTCTTGTCGTGCCAATTCTTTACCTTTTCTTTGTATAAGTTGGAGTACTCGTAAGGTTAAAGTCGGAATTCATCGAGTTCATTTAACTGAAGTAGCCTCTTTTCACCCGTAGCTGCTTGATCGAAATTGAGTTTCTGAATTACCCAGTAGGCCTTATGTTGTAACTCGACAGGTAGGTGACAGGCTTTCCCGTATAGCAACTGATATGGCGACATCCCAATTGGTGTCTTGTAAGTAGTTCTGTAGGCCTATAGTGCATCATCCAATCAAAGAGACCCGTCTTTTCGATTCGGATTCACTACCTTCTCCAAAATTCTCTTTATCTCCCTGTTTGAGACCTCAGCTTGCCCACTTGTTTGGGGATGATATGTTGTAGCTACCTTATGGTTGACCCCATATTTTACCGAAAGAGCTGTGAACGATTTGTTACAGAAGTGACTTCCCTCATCACTTATAATAGCTCCTGGCGTGCCAAATCTTGTTAAAATATTCTTTTGCAAAAATTTAAGAACCACTTTGGCATCGTTAGTTGGGAGTGCTATAGCTTCAACCCATTTCGATACATAATCAACTTTAAGCAAGATATACTGATTATTGAATGAGGATGAGAATGGCCCCATAAAATCCATGCCCCATACATCAAAAATCTCAACTTCTAAGATTATTTGTAGTGGCATCTCATTCCTTTTTGATATGTTGCCCATCCTTTGGCATCTATCACAGCTTTTTACAAACTGGTGGGTATCTTTAAATAATGTAGGCCAATAAAACCCAGCTTGAAACACTTTTGCCGATGTTCTCTCACTACCATAATGTCCCCCATATGCAGATGAGTGACATTCGTGTAATATGTTCTTCACTTCGCTATAGGGTACACACCTTCTAATTATCTTGTCGGCGCACTGTTTGAATAGGTATGGCTCATCCCACATATACCACTTGACGTCATGAAGGAATTTCTTTTTCTGCTGTCGTGTAAGATCTGGTGGAAGGATGTTGCTCACTAGATAGTTAGCGAAATCCGCATACCATGGAAATTCCGTATTGATCCCAAATAGTTGCTCGTCCAGAAATGATTCATTAATTACACATATGTCCTCTTCCTTTTTACCCTGATTTTCTATCCTTGACAAATGATCTGCAACTTGATTCTCCATCCCCTTTCGATCTTTTATTTCCAAATCAAATTCTTGTAGGAGAAGTATCCACCTGATAAGTCGTGGCTTAGCATCTTTCTTCGAGATTAGGTATCGAATGGCCGAATGATCTGTATAAACTACTACCTTTTTCCCGATCAAATATGCCCAAAATTTATCGAAAGCATATACTACTGCAAGTAATTCCTTTTCTGTAGTTGTGTAATTCATTTGGGTCTCTGTAAGGGTCTTACTTGCATAGTATATGGTGTGAAATACCTTCTCTCGGCATTGACCCAGGACAGCCCCAACCGCATAGTCGCTTGTATCACATATTAACTCAAAAGGCATATTCCAATCCGGTGCGACGATAACTGGAGCTGTAGTCAATTTCTTCTTCAATAGCTCGAATGCCAACTTACAATCCTCATCAAACTTAAAAACTGAATCCTTCCCTAAAAGACTTCACAATGGTTTTGTAATTCTTTTATAAATCTTTTGTAGAACCCAGCATGTCCCAAAAAACTACGGATTCCCTTAACTGAAGTTGGTGGTGGAAGCTTTTTAATCATTTCCAGCTTTGCTTTAACAACCTCCAATCCTTTAGCCGAGACCTTGTGCCCTAAAATTATTCCTTCTTCAACCATGAAAGGGAACTTTTCCCAGTTAAGTACCAAATTTGTTTCTGTGCATCTCTGTAAACCATCACCAAATTCTCTAGACAAACATCAAAACATTCCCATAAATAGAAAAGTAGTCCATGAAGACTTCCATATTTTTCTCTACCATGTCCGAGAAGATGGCCATCATACACCGCTGAAAGGTAGCGGGTGCATTACACAAGCCAAATGACATTCTCCTAAATGCGAATGTGTCATATGTGCACATTAAAGTAGTCTTCTCTTGGTCTTCAGGAGCAATGACTATCTGATTATATCATGAATACCCATCTAATAAGCAGTAATACTCATGTCCCGCTAATCTGTCCAATATTTGATTGATAAAAAGCAAAGGAAAATGGTATTTTTGGGTTAACTTGTTTAATTTTCTATAGTCCATGAAAACCCTCCAACCAGTCACTATCCTCATCAGAATTAGCTCGTTGTCATCATTTTGTACTATGGTCATTCCTCCCTTTTTCAGCACGTATTAAACCGGACTAACCCACTTACTACCTAAAATCGGGTAAATGATTCCCACATCCAACTATTTTAGGATTTCTTTCTTCACTACTTCTTTCATGATTGGGTTAAGCCTTCTCTGTTACTCCACTGTCGGCTTTGCATCTTCTTCTATCAAAATTTTGTGCATGCAAAAGGATGGGCTGATTCCTTTGATATCTGTAATTGTCCATCCTATGGCCGATTTATGGTCTCTAAGCACTCTCAGCAACTTTTCTTCCTATAATTTGTTAAGTGCAGCGGAAATAATAACAGGTAAAGAATTAGAATTGCCTAAATATGCGTACCTGAGGTGTTTAGGGAGTGGCTTAAGTTCAAGAGTAGGTGGCTCCTCCAATGAAGGTTTCATCATTGTTGTGGCTCTTTCCTCTGTGTACAATGGTTCAAAGGGTGCTTTGAATCTGCTAACTCGTGGCAAGGAATCCAGCATTTGCAAGTAATCCACAAATTCTGGATCATCTAAATCTTCATCTCCCAATAATGTTGTTTCCAATGGATTATTAGCTAAACTTTTACCCATTTCTTCGCTAATTATTTGATCAATGACATCCATCCTGAAACACTCCTCTTCATCCGTGGGGAATTTCATGGCCTTGAAAACATTGAACTTTACTTCCTGATCTTGAACCCTCATAGTTAGTTCACCTTTTTGCACATCGATGAGAGTCCTACCCGTAGCCAAGAATGGTCTCCCTAGGATGATTGGGATGTTCTTATCTTCCTTAAAATCTAGAATTATAAAGTCCGCGGGGAATATGAATTTGTTAACCTTGACCAAAATATCTTCCACAATGCCTCTAGGGTATGTAACTGACCTATCTGCCAACTGCAATGAAATATTCATAGGCTTTGGAGCTGGCAAACCCAATTCTGTATAAACTGATAACGACATAAGGTTCACACTTTCCCCCAAATCACTTAAACACTTACTGAACGCCATGTTCCCAATCGTGCACAGAATGGTAAAACTCCCCAGATCTTTCAACTTTGGTGGCAACTTTCGCTGTAAAACTGCACTACACTCCTCGGTTAATGCCACCGTTTCAAAATCTTCCAATTTCTTATTCCTGGACAAAATCCCTTTCATAAATTTAGCATAACTTGGCATCTGCTCAAGGGCTTCAGCGAACGGGATATTAATCTGAAGTTTATTAAACACTTCTAAAAATTTTGCAAATTGCTTATCTAATTTCTACTTTTGGATTCTCTGCTGAAACAGCGGTGGAAGATAAACAACCGGTTTGTTATCTAACTTTGTTTGTTCCCCTTGCTTTTCCTCACCCTGTTTTTCTTCAACCACTGTGTTCTCATCAACTTTGTCATCCATTCTCACTGAATTTTCTGCACTTTCCCCATGTAGATGTTTTCCACTTCTCAAAGTGATTGCCTGACACTATTCGTGATTTCCCTTCGAATTTCTTTCAGTGTCACTTGGTAGAGTCCCTTGTGGTCTATTGTTCAATGCTAAGGCAATTTTTCCCATCTGATTTTCCAAATTCTTGATGGCTATCTCTTGCGATTTCATGGTCATTTCTTGGATTTTCATAGCTGCCTCGTTGCTTGTTATATACTTTGACAACAACTCCTCTAAATCTAATTTTCTCTCTTGATGTTGAGCTGGTTGTTGATGTTGATTCTGAAATCCTGGTGGATAAGATGGTCGTGGAGCTTGCTGATGCTGATTATTACTCCACGAAAAGTTAGGATGATTCTTATTGCCCAAATTGTATGTATTTTGGTACATATTCTGTGGAATTCTGTTATAGCTACCCAAAAATTGCACTGACGCTCGGTTGATTACACATTGATCTGTAGGATGTTCACCCGCGCATAATTCACAAATAACTACAACTTGATGTGTCTGTACCCCTGACCAAACATCAAACTTCTTAGAGAGCGCTGAAATCTGCGTTGTTATTGCCGTTACTCCATCTACCTCTAACACTCCAGCTACCGTAGGTTGTGTCATTCTTGTCGTGGGCCACTGGTAATTGTTAGCTGCCATTGTCTCTATCAATTGATACGCCTCCTCATAATTCTTTGCCATAAAAGCTCCACCCGAAGCTGTATCAATACTGGTCCTGAGATTCCCATGTAATCCATTGTAAAATGTGTTCATCTACAACCACTTAGGCAATCCGTGATGTGGGAATTTTCTGAGCAACTCTTTGTATCTCTCCTATGCCTCGTACAATGATTCCCCATGTTGCTGTTCAAACATAGTAATCTCGTTTCTCATCTTTACAGTCTTCACTGGCGAAAAATTTTTTGCTAGAAATTTTTGAACCAGGTCATCCCAAGTAGTTATTGTACCCGATGGTAGAGAGTGTAACCAACTCTTTGTCTTGTCCCGTAGAGTGAATGGGAACAAGTGAAGTCTGACTGCATCATCCGACACCCCATTGTATTTGAAAGTGTCGCATATCTCTAAAAAGCTGATCAAATGTTCATTCGGATCATCATTTGCAAGTCCCCTAAAATGAACCGAGTTTTGGATCATCTGAATAGTCCCAGGCTTAATCTCAAATGTGTTCACAGCTATAGCAGGCCTGGTGATACTCGACTGCAGCTCAGTTACCTTGGGTGTAGCAAAGTCCCTCAACACTTTCTGGTCTTCGACAACCATTGCTTCTTCTTGTTCAGATCTTTTGAAGCCTTCCCTTGTCTCCTTGATCCACTTACTTAACCTTTGAAAGCGTCTCTCAATGTCGTCCTCAAAAGGAAGCAAGTCTAGATTTTTGGATCGAGTTTGCATAAACCAACTTCAAAAACCTGAAATAAGACGAATAAAACAAAAATAAAAATGTTTAATTAAAACTGGACTAATTAAACTGATATTGCAAAATATTAAAATCTATACTAAAATCCCCAGCAACGGTGCCAAAAACTTGTTGGCTAAAATCTAATTATCGCAAGTATACGTGGTCAACAAGTAATAAAGTGATAAGTTAAGTATCGTTCCCACAGAGACTAGCAAGAAATTAACTCTCACAATTACCAATTTCCTATTAATCCAAATTTTATTAAACTAACCAATTTCAATTTTGTAACTAAAAGTAATAAAAATATTAAAATTACCAAACAATCAACAAACCCAAAGAACTGAATTTTCAAACAAATATTGGAGAATTAGGCTTAAGACTTCACCCTAAGCATCACTCTGATTATTATCCTTTATTCCAGTTTAATTTACTATCCCAGTTTATTAATCAAGAACACATAAGCAGAACTAGGCACCTCTCGATGTACTAATACCATATTAACTCAAATCCACAAATCAGATAGAATCAAGTTATACACCTTAATCAACTAACTCACTATATCTCTATGTGAATTAAAATTAAAGAAGGTTTAAGTTCAAGTTCTTTATCGGATTACATGCGATGTCAATGATATCTCTACCCTAACATTTATCAAGATTCTGTTCATTCACAAAATTCAAGAACACATGCTATATAACCAAGTCTAGATTCATATTTCCTCTCTCGAATCTATACAAGTTCACAAAGAATTGTTGATCAGGCAATTCACAAATTCAAGCATAAATTAATATAGATAAACTGAGGAATAGCTTATTAAACTGAAAATCAAAGCTACATAATCATCGTTCCACTTAAAGATCCATCATAAGCCTAAAAAGTACTTAGTTCATCATCAAAGAAATAAAAACTAAATAAATTAATGATATCATCCTTCTAATTACAAATATAAGCTAGGGAGAAAGAGCAAATTCAGAACACCCTTAACTTTAGCCTTAATCTGCAATTGATACGAAAATTCTTCAATTATCTTCACTCTAATACTTGCACCAAAAATCTGTCTTCTTGCTCTGTTAATTGCCCTTGTGTTAATCTCCCTCTTCACTCTTGTTATTAGATGTAATATATCTGTAAGACACGCATTCTGATTGCAATTCCATGCTAATACAAGTCCCAAGTCATCCCAAATACTAAAACTTGCAGTCTTTGAAACCAACTAAACAATTGCCTGCTTCGGACCCCCGCCCCAGCGGGAGTGTTTCTTTGAAAATCACCTGCCCTGGCTGGCATACATTCTGTCTCCTGAGTTCTGGACCCCCCGCACCAGCAGGGGTGTAAGGCTTAGAAACGCCCGCCCCGGCGGGCATGCAATCTTCTAGATGGTCATCATAAGCTTTAAACTTGCTAGGTTATTGCCACGATTAAACCCTTTTTGATCAAATGTCACACCACCAAATAACAATAAACAAGTAAAAACAAACATAAAAACAAGGAATTAAAACAGATTAAGCTTGAATTAGGAACCGATTCGCGGGTATAAAAACCACTTATCACCTATTTACAAAGGAGACTCTGGCAAAAAATTTCCAAAAGTCTAGGCATTGGGTAGACATGCATTTTTAACTCTATTATAGGCGTATGTTAAAGTAATGCATGCATGTATATAGTCATAAAATGCATAAAAACAATGCTCCAGGTTAGAATTTATCACACCCTTTTTAAGGTGATTTGGAGAGTTGTGTCCAGATATTATGGATCCGGATTAGCCAAGTAGTTCCTACAGGACCACTTCAAGTGTGCGGAGGAGGGCTTCTGAAGTGCCTCTACCCCGTTCAGTTAGACAACCTCATCGTCTGGCGGAGGTGGTGATCCGTCGTATCTAGGTTGATGTACCGGATGTCAAGGACGAGGAGGAGGATGTACCGGTTGTGGCTTTTGCTCCTGTAGCTAATGTTCCCTATAGCGATCTTCCAAGCATTCAAGTGGCTATTCCATATCTCTTGGGTGATTTGAGTCACAACCCCTCGGTTTACTTGCATGCAAACGAGGTAACAACTGGGTTTGATCTTCCTTTTTTCTATTGATAAGGAGCAAGGATTTTGATGTGTGATTTGCATTTGATGTAGGTTCCCGGCTTTATGCAACCTCGAGAGAACTGGTTCAGCATACACTCTCTGTATCAAGCTCTACAATTAGATTACCGAGAGATTGTGCATGGTTGGGGCTTTGGGGCATTCTTTTCCATTCTTCCCCACCATTGTCCCTGGGGTTATCTCAGGGCATTGTCTGAGCGCTGGTTTCACCAGACTCAGTCTCTCCACTTGTTGGACTGTGAGGTGATGATGATGCTGATGGATTGGCGATTTATCACCGGTATGGATTTTGGAGGGGCGCCAGTGCCATGTACGACGAACATTACCCCAACTGCCATTAGATCCATGCTAGGAGTTCTGGCTGAGGCACTCAAGGGCAGTACCGTTCATACAGGTCCTTTTAGCGTAGATGTTATGAGTGGGCTATTGAGTGAGCCCATGCCCGCTGATGTGAGAGTCAAGGATCGCATTCTTCGATGATTATTCCTGATGATTATCAGGGTTTGCTTCATAGCTGATAATTCTTCCACAATATAATTCTCTTTGATCAGTACCTCTCGTGAGGTGGACCGTATTGGAGAGTATGATTGGGGCTCCTATATCTTTACCTATTTCCACAAGGGAATGTGCATGCGTTCGTAGGGCTTGACAGAGGTTTGGTTAGGATTTTACCCGTTTCTAGTGGTGAGTATTTCTCTTTTGATTTCCCATGTACAGGTTAAGAGTGTTCACTGACAGCAGATGTTTTCCTTTGTATTGGCAGTTTTGGGCCTATGAGAGGCCCCCATGTTTGCGTCTTGTGAGTGTGCTAGGTTTGGAGACCTATCCACGAGGACGACAATGGCATCACTCCACACTGGCGAAGGTTCCTATAGCTGAGGGTTTCACCCATTGTCGCTTATAGTTGGGGTTATTGACAGTTGATGTCATCACTTGGGTTCCCTACTCTGGGAAACATTTGACCAATGGATTTGATGATGGATTCCTGACTGGTATCGAGCATGTGATATCCACCCGTAGGATTCCTCTCTTCATAGATGGAGGATGGGAGCTCTATTTAGGAGAGCGTGCAATTAAGAGCACCACATGAGAGATTCGTGTACCTATCTCGTCGCCCGTCAGTGATATCATGTTGTTGGGCATTGACGGCTACACTCTGTCAGAGGGTTCATTGACCCATGAGGCATTATATCGCTAGTGGTCCCCTCGTACCATCGGAGCCCAGACCCGCGCCACTTAGTTCATGGGAGATATGGTTCTTGGATCTGTGATGATGACCGATTGGATGGCCTGTGTTCATGATCCAACTCATTTGACACAGATTGACAGCTTGACCCAGCAGTTGGACCGGGCACATTTTTTCATCCAACACTTTGGCAGAGATCCTTCAGAGGCAGATACTTTTGATCCTTCCAGCTCAGGTGCTGGCCCCTCAGGTGACTCATATGGCCTTTCCGGTGCAGATCCTCCACTACATAGACCTGACATCCCCGTTAATGGAGATCCAGTGACTCAGGAGGAGTTATATCAGGTGGACAGGATTGATGATGTAGATATTGACACCATTATTTTCTTCTGATGTGTATTCTCATTATATCTTTTGATAGGCCTCTGTTAGATATTGGGTGGCTATGCCTCATTCTCGCTATATCTTTTGATAGGCCTCTGTTAGTAGTAGGGCAGCAGTGCCCCATTTCCCTATATTTTTCAGCAGTACAAAGATGATGTATTTAGATGATGATGTACTTAGGAATGTATATACTGTTTATCCATTCCCTACATCATATTGCATCTATTATTTGTCATACATGTATTATGTCATGCATATGTATGTCCAGAGATATTTACCATTGACCCCTGGATGGTGTTATGTTACGGCCCATATAAATGTCTTCTTCAACAGTCAACCGTATTGATCACACCCCACCAGTATTGGTGGCCTCCCGTCTGAGATCTTGGTATGATAGTGTATCCCCTTCAAATAGGGTGATTGTAGATCAGCTATTGGAGCATTCCATGACCCTCCTGACATTCCAAGTTCCATTAGGCTTCATAGATGGTATGCTAGAACATTGGGTACCGGAGAGGTAGGTTTTTTGTTTTGGGGCCCATGAGTTGACTCTTACCTTGGAGGAGTATGAGCGGTTGACGGCCTTGCCCTTAGACAGACCTTGCACTCAGATGGCTGTCAGAGATAGACACCGGCAGTTCATGACCCTCATCGGGTTACAACGTAGAGTAGTACAAGATGAGATTACATCCGGCCATGTATTATCCCAGCATTTTCTGATAGACAGATTTGGCTCATTGGACAGCAATGCACGATACTCTGGGGATTTCACCACGCCAGAAGATCAGTGGCATGTGGCCAGAGTTGATGTACTCGTGATATGTGTAGTGACGTATGTATACATGCCACAATATATGAATGAGCTGGACATCGGTGTTATCATGGCAGTGAGAGCTCTCAGGGAGGGTCATACCATTATGCCGATGATTGTGGCGGAGACGTTGAGATCCACCACGTTCTGTCACACCTACCCTATAGGTGTGCTTATAGGCAGCTCGGTCATGTTGTATGTGTGGTTTATGTCACATTTGAGACCGATTGGCACGTTTCGGCGACATGGGTATTATTTTTCCCATGAGATAGCTATGTCCTACTCTTTTCAGCCAGCGAAGTGTACAGACGCTATATCCTGGTCAGTTTTCTTGGCAGGGATTGGAGATCCATTTGACATTCTACCATGTATAGGGCTCAGTTCACCCTACAGTTTTATTACTCATGCCCCTAGCATGGATTATCTCCCTTTGGCTGGTTTGAGGGGCATGACTACCTACCACCTATTGGCTGTGATGTCACAGTTTGACCAGTTTCAGGACTTCCATCCTTTTGAGGGGGCATTAGGTTAGCGTGTGGCTTCTCACCAAATATCAGCAGAGGACAGATCCCAGTTGTATACCTGTTGGGATCAGCGTGAGAGAGCTGATTTTTTTGTTAGCCATTCGGGCTGTTCGTCAGAGTATTCAGCGTGGATGGGGATAGAGACTTCATCGGCTGCGGTAGTATCCATAGTGCCAGGGATTGAGTATGCCAGCGAGGAGCCCATGGAGGCTGTTGATTTCCCCACCGAGGAGGCGAAGCTGTTTGCTGGTTCGACAGCAGCTCTTGTTGACTCTTCCAGTACTTCTGCAGCTATGACTCCCCCTTTAGAGTATTTAGTGCAGAGTTTGCATTTGATGACCTTCAAGAGTGATCAGGTTAGGGCATTGATATTGACAGCTTTTGATGGAAGAGATATCGCTCTATTAGAGAGAGATGATGCCTTAGCTCATATAGATACCACTATTATTGAGCGAGATGTGGCCAGATCAGCCAGAGATGCAGTGATAGTTGAGTGGGATAGCGCTATATCTGCCCGGGATGTAGCCGTTACAGACAGTACCACAGTGAGGTCTCTTACTACTGGCATCATTACAGAGATGAGTACGTATATTGATGCCTACTCATGTAATTTTTGATTATTATAAATATACGTACTCAATATACGTACTCATCTCTGTAATGATGCCAGTAGTAAGAGACCTCACTGTGGTACTGTCTGTAACTACTAGCATCATGTAATTTTTTATTATTGTAAATCAAACCTTGAATATATATTTCTAAACTCAAAAACTATGTATATACTTGTTATTGAGTGTTTAATGTTTAGATATACCCATATTGGGTGTTGTTTTAGTTGGAAATAAAAAATAAAGAAAAGTGATTTTTCTAGTTTATGAGCCTAAAAATTTCTAAGTACTTTAGATTTTCACCGTTTTTGATCTAAACCTTCTTTTTGCGATCCGTCAAAGAGAGGTGCTAGATATGTAAGTTAGCTACTAAACTAAAGTGGTATAACTCAAAAATATTGAGTACACAGTCCATAGTGACTGATTTAGCAAAAACAGTTTTGTATTTTTAAGGAAAAATAGACTATTTTGGACAGTCAAGTATAGGGACAGTTTCGTCATTTTTTTGGCATTCCAAAAATTCTGGAAAACTTTGGGAGGGTACTATGATAAGTTATCTAACATCTCCAAGTGGAATCACTGAAAAAGGAGTCGTAGATTTCCGTATGGAAAATATTTAATAAAGCACGAAAAACTGCAAAAGACAATTTAGCTTTTGCCCAAAAATTTAAAAGGGCATTTTCGGCAACTTAATTTGGGAGAAAATTTCTGGCCTTTTGGGACATGAAAATATATGGTATAAAGTACCTACTGTCCAAAAATGAGCTAATTCCGACTTAAAATGACCAAGTTATGACCATTTTAATTTCTATGATTTTTTGACAAAAATGGTTATAACCGGAGTTATATAACTCCGATGGCCACGAAATTTAAACTGGAGTGTCACGTTAAGACGTATAAGATTGTGCCAAGAGATGGAAATTTTTGGAGTTAAGCACGAGGTAACTAATTTCTTAAGGAATTAACTGAAAATGATTTTTAAAAAATACCAGAGGAAGTTGGAAAATTTTGGAAAAATACTTTTTGTGTATGAAATATATATATACATGTTTGTACAAATGATAGAAAAATAATAAGTTAATTTGATATTTTCGTGAAAATGATATGGAATCCAGCTTGCTGGATTAGAAAATCTGATGAATCCAGCTTGCTGGATTGAAAAGAAGTTTACTGAATTGAAAATATGTTGAATCCAGCTTGCTGGATTGCAATCTGGTTGCTGTATTTGTAATTCAGTTTGTTGGATTGCAGTTTGGCTTGCTGGATTGGAAATTTGTTGAATCCAGGTTGCTGGATTCTATATCCAGTCTGCTGGATTGGCAATTTGGTTGTTAAATTTAGAATCCAGATTGTTGGATTAGTATTTGACTTATTAGAGTATAAAGAAGAACTTATAATGTATAAGATTAAGTGTTTAATCATAATGAATATAATACAGTGATTGAAGAATTATCCAAGAATGATAATAATACCGATGTGTGAGGATGTTATCTAATATTTGATTAAGTGTTAGATAATCTATTGACAAAGTAATTGTATTATGATACAAAGTAGAATATGCTGATTGAAAGACCAATCTTATTATTAATGATAGGTCTTACCAAAAGAAGTTAACTTAAACTGCGTAGCAGTAGTCAACGAATCAGGCAAGTTTTTCCTTAACTCAAACTTGAGTTGTATGTTTAAAGCATGTTAATGAATAATTGTTGTTGATTATTCACGTCTATATTGATTATTGATTCGCACATTGTGCATATTGTAAACGTTCATCAGGTATGACAGGCTGATCACCTTCATTACCATTTGGTTAAGTTAATCTGTTCATGTTTATGCACGACCATTCATTTTTATTTACTTGGTCGTTCAGCTAAGAAAATTTGTTCATGCTCTTTCACAATGTTTATATTGTTGAAAGTTAGCTAGCTTATTGTTCAATTCTTTCAATCATGATATATCTTTATTGAATTTAAACTTGCTGGGCAAATTTGATGCTCACCCTTGCTATATCATGATAAAATTTTCAGATTAAGATGAAAGCTTGAGTAAAGATAGAAGCGAAGACAAAGTGCAAGATTAAATTATAGTGCAGTTAGATCTATTAAATTTTCTAACGAAAATATCATTGTAAACCTTTAAGATATTGAAGGTATGCATTAAGTTAAGGTTGTAGACCTTGAGAATGATGTGTAAAAGTTTAATGTATAAACAAATTATGTATATATCTTCCGCAATAATTATAGAATTAGTATACCAGATCCTTGGTGATTAGGACCGAGATTTGGGGATGCTACAGTTGGTATAAGAGCTGTAGGTTATAAACCTAGGGTAGGGGTACCTTAGGCTATAACCGCGAAGATGATGATAAGGAATAAACTCAAATCGAGTTTAAGGGATAAGAGATGAATTTAAGAAATTCATCATTTAAGTAAAGAGAAAGATAAATAAGATTCAAAGAAGAATCTTGAAGAGCTATAAAGATAAGAATTCGGAGTTACCTGACTCCAGTAATAGAAATGATAAGTGATAATAAATAGACTATGTCTATAAGATGAAAAGTTTTAATAAAATCATAATATAATATGATTAAAGAGAAGAATAAGGAGATCGTAAAATAAAACGATCGTAAGTATAAGGAGAAATGATTACGAAATAAGATCACGACGTGATCAGATTAAATCGTTGAATAACATAAGATATGTTAAGTGATTGGTATGATATAGCATGACGCTATAAAGAGAATGTATTATGAAATGGTACATTGTAAACTCAGAAAAGAGTGGTAAATGTTAAGATGCAGATTAAAGAAAATTCGTATTAAGAAAAGAGAAAGTTAGAATTGTGTAGAATTTCAATTGAGGACTCATGTCAGCAACTGAGTTGTATGATTCCTTGTATGGGCGGGAAATTTGTACTTGGTTTTAGAATCACTTAGCTTCCTGGTCGATATAGTGGTTAGGTTGACCAATTCTTTGTATGGGCGGGGAATTGTCCGCTTAGCTTCCTATATTGATTAGTGGCCAAGTTTGGTTTGACGACCACTTAGTTTCTGATACTGATAATCATTGGAACCTGGTGTCGCGCTATTTGTTATATACATGTGGATAAGGTGATTCTTTTCTCATGTGTATAACGAATAGGTAGAGAATATAAGGTTAAGTACGAGTTCTTAAAACTCATACTTATGGTACGTTCGTGACTCATAATTATATGAAATATTTATGAACCCCTCAGCGAATGGACGCCAAAGGTCTGACTAGGACAAGTTCTTAAACTCATATGATTGTGGAAAGTTCCTGAACTCATAATGTGTGGTAAGTTTGATGAACTGGGTATAGTTAAGTTGTGAATGGAGAATTGAAGATGATAGAAATAGATAGAATTATTAAGCAATGGATTGAAGTTGATGATGGAAGCATAGGTATTCCAAATCTTCTAGCAATGCTGGACTTCGATGTTTTTGACATCAAGCTAAATTCGCACTGATGTGCCTTTAAAAATGAATTTTTATTATCCTCAACACATGGTGACAAGTGTATAGGTGTGAACTTCGGGCCACTAACACATCGTTACCTGTTGTGGGATGATGACACTAAAAATGATTTGTAAAGGTTTTGAACTGTTTAAAGAAGAGTCTAGGCCAATTGATTCGGCTAGACGAAAATGATTTGAATTATCAAAATATATTTTTATATCATTAATGCATCATGCAACCTGGTGCAGAGATGATAAAAATGATGGAGTTATCAATGCAGAATTACCTAGTGTGGTATGTGATCTAAAGATCGTCAGCCCACTATAGTATGATGTAGTATGACAAAGTCACAAAATGACGGAATCCTCAAACGGACTGTAAATACAGTGCGGTATCATGACGTCATAAAATGATTTTAAGAATTTTAAAGGTAAATTTTTGCCAACTAAATTTGGCCAGCAATGTTTTGATTGAAATTCGAATTATTGATATGTGTCTAAGCTATTTGATTCAGCTAGACAAATGTTTATGGAATTCAAAGTATTCTTTGAAAGCTTATGCCGAACCAAATTGTTTTGGTGCGGAATCTTATGATAAGTCTGAGGTGAACAACCCTGAAAATGGGAATATTCTAATTGGATAAAATATTCTAATCTAAGAACGCATATAGTCGTTCCGATTACTAAGGTACAACAGACTGATCATCTAAAGTACCCGCGTCGGTAGTTTACCTTCTTTGTGATTGTAAACATACCAAATATAAAATATTTTTAGAGGTAGAGTACCTTTCTTTCGTAATTGGAAGAGGTAGCAGGTAGAAATACCCCTAAACCTCAAAGTTCATGGTTTTTATGATCCCTCAGACATATATGAATTTTTTTAAACTCTTTAGAGTAATGTTGTGGTAGAAGGTGATGATGGATATGAAATATTGTGAACTCGTTGCGTACGAGTAGAATCTGAGATGATTGAGTAAAGGTTAATATGACAACCTAGTTTTGGTGAATGTTTAGAAGATGTAAACTCCTAGTGAGTAGTTATGGTGAAATGTGATAATAGATGAGAAATCCTCAAAGGAGAAAATTGTAAAGGTTAAGTTAAAAACCTAGTTTTGATCAAGAGAATAAGCAGAGATTAGTATGCTTTAATTTCGGGGACGAAATTCTTAGAAAAAGGGGTGAATGTGACAACCCGAGAATTTAGATAATTATTAAAAATCCTAAAATGATGGATTAAAGGTTATAAGATGAACCTAGACAGAAAATAAGTGTATGGAATTGACGTTTCTGTGAAGGAATTTTAAGGATTTCAAAATTTTTAAGAAGAACCTATATGATTTCTTAATTGAATGAGAATAAAGAAATGTGGGTTACAAAATTTCAAAACCCTAGAAATGAATTAATATGTATTTGAATGAATATCAATAATAAGGTATTATGATACTTGTAAAATTTGATGTGAATTGAATAGTATAAGAAATGTTATATAAGTACATATGAAAATTTTATTAAGGAGATAAGATTTCACATGAAGAGATGTTATAAGGTTAAACGAAGATGAGTATATGTATAGAAATATATATACTTAGTAAGGTGCTATATATATTTTAGCAAGAGGAGTGATGAATTAAGTTAATGATATAAGGATCAAGATAAAACTATGTTAGTAATTAACATAGCTTGAACGTTGGCCTTGAATGGCAAATAAGAATTTGAATAAGTATAAAGTCGTTAGTTAATACGATTAGCAATAAGAAAGGAGTAATTTAAAACTCAAAATTTGAGTTAGAGATAGAATTTTGAAGCACGGACTGCTCGGTTGCGTCCGGGACGTCAAGTTTAGTCAGAATAGACAGTAAACACAAAATGTGTAAAGGTTGACTTTTGGTCAAAGTCAACAGTTGACTTTTATGGAGAAAAGTCAAAAATTAATGTGAGAAGTAAAAATATGATAGGAGATCCAATATGCAAATATGTATATTGGTATCAAAGCAGTTAGTAAATTAAATTCATATTTGAATAAATGATTGAATATATTATTTTATATATTTAATATATAAATAAATTGTTTGAAAACAATTTATGGAGAGGAGGAGGAAATTAAATTTAATTATACAATATAAATTGTATAACTTAAATAAGTTATTTAAATTAAGTATGAGAATTAAATGACCTAAAGGGTTATTTTTATTTAGTGGTTCTAGTATTTAAATATATACTAGTGACCTAATCTAAGAGAATTGTGAAGCATGTCACAATTTATTTAATGATTATGTAAGCAAATGAATACGAATATTATGTGATGACAAATAAAAGAAACTAGTATGATCCTAATTATATATTAGGACTGAAGAATTAAATAACTTCAGGGTTATGTGATAAGAGATTTATGGTATATAAAATATATACTAATTCTAAGAGATTTATTTTATACATCTCGATTAATTAATTTTATAACCTAATTATAGCAAATTTAATTGGGTTAAGAAATTAAGTGTATGTGAGTAAGGATGTAAATTATAGTTTTGTAAATGAAAACCCTAATTAAATAATTAGGGAAAGATAATATTAAAAGTATTGGACTATATAAATTTCATGGCCCAAATATTTTTATTAGAAAGCTCTAAAAGACTTAAGGGGTAGACCCAAGTGTTGGCTCAAATAATTAATTTAAGAAGCCCAAAACTTGATCCAAGTATGGAAGGATATAATGGTCATTTGGTAAGTAAAATAAAAGCTATAAAAATCTAAGCAATTTGGGCTAAAAGAAGGCCACTTGGCCGGATATGGTGGAGAGGAAAAGAAGGGAGTGCATGTCATCATGCTAAGCCACAAGTTTGCAAAAGATAATTACAAACTTAGCTAGGTATCATTTATTCTAAGGTGCCACGTTACTTACTAATTCTCCATATATCAATATAATGAATAGAAAGAGAGAAAGCAAAAGAGGAATGTTGGGAGATAATATAGATATATGCAATGTATATCTAATAACATAATAAAAATATCCAATGACTAAACCAATAACAACCATTCATTTCTCTCTCATCTTATGTCATAACTTGGCAAAACTAAGAAAGAAAGAGAAAGACTAGAGAAGAGAGAGAGAGAGCTATGGTTCGGCAGTCATGGAGGAGAGGAAGATGAGTTTTTCGTGAGACATCAAAGCTCCATAATCAAGCTATGAAGAAGAAGAAGGAGAGCATGGTAATCAATGGTATAAATACCTTTTGTTCATGTAATTTTTGATTATTGTAAATCAAACCTTGAATATATATTTCTAAACTCAAAAACCATGTATATACTTGTTATTGAGTGTTTAATGTTTAGATATACCCATATTGGGTGTTGTTTTAGTTGGAAATCAAAAATAAAGAAAAGTGATTTTTCTAGTTTATGAGCCTAAAAATTTCTAAGTACTTTAGATTTCCACCGTTTTTGATCTAAACCTTCTTTTTGCGATCCGTCAAAGAGAGGTGCTAGATATGTAAGTTAGCTACTAAACTAAAGTGGTAGAACTCAAAAATGTTGAGTACACAGTCCATAGTGACTGATTTAGCAAAAATAGTTTTGTATTTTTAAGGAAAAATAGACTATTTTGGACAGTCAAGTGTAGGGACAGTTTCGTCATTTTTCTGGCATTCCAAAAATTCTGAAAAAGTTTGGGAGGGTACTATGATAAGTTATCTAACATCTCCAAGTGGAATCACTGAAAAAGGGGTTGTAGATTTCCGTATGGAAAATGTTTAATAAAGCACGAAAAACTACAAAAGGCAATTTAGCTTCTGCCCAAAAATTTAAAAGGGCATTTTCGGTAACTTAATTTGTGAGAAAAATTTTGGCCTTTTGGGACATGAAAATATATGGTATAAAGTACCTACTGTCCAAAAATGAGCTAATTCCAACTTAAAATGACCAAGTTATGACCATTTCAATTTCTGTGATTTTCCGACGAAAATGGCTATAACCGGAGTTATATAACTCCGATGGCCACGAAATTTAAACTGGAGTGTCACGTTAAGACGTATAAGATTGTGCCAAGAGATGGAAATTTTTGGAGTTAAGCACGAGGTAACTAATTTCTTAAGGAATTAACTGAAAATGATTTTTAAAAAATACCAAAGGAAGTTGGAAAATTTTGGAAAAATACTTTTTGTGTATGAAATATATATATATATGTTTGTACAAATGATAGAAAAATAATAAGTTAATTTGGTATTTTTGTGAAAATGATATGGAATCCAGCTTGCTGGATTAGAAAATCTGTTGAATCCAGCTTGCTGGATTGAAAAGAAGTTTACTGAATTGAAAATATATTGAATCCAGCTTGCTGGATTGCAATCTAGTTGTTGTATTTGTAATTCAGTTTGCTGGATTGCAGTTTGACTTGCTGGATTGGAAATTTGTTGAATCCAGGTTGCTGGATTCTGTATCCAGTCTGCTGGATTGGCAATTTGGTTGTTAAATTTAGAATCCAGATTGTTAGATTAGTATTTGACTTATTAGAGTATAAAGAAGAACTTATAATGTATAAGATTAAGTGTTTAATCATAATGAATATAATACAGTGATTGAAGAATTATCCAAGAATGATAATAATACCGATGTGTAAGGATGTTATCTAATATTTGATTAAGTGTTAGATAATCTATTGACAAAGTAATTGTATTATGATACAAAGTAGAATATGCTGATTGAAAGACCAATCTTATTATTAATGATAGGTCTTACCAAAAGAAGTTAACTTAAACTGCGTAGCAGTAGTCAACGAATCAGGCAAGTTTTTCCTTAACTCAAACTTGAGTTGTATGTTTAAAGCATGTTAATGAATAATTGTTGTTGATTATTCACGTCTATATTGATTATTGATTCGCACGTTGTGCATATTGTAAACGTTCATCAGGTATGACAGGCTGATCACCTTCATTACCATTTGGTTAAGTTAATCTGTTCATGTTTATGCACGACCATTCATTTTTATTTACTTGGTCGTTCAGCTAAGAAAATTTGTTCATGCTCTTTCACAATGTTTATATTGTTGAAAGTTAGCTAGCTTATTGTTCAATTCTTTCAATCATGATATATCTTTATTGAATTTAAACTTGCTGGGCAAATTTGATGCTCACCCTTGCTATATCATGATAAAATTTTCAGATTAAGATGAAAGCTTGAGTAAAGACAGAAGCGAAGACAAAGTGCAAGATTAAATTATAGTGCAGTTAGATCTATTAAATTTTCTGACGAAAATATCATTGTAAACCTTTAAGATATTGAAGGTATGTATTAAGTTAAGGTTGTAGACCTTGGAAATGATGTGTAAAAGTTTAATGTATAAACAAATTATGTATATATCTTCCGCAATAATTATAGAATTAGTATACCAGATCCTTGGTGATTAGGACCGAGATTTGGGGATGCTACAAAGATCATGTCGGCGTAGTTCACCCCATGTTCAGGACGGTTTGTAGCCAATGAAAAGTTTGATCCCATGTTCAAGACAAATTGCAGGAAATAAAGTTTGATTCCATGTACAGGACAAACTGCAAGTGTGAAAAGTTTTAATCCCTGATGGAACAAAACTGCGGGTGTGAAAAGTTTTGAAGGCAAAGTTGTGTGAAGGATCTACTGATCCGGAACCAGACTGTTGATTGGAAAAGTGTGTTTGTCCCTGATGGGGCAAATGAGTGTGAAGAAAGGTTGTATGTAGTGAAGGGTTAGAAAACCTGAAATGACTGGGGATCTGGTGATCCAAAACCAGGATGTTTGCTTGATGGTAACTTCAGACATAGTACCGTTTCACTGTATCTGAGTTGATGAGCTGTGGAAATTCATCGTCGTCCATTTCCTGCAATCTGAGAGCACCACCTGTCAATACATCCTTGACAACAAACGGGCCTTCCCAGTTTGGGGCGAATTTTCCCTTGGACTGATCTTGGTTGTCAATGATCTTCTTCAAAACGAAGTCATGTTGTTTGAACTGCTGTAGCCAGACTTTTCTGTTGTAGGATTTGGCGATCCTCTGTTTATATAACTGACCATGAAAAATAGCATCACTTCGCCTTTCGTCTATTAGAGGCAATTGGTGATACCTGTCTTGCAACCATTGGTCTTTATCCAGCTGAGCGTCTATGAATACTCTGAGGGATTCCATTTCCACCTCTATGGGGAGTACTTCTTCCATCCCATAGGTTAATGAGTAGGGGGTTGCACCCAGTGGAAGTGCGCCTTGATGTTCTGTAAGCTAACAGAGTCAGAGGCAATAAGTCAGGCCATCTTTTATGGTTGACGGACATCTTTTGCATGATCTTTTTGATGTTTTTGTTAGCCGCTTCAACATCACCATTCATCTTCGAAAGGTAGATGACGGAGTTGAGATGTTTGATAAGGAATTTACTGCATAACTCCTCCATCATTTTGTTGTTGAGGTTCTTAGCATTGTCTGACATAATTACTTCTGGTTGTCCATATCGACAAATGACATTGTTTCTGATGAAAGCAATGATGACTTCTTTTGTAAACCTGGGGAAGGAGGCTATTTCTACCCACTTGGTGAAGTAGTCGATCATGGTGAAGATAAACTGATGCCCATTACTGACTTTGGGCTCGATGGGCTCGATCATGTCCATTCCCCACATTGAGAAGTGCCAAGGCGAACTCATATTGTGGAGCTCCCTCAGAGGGGCGTGGATAGCATTCCCATGAATTTGGCACTGATAACATCTCCTGACGTGGTCCTCACAGTCAGCCTTGAGAGAGAGCCAGTAATGCCATGTTATGAGGATTTTCTTAACAAGTAGGGGGCCGCTCATGTATGGGCCACATACTCCACTATGTATCTCATCCATGAGTCTCTGAGCTTGGTCCTTGTCCAGACATCTGAGGAGACCTAATCCAGCATCACTTTTATAGAGTGCATCCCCGCTCATGTAGAATATCATAGCCAGTCGATGGATCCACCTTCTTTCAGTCGGGCTCGCCTCAGCAGGTGTAGATCCATCTTGCAAGTACTCCTTGATATGTTGATACCAAGGGTGTTGGATGGGAGGTAGCTCATCCGATACTTCTCCAATATAATTCCCATAGGCTGGAGCCTTTTGTTGGGCAAATGTGAGGTTTTCCTTGTCATATATGTTGACCAAGTGCGTCCGCAAAATCATTCCTATTCCGAGGAATGTGGAGGAAGGATATTTCTTCAAACTCCAAAGCCATCTATAGAACATGTCGATGGTAAGGCAGTAAATGTAGCTCTTTGGTGTGATAAATTCATGTGGTTTGTCTGATTACCTGTGACACCCCCAAATCCGGGTACTTCGATTCCACGAGATTTGGTGTTCACTGTATAAACATCATCTATCTATCTACCCATAAATAATATCAAATCATACAGTAGATAGAAATCATAATAAAATCTCTTCCCTTAAGGGTTACATCAACTGAATCATAAATAAATCCCAGGTTACTCTAACCTTAAAACATCTGTGCGGAATTCTAAACAAATAAGTCTTAAACAACAACATAGGTCTTAAACATAAATACATCATCAATTAAAATAACAAGTCTTCATCACTTGCTAACTTTGCCCTTGCCTTTACTAGTGGAGGGTTCATCGCTTCTTTCGTTCTTAACTGCAATGTTATTATTAAGCAAGAGTGAGCACAAATGCCCACAAGTATAATAATGAAATAACATTATAATAACATGCGAATAAATCAAGGACATCTGAATAAAAGCTCAACTTTTGAATCGAGAATGAATAACAAGAATCAAAAGAATTCTGAGGGTCATAAAACCTTGAACTATATCCTAGGTTAACAAGAAATATGCTTGAAACCTTTAACAGTCATAAGACTATGGACCTTCTTCTCGTACTTAGGGGTATCAGCCCTTAGTACCATACTGTGCACAATATCTTAACGCTAAAGCGTAATTAATCCCTTATACAGGGTTGTTCATCTCAGTTTGACATTCGCGTCCGCACCAAAGGAAGTTTGGTTTGGATAACTTCATCAAGGGTTCTGAAATTTAGAACGCTCATCAACTATGGACTAGTTAAATCAATAAGGTTCACTAGTCTAGTAAGGTTCAACAATAATTGATATTTGATTAGAATAATAATCTCAAAAGTATACAATAGGACAATTATTGTATAACTAAATCATGCTTTAGAAAGATAATTAATCTTTAATATCATGCTTGAACTTGAATAATAACAAGGATAATTTATTCAAGGTAAATAATAAACTTGATTAATAATGACAAGTAGGGTTAGGGAAACTTGCTCGACATAAAAGTAACGTTTAAGTTTAAATAAACTTGCTCAATAGAATGGAGTTAGGGATAGGATACTTGCTCAATGTAAAAGTAAAGTTAAGAAACTTGCCTCGTGCGTAGATTACACTTTAACTAAGCATGTTCTTTGAATTAAATCCTACATACCATTCATATACACAATACTTGTTAATTAATAATTAATCAACATAAATTCATTCTCGTTGTCTACTATAATTATTGACTAAACTTAGTCAAATTATCACGTTGTCACATAATTTATACTTCATGAATTATCAAACCAATTATGTATTTAATAATTCAATTCACATATAATATTTTATTACATGTTAAACAACTATTTTATCATCACATTATTCTTCTAACATGTTTACATATTCATTACAATAATCCACTAACACATTGTTAGACTTAAACATTTTTAAAAATACATTTCTGAATTTTCTGGAGAGTGGCGCTGCGGCGCCACTAATGTGCTAAGGAGTCGCGCTGCGGCGCGGTGGCGCTGTGGCCAGGCCCTTGGCGCTGCTGCGCTATGGCGCCGTGGCTTGGGTCTTGGCGCTGCGGCGCAGTGGCGCTGCGGCGCGGGACTTCAGTTCTGGAGTTGGCGCCGCGGCGCGAGACTCCAGAAACTGATTCTCAGTTCGCGAAGAACACAGAGTTCAGCGAAAACAACACATTTTTAACACTAATTTCACCAAATCACATATACACACATGTTATAATTCATGTATAATCATAACCCAACATTTGTAGAGTAGTTTTAACCAATTAAAACACATAATCACATAATTAAAATATGTGAATTCAATGACTTTGATGTTCATGAAGTTTTAGAAAACTTTATGTGAAAATTCTCCTTACGAATTCGTTATAACACCGAATTTGTTCGTTTAAGGCTTAAACTCTTCGTATTAACATGCATAACAACATACAAGTCTAAAATTTAGGGATAATATATGATCAATACATAAATTTTCACGTATATGGCCATATGGCCATATCACGTACTCTGTTTATTTTGAAATAACATATGTACGACATGTTTTCACAATACTGATGTTATGGTTTGTGAAATATATACATAATTAAACACAATTTGATATAACATAACACAATTTCTCACTTCACAGAGATTAACAGAATATAAGAAGCCATAATCATAAAACTTAAAAAGACGTGAAATAAGAATTTGGGTTTGGAGAAAAATTACCCAGAGTATAACCAATGGAAGAGATGATCAGTGGTGATTCTTTCATAATTAATTGATCATTATACACTCAAACTTTCTCTGTGATGTTTATCAGACTAAAGCAATAATGAAAATGAAAAGAATAAAAAGACGTATGAATAAATAAAAGATCAAACTGACGCGCATCATGGTCAGTTGCCCATAATGGGTTAACTGGCCATAACTCCTCTAAGGCCACGTTTGGCTAGTAACTAGGCTCCAAAACTCTTTATTTTAATAACCCTCTTATTATATAGTTTAATAAATATCACACTCTTATAAGATAAATTTAATATTTTATTTAATTTACTTTAAATAAAATATAATAATTTCTCATAAATTCACGTAGTCACAATATTAATTATCTATTTAATAAATAATATCAATTTATTAAATTTCTAATTAATTATTACATTAATTAAAATAACATAGCTTATTAGATATTTCTTTTAATACAATAAGCTCACATAATCACAAACTTTGATCATAAAAATTCTCTACATTAATTTAATAAATGTAACACATATAATTAATTTAATCTACCACAATTGCGTCAATTAATTATTAAATCTAATAATTAAATCATCGAAAAATATTTATTTAACTCAATAAATATTTAAAATAATTTACAAAATTCTCGTTCGTCACATCTTTCCCCCCTTAAAAGGATTCTGTCCCCAGAATCACGACTCAATAATTTCGACCCGTTACATTCTCCCCCCCCCCTTACAAAGATTCTGCCCCCAGAATCGCATACACATAATTAAGTAAATAAATTAGGGTAATTCTTCATCATATTCTCTTCGAGTTCCCACGTAGCTTCTTCAGCGTTGTGGTTCCTCCAAATTACCTTAACAGAAGGTATAACTTTATTTCTGAGAACTTGTTCTTTTCGGTCGACAATTTGGACAGGAATTTCTTCATGAGATAAGTCTTTCTCAAAATGCAAGGGTTCGTATTCAATTACATGCTTGTAATCAGGTTTGTAAGGTCGTAACACAGAAACATGGAAGACGTTGTGGATATTCTCGAGTGCTGGAGGTAAGGCTGTACGCAACTTCTCCAATTCTTCGCAGTACCTCAAAGGGTCCAATAAATCTTGGGCTCAATTTTCCTTTCTTTCCGAACCTGATCTTTCCCTTCCAGGGAGAGACCTTCAAGAAGACATAACTACCTGATTCAAACTCGATATTTTTACGATGTGGATCAGCGTATTTCTTCTGTCGATCTTGAGCTGCTATCAGTCGTGCTCGGATCACTTTGACTATTTCTGCCGTCTGCTGTACCAATTCTGGCCCTAGCAATTATCTTTCACCAACTTCATCCCAATAAAGCGGAGTTCTGTACTTTCTGCCGTATAACGCTTCGTAAGCCGGCATACCAATACTAGTGTGGTAACTGTTGTTGTAGCCGAACTCTACCAACGGTAGGTGATCATCCCAATTTCCTTTGAAGTCCATTACACAGGCTCGTAACATATCTTCCAGTGTTTGAATCGTTCGTTCGCTCTGTCCGTCTGTTTGAGGGTGGTAAGCTGTACTCATTCGCAGTTGTGTACCCATACATTCCTGAAGACGTTTCCAGAAATTTGATGTGAAGCGCGGATCCCTATCGGAAACAATAGACACCGGCACTCCGTGCCTCGAAACAATCTCTTTCACATATAATCTTGCCAACTGATCTAAGTTAAATCTGATTTTGATAGGAAGGAAGTGCGCGGATTTCGTCAGTCGGTCAACGATAACCCATACTGCGTCGTAGCCTTTCTGAGTCGTCGGAAGGCCAACCACGAAGTCCATCGTAATATGTTCCCATTTCCATTCTGGGATCTCCAACGGTTGTAGCAATCCACTCGGTCTCTGATGTTCTGCTTTAACTTTCTGACATGTCAGGCATTTGGCAACACATTCTGCAACATCACGTTTCAAATTCGGCCACCAGAAATGTTGTCGAAGATCTTGGTACATTTTTGTACTACCAGGGTGAATCGAATATCTTGAACTATGAGCCTCACTCAAAATTTCTTCCTTAATTTCTTGTACTGGCGGAACCCAAATTCTGCTTTCAAATCTCAATATTCCTTCCTTATCCATCTTAAATCTTGGTTCGGTTCCTTCAGATATCTTCGATGTTACCTTTTTGCATTCATCATCCTGAAGCTGAGCCTCCTTCACTCTATCTAGTAGAGTTGTACCAGATTGCATCTGAAATAGCTTCTCATCAATCTCCATAAGATACTTCACTTCTAACTCCAGTTTCTCCATATCTGCAATTAGCTCCTGCTGAGCAGTCAACATCATTAATTTCTCACGACCCTTTCTACTTAAGGCGTCGGCAACCACATTAGCCTTACCCGGATGGTATAAAATCTCACAGTCATAATCCTTGATTAATTCCATCCATCTTCTTTGACGCATATTCAAATCTTTCTGTGTAAAAATATATTTCAGACTCTTGTGGTCCGTATATATTTCACACTTCTCCCCGTAAAGATAGTGCCTCCAAATTTTCAAAGCAAAAACAACTGCAGCTAACTCCAAATCATGGGTTGGGTAACCCTTCTCGTAATCCTTCAACTGCCGTGATGCATACGCAATGACTTTGCCGTTTTGCATCAGCACACAGCCAAGTCCTTTATGCGACGCATCGCTAAAAACAACAAAATTTCCTGTATCATCCGGAAGAGATAACACAGGTGCTGTACTCAACCTCTTCTTTAATTCTTGAAAACTCTCCTCACACTTCTTCGTCCAAATAAATTTCACAGCTTTTCGAGTTAAATTCGTTAACGGAGTTGCGATCTTAGAAAAATCTTGTATGAATCTTCTATAATATCCTGCTAATCCAAGAAAACTTCTTACTTCTGACGGCGTTCTCGGCTGATCCCAATTAATCACAGCTTCTACTTTGGATGGATTTACCGAAATTCCATCTTTATCGATTACGTGACCAAGAAATTATACTCTCTCGATCCAGAATTCGCATTTCGAAAATTTGGCATATAACTTCTCCCTTCTCAATACTTCCAATGTTAACCTCAAGTGTTCTTCATGTTCCTCTTTGGTTTTGGAATATACCAAAATATCGTCTATAAATACCACCACGAATTTGTCCAAAAACGGCTTGAATACACCATTCATTAGTCCCATAAATGCTACAGGAGCATTCGTAAGACCAAACGACATTACTAAAAACTCATAATGACCATATCGCGTTCGGAACGCTGTCTTCGGTACATCCTCTGGCCTCACCTTCAGTTGGTGATAACCACTCCTCAAGTCAATCTTGGAAAAGTATTTTGCTCCCTTCAATTGATCAAACAGATCATCGATCCTTGGTAATGGATATCTGTTCTTAATCGTGACCTTATTTAATTCTCTATAGTCAATGCAGAGCCTCATCGATCCGTCCTTCTTTTTCACGAACAACACCGGCGCTCCCCACGGCGATACGCTCGGTTGAATGTACTTTTTGTCCAACAATTCTTGTAGTTGTACCATTAATTCCTTCATCTCTACTGGCGCCATTCGGTATGGTGCCTTCGATATTGGAGCAGTTCCGGGCGCCAAATCAATCACAAAGTCTATTTCTCTATCTGGTGGAAGTCCTGGCAAATCGTCTGGAAATACATCGACGAAGTCCCTCACAATCGGTATCTCCTCTACCTTCGGGTTCTCTTTTCGACTGTCGACTATGTAAGCTAAATATCCTACACAGCCTTGTCTTAATAACTTCTTGGCCTGCAACGTCGTCAGACAACTCGCTTGTCTAGGCGACTTGCTACCATAAAACACAACCTTTGACGGAGTCATAAGGTTAATACGCTTCTTTTGGCAGTCAATTACAACCCCATAATTGGATAGCCAATCCATACCTAATATAACGTTGAATTCCCCCAATCGAATAGGGATAAGATCTACATTCATGATATTACCCTTAATATCCACCCTACAGTTCTTAAACACGTACTTAACAGGGATTATTTCTCTATTCGCAATTTCTATGTTCATGGGGTAATCCAATTCATCCATAAGCAAATCTAAACTATTAGCAAAGTCTTCGGATATAAAGGAACAAGTAGCACCCGAATCAAATAAAACGTAAGCATTAATTTCATTGATCGGAATAATACCTGACACCACTTCATGAGACTGGATTGCATCCTGCACCGTCATATTGAAAGTTCTGGCGGTTGGTCGGTTTGTTGCAGGTGGTCCGGTGATGGTTAAGGTATTTCCACTGCTATTTCCCCGGTTTCCTCCTTGTCCTGATCCTCCCGATCCCTTCTTGGGACAGTCTCTTGCTAAATGATCTTTCGAACCACAGTTGAAACAAGCACCCTTCTTTGGGTTTGGACAATTTGGTGCTATGTGGCCTTCCTGACCACAATTGTAGCACACTCTCTTTCCCTTCAAACAAACTCCTAGATGTGCCTTGTCGCAAGTCGGACATTCTTCTATCTTCTTTTTCTGCCCTCCGTGTTGACTTCCAGTTGTCGAGTTATCCGTCCACTTCCTCTTCTGATTATTATTATTCTCAGTATTACTTCCACCAGTCTTGTTATTACCTTCATTCTCACTCTTTTTCTTTTTTTGTTCTTGGTTGTACTTAGTCACTGCATCACTTCCTTCTTCCGCGAGAATGGCCTTTTCCAAAACTCCCGCAAACGTGTTAAGTTGAAACATTGATACCTTGCTGTATACCCAAGGCTTCAGTCCTTGTTCGAATCGTCTGGCTTTCCTCTCGTCAGTGTGTACTTGATACGGGGCAAACCTTGCCAACTCATCGAATTTAGCCGCGTATTCAGGCACGCTCATGTTTCCCTGTTTCAGTTCCAGAAATTGCACCTCCATCTGATTCTGCGAACTAGCTGGGAAATACATTTCGAAAAACATCTCTTTGAATCTCTCCCACGTAATTACACCTTCACCTCCTCACATCTTGTTTGCCTGCCACCAGTAGCTAGCCTCAGACTTCAGCATAAATGTCGCAAAAGCGATCTTCTGATCTTCTCGAACCCTAGCAACGTCGAAAACCTTCTCCATTTCCATCACCCACGTTTGAGCCTCGATCGAGTTTCTGGAACCTTTGAACTCTGGCGGTCCCACCGCCTTGAAGTCCTTAAACGTTGAGCTAGGTGGAGCATGCGGTTGGTTATTCATTGCTTCAGCCAGTAGATTCACCAACTGCTGAACAGGATTAGCGTTGGCGTTAATGTTATTATTGGTTGACTCTTCCTGAGCCGGTTGACGTTGTTGTCTTCTCCTTGGCGGCATTTTTCTGTTAAATAAACGTTTATTAGAACTTTATTTATTTCTCTACATAGTTAAGGCATTACTTAACAATTTAACATACTCATTTAACACATCATCTCAAACAACTTGATATCTTTTCATTCAAATGAAAAGTTTTAACATTAAACTATAGCATACTGCTATTTACATCATCTATCCTAGAATAAAGAATCCACAGGATTTAAAACATTCAAATATTAATATATTCCTTAGTTCATAAACACATCGGAATTTATATAAAACTATATAGGTCTTTCACATAAATAAACAGATTCTATTCCTGTCTTCCAAGGTGCTCAATAGCCTTGCCACGCTCCTCATTCATGATACGAGACATCGTCCTGCGATCCAACATATACGATGGAAGTCCTTCAAACTGGATGGGGTACCTTAACACTCGCTCTTGAACCTCATCCATCGCATGATTAAGTGTGGCATACGTGTCTTCAAGCTTTGCCTTCTTTGCACGACTATCATTTTCTGCACGATCTGCTCGATGTGATTCTCTTACCCATCCTTCCTCTGCTATTTTCAGTCTTCCGGAGGTTTCCTTCAGTTCCTTCTTCACTTTCTTTATCTCCTCAGTCTTATCTTCGGTTTGACCCTTCTCATGAACCAGATCCCACTCCACGTTTCCTAAACGTGTATGAAGGGTCACAATCTCTCTATCCTTCTCCTCTAAAGTAGACTGCTGAACAGTCGCTCGCTCAGTCAATTCCTGAATCTCATCTTGTAACTCCACGTTACGATCATATAGTGTATCATACATCTCAGCATCAACAGTGTACCGTGGTAACTCCTCTTCTTCTTCCTCCTCATTAAACTCCTCCTCAGGATCCTCCTCAGGGTCAATCTCAGGTTCATGCTCCTGACCAACAACGGTGATCAATGGAGATGAAACCCTCTGCACCAGCTGCTCCCTAACGACATGAATGTCTCGGGGCTCCTCCTCAGTCGGTCCTACAAGTACACGAGATCCCTCCTCAGTAGGTACTATAGATAAATGGGGTCCCCCCTCAGCTTGACTAGCTTCTCCATCATTCGTCATCCTGACAACAAAATTTTAAGATTTAGTTACTAAGTCATACTATCTAACGCATACTTAACACATAAACACATAATGTATTTTATTATCTTCAATGAATTACAAAAATTCATTTCTTAGAACTCGATAAGAGTTTTCCTTTAGTATCTTCTTTCTATAAGGTTACTACCTAAGGTTGTTCCCCCACCTAAGGTTCATAACCTACAGCTTTGATACCAACTTGTGACACCCCCAAATCCGGGTACTTCGATTCCATGGGATTTGGTGTTCACTGTATAAACATCATCTATCTATCTACCCATAAATAATATCAAACCATACAATAGATAGAAATCATAATAAAATCTCTTCCCTTAAGGGTTACATCAACTGAATCATAAATAAATCCCAGGTTACTCTAACCTTAAAACATCTGTGCGGAATTCTAAACAAATAAGTCTTAAACAACAACATAAGTCTTAAACATAAATACATCATCAATTAAAATAACAAGTCTTCATCACTTGCTAACTTTGCCCTTGCCTTTACTAGTGGAGGGTTCATCGCTTCTTTCGTTCTTAACTGCAATGTTATTATTAAGCAAGAGTGAGCACAAATGCCCACAAGTATAATAATGAAATAACATTATAATAATATGCGAATAAATCAAGGACATCTGAATAAAAGCTCAACTTTTGAATCGAGAATGAATAACAAGAATCAAAAGAATTATGAGGGTCATAAGACCTTGAACTATGTCCTAGGTTAACAAGAAATATACTTGAAACCTTTAACAGTCATAAGACTATGGACCTTCTTCTCGTACTTAGGGGGATCAGCCCTTAGTTCCATACTGTGCACAATATCTTAACGCTAAAGCGTAATTAATCCCCTATACAGGGTTGTTCATCTCAGTTTGACATTCGAGTCCGCACCAAAGGAAGTTTGGTTTGGATAACTTCATCAAGGGTTCTGAAATTTAGAACGCTCATCAACTATGGACTAGTTGAATCAATAAGGTTCACTAGTCTAATAAGGTTCAACAATAATTGATATTTGATTAGAATAATAATCTCAAAAGTATACAATAGGACAATTATTGTATAACTGAATCATGCTTTAGAAAGATAATTAATCTTTAATATCATGCTTGAACTTGAATAATAACAAGGATAATTTATTCAAGGTAAATAATAAACTTGATTAATAATGACAAGTAGGGTTAGGGAAACTTGCTCGACATAAAAGTAACGTTTAAGTTTAAATAAACTTGCTCAATAGAATGGAGTTAGGGATAGGATACTTGCTCAATGTAAAAGTAAAGTTAAGAAACTTGCCTCGTGCGTAGATTACACTTTAACTAAGCACGTTCTTTGAATTAAATCCTACATACCATTCATATACACAATACTTGTTAATTAATAATTAATCAACATAAATTCATTCTCGTTGTCTACTTTAATTATTGACTAAACTTAGTCAAATTATCACGTTGTCACATAATTTATACTTCATGAATTATCAAACCAATTATGTATTTAATAATTCAATTCACATATAATATTTTATTACATGTTAAACAACTATTTTATCATCACATTATTCTTCTAACATGTTTACATATTCATTACAATAATCCACTAACACATTGTTAGACTTAAACATTTTTAAAAATACATTTCTGAATTTTCTGGAGAGTGGCGCTGCGGCGCCACTAATGTGCTAAGGAGTCGCGCTGCGGCGCGGTGGCGCTGTGGCCAGGCCCTTGGCGCTGCTGCGCTATGGCGCCGTGGCTTGGGTCTTGGCGCTGCGGCGCAGTGGCGCTGCGGCGCGGGACTTCAGTTCTGGAGTTGGCGCCGCGGCGCGAGACTCCAGAAACTGATTCTCAGTTCGCGAAGAACACAGAGTTCAGCGAAAACAACACATTTTTAACACTAATTTCACCAAATCACATATACACACATGTTATAATTCATGTATAATCATAACCCAACATTTGTAGAGTAGTTTTAACCAATTAAAACACATAATCACATAATTAAAATATGTGAATTCAATGACTTTGATGTTCATGAAGTTTTAGAAAACTTTATGTGAAAATTCTCCTTACGAATTCGTTATAACACCGAATTTGTTCGTTTAAGGCTTAAACTCTTCGTATTAACATGCATAACAACATACAAGTCTAAAATTTAGGATAATATATGATCAATACATAAATTTTCACGTATATGGCCATATGGCCATATCACGTACTCTGTTTATTTTGAAATAACATATGTACGACATGTTTTCACAATACTGATGTTATGGTTTGTGAAATATATACATAATTAAACACAATTTGATATAACATAACACAATTTCTCACTTCACAGAGATTAACAGAATATAAGAAGCCATAATCATAAAACTTAAAAAGACGTGAAATGAGAATTTGGGTTTGGAGAAAAATTACCCAGAGTATAACCAATGGAAAAGATGATCAGTGGTGATTCTTTCACAATTAATTGATCATTATACACTCAAACTTTCTCTGTGATGTTTATCAGACTAAAGCAATAATGAAAATGAAAAGAATAAAAAGACGTATGAATAAATAAAAGATCAAACTGACGCGCATCATGGTCAGTTGCCCATAATGGGTTTAACTGGCCATAACTCCTCTAAGGCCACGTTTGGCTAGCAACTAGGCTCCAAAACTCTTTATTTTAATAACCCTCTTATTATATAGTTTAATAAATATCACACTCTTATAAGATAAATCTAATATTTTATTTAATTTACTTTAAATAAAATATAATAATTTCTCATAAATTCATGTAGTCACAATATTAATTATCTATTTAATAAATAATATCAATTTATTAAATTTCTAATGAATTATTACATTAATTAAAATAACATAGCTTATTAAATATTTCTTTTAATACAATAAGCTCACATAATCACAAACTTTGATCATAAAAATTCTCTACATTAATTTAATAAATGTAACACATATAATTAAATTAATCTACCACAATTGCATCAATTAATTATTAAATCTAATAATTAAATCATCGAAAAATATTTATTTAACTCAATAAATATTTAAAATAATTTACAAAATTCTCGTTCGTCACATTACCAATTTAGAATCCCCAAAGACAGTTAACCGTCTGATGCCCATTGATTAAGCAAGTTTTAGCCCCATGATACAACCTTCATACTCGGCTGTATTATTGGGGTTGGCAAACTATAATTTGACGGCGATGGGATACTGCTCCCCTGTAACAGATACTAGAACTGCTCCAGCCCCAGTACCTTCCATATTTACAGCTCCATCAAAATACATCTTCCATGTCTAATATGCATCGTACTGATGGTGTTGCTGAACTGTCATTACCCCTTCATCGGGGAAGTATGTTTCCAAAGGTTTGAAATCCCCCGAAGGTGCAGCGGCCAGTTAATCCGCAATTCCTTGACCTTTGACAGACTTTTGCGTCACGTAGACTATATGTCAAATTGCTGCAGGATCAACTGCCATCTAGACAATCGACAATTTAACATGGGTTTACTGAACACACACTTGAGAGGATCCACGCGGGATATAAGATGGGTTATGTGACCATGGAGGTAATGTTGTAACCTCATGGAAGCCCATGCTAATGCACAAAAAGTTTCTCGATTAGAGTGTACTTGTATTCACTGCTATTGAATCTTTTGCTGAGGTAATAGATAGCTCGCTCTTGGCCTCTATCATCTTTCTGTCCCTGCATGCTGTTGCCTCCTTTTTAGATCTGACAAAAGGACTCTAACTCATGCAAGCATACATGGGTCAACAAGTAATACAGAGTAAGTAAAGTGTCGATCCACAGAGGAAGGTTTCAAAATTAAATTACTGTGCATCAACTATATCACTATTTTTATATGCTTAAATGAACGATATAATTTTTCAATTAATCTAACTCAAATAATGACCATAAGAAAAATAATAGAATAACAAATCAAATTTGGAAATAATGGGATTCTAACTTCAATTCATATTTCATCTAAATAATACCCTCATGCAAGATCATTCTTGTATCAAGGAAAATTAGCCAAGAGCACAAAACTAGACATAACCATTTTTCAATGCATTATGACCTGCTTACATAACCTCCACATGCAATAGAAATCATATAATCATCAATAAAACCAACATCATTATATTTCTATGTGACTTTGCAATAATACTGATTTGAAGCATAAGCTCTTATATCACTACACACGGTGAAACGGTATATTTCTATCTGGTTCACGAAATATAAAGCTAAATAACTCAGCCTCATAAACACATGCTATCATGATTACAACCATACTCACATGTCATTTTTCAATTTCATATAAGTACATAAAATGAATGGTGATCAGACATTCATGCAATCAATTCAATCATAATAGAATTTCCATGATAACAACATAATCAAGCATTCAGGCCAATAATATTAGACTACATATCAATATCCGTCAGAATCTCATAATGGAGTTTAGTTCATCGCTGAACTGAAAGCCATTATAGGATTGAAGCAACACATGAAAAATAAATAGAACAATTGAGAGAGAAGATAGAATTGATCAAACCAAATTGCAGATTATATTCCAAAATGTTGTTCTAATCTCCAATGATTTCCAACAAAATAAAAGTAATTTGTAGTCAACGATTTAATTCTCAAGAGGAAGTATAGAATATTAAGTCTATGCTTGGATCCTCGTTGGAATTTTGTTCAAAGCGTAGAACCCTAGTTCTATATTATGAAAAACTAATAAAATAAGAGATGATCGCGTCTGCCTCCAACCAGAGTAGTTTATACCAACTCAAACACTTCAAATTTTAAAATTACAATAAAGTCAACAGCTGCAGTCGATGACGAGCGCGGCCGCGCACGATCCCCATGCTAAACAGGCGCAGGCGCGGGAGCGCGTACATGCAAATTAAGCTTTTTAGGTTAATGGCACGGGCATGCATGTTCCAGCTTATACAGTCGCGCGGCTCCTGCATTCTTGTGTTCTGCTATTGCTGCTTTCTTATCATGCTGCTAATGATCTTTTGACATGCTACTATTGCTTATTTGTCCATTAATGCTTAGTTTCTTTTCCCCACTCGACCCTCGTGTCATGCCTTCATTGATCTCATGCCACCTATCAACGCTGAGCTATGCCATTTCCTGCACTTTTACACCAGAGGAGTTCTCAGTACATGCAATGCAAAATAACACGAAATGCACTAAAAACACACCAAAATGTACTTGAGGTGGGCATAGTTTTCGTGAATTGATATCCAATAAGTAAGTATAAAACCTACTTATCAAATACCCCCGAACTTGAACTATTGCTTGCCCTTAAGCAATGCATACGGCATAAAACACTAAAAATGCAACTACATGCTATGCAACTAGATTATGATGCAAATGAGTCTCACACTCTCCAGCTATAACAGAATTTCAATCCAAACTGCCTCAGCGAATTATCCAGATTCGAGAGTACAAATTCAAACCAAACTATAGGCATAATATCATAAACTCAAATAATTCATATATGCTATAAAGATGCTGTGTGTGTGTGTGTTGTGTTCACCAAAACTTGATTAAAGCAAATAATACACATGCTAAACTGCTCAAAATAGAAAATTAAAGTCTAAACCAAGATCCATGCATACTCATGCAACAAAGACTATTCTAACATATCAAAACAAATTGAGGTTCAACAATAGGTTTAAACTTCTTTATTTCTACTCACGAAGGCAATTTTCGCTCTTTCTCACGGTGTTTATTGCTATTTTTTTATCACATGATTGTGCAATGCCTTATTCCATTAGGCTAACAATGCTACCCCTTAGCGAGCTTTCAACCAACAACTCCCAGACCATAAAAGACCTTAGGGCGCTAGGTGTTAAGACACCCTTACGGGCGTACTTACTCAAGTAACAAAGGCCCCAAAATAAGACTAGCCATGTTATTGTTTTCTCTCTTTTTTTATAGCATACCCATGTGTCCCCAAAACTTGATTATCAATGTTTTTTATAGTCTAAGTTCATTTTCCACATAATTCTATTTTTAAAACCACATTTCCTATCAAGTAATACAACACATAACTCTTATGCCTACAAGTATTAGTGAACACGTCCGTGCAAACCGAAAGCATCTAAACAGCATCCATGGATTACATCATGTAAAATTTTATATCTATGTTTATGTTATCCAAAATACTCACAATCCTTCAAAATTCACTTTCATCATAAGCTAGACATAACTTCCATAAAGCTAGAAATGCGGGACATGCAACTAAACATATAACTAACACATATAATACTACTAAAAACAGAAAAATTTACTGCAATTATTAACTAACACATAAAAATGCAAAATTTAAACTAATCATGCAAACACTACATGCAACTACCCTATTGCCCAATACCCCCAAACTTAAAATATTTATTACCTTAATGAATGAAGGTAAAGTGTTAGAAGAACTCCCCTACTGATCAGCTACACCACCTTCTTCGGGTGGTAAATTCGGTGGTGGAAATGGCACGGTAGTCCCAAACTCTGGCCACTCAAGCATAGTCCCCTGCTGTGCAAACGCCTCCGCTAGTGATCTTGTCAAACCCGTGGCAAATGCTGTAAAATTGTCGTACATAGCGTCGACCTTCCACTCCAACCTTCGGAGCTGTCGATCCCCAGTAACAGCAGTTGCTTGGGTTGACGTGCCTACTTCATTTGACTTGGAGGGCTGCGATGAAGTTGTAGACGAAGCAAGATGCAAAATAAAACCCTTTCCTCTTGGATGCGGTGTACCTCCTTGCCAATCGTCAAATCTTGCGATTATAGCATGCGTAATGTCTTGGCTCAGGAACTGCAACTGCTCATCCGTCCACCTAATTCCTACCTTGGCACACAAATGTGTCACAATTGAAGCATGTGGAATACTCCCTGTAGTACTTCCCCGCATATATCTCATCATATTCTGATTCATCAAGTGACCCACGTCGATATATTTTCCAACAATGGTTCCCCATAATATAATTGCTCGCTCCACTGTAATTTCATGCTGGTGAGAAGATGGCATAAGTTTGTCACACACAAAGAGATTATAGTCTTTTGCATAACGATTGAGAGTGGAAGCCGAAAATGTCTTAGGGTGATTTTTGCCAGGAGTGCATGTCCATTGGGTCCCTGGAATACACAGATCAGTGATAACAACGTCCAAATCTATTTCCAAACGTTCTACCTACACCCAATTTGTTCGTCCAGCTAGAGGGTCGGGCAAATGGAACACTTGACGAATAGCTCTCGGTCTGTAGTTCACTTCAATCCCACGAACAAAAGAACACCCATTTATTATTTCCCACGCATTAGAATAGAACTCCCGTACAACAGCCATAGGTGAAGCCACTGGCGTAGAACACACACCATGCCAACACCTTTCTCGAATCATTTGCACTAATTGTCCGTCCTGTGCGTGAAGCTTGAACCCTCGCTCGCGAATAAATGACTTCCCCATAATTCTGTAATATTCTAATTGAGCATCCAAGTTGATAAACTTTGACAAATCAACATTATCTCCACTTTTACTGCTTGAAGATGATGATTGAGGGGTGCGAGATCGAGCACACTTCGGACCCATTTGAGACCGAATGAAGAGAAGATGACTTGCCTGGTAAAATTGTGAGTGATAACTGATGACTGAATACCCCCAAACTTATGTTGTACAAACCAACTGAAACCCTAGTTTTTATCAGTGTAGCTATCGATCGTGGGCATGAGATCTGATGCGACAATCACGAAGTAGAGAAGAGAGTTATGGCTTCAATCTGTAACTGATTAGAGATGAGGAGGCGTGCATGTAATGGAGAGCAAGGAATAAACTCTCTGTTATTACATATGAGTGGGAGATATAGGTTAAAACACGTCTCTAAAAACCCAAATTTTTTTCAACTTCCGGTTCCAGGCGCAGTCGCGCATCTTTTCTATGGAGATGTGGCGCGGGCGCGCGAGTGGATTTTTTTTTCTTGGACAGACATGAAGCGTGGGCGCGATTTTTTACAGCAATTCACTGCGCGGCCGCGCATCCCTGTTTCCTGCACTGCCAACTTTCCTTTCCAATACTTCAATACAGTAATGAATTCAGTCCAATATACCTACACAGACATCATTAAACACTCTCAATGCATGGATTATTGAATAAGCATGAGTGTCTATCTTAACACCATAATTTCTATGCTATGCACAAATATAATCAGATCCACATTCAGCTACTAAGGTATTTATGCAAAGCTATTAAACTATCACAACTACACATGAAACTGGACTAATGAAAAACACACTAAACAGAATAAATAAACAGTAGAGATAGAAACAATAGGTTGCCTCCCATCAAGCACTAAGTTATAGTCAATTAGCTTGACTGTCTCTGAATCTCATGTCGAAGAAAGAATCGAGGTGACTTTTTGTCTGTCAACCTTGCCACCAAAGTAATGCTTCAGTCGTTGTCAATTCAATTTAAATGGCTTGTCTGGGAACTTATCAAACACTTCTATTGCACCATGTGGGAAGACAGTCTTCACTATAAATGGCCCTGACCATCTTGATTTTAGCTTCCCGCGAAAAAGTTTAAGTCTGGAGTTGAAAAGCAACACTCTTTGTCCCGGCTCAAATGTTCTCTCTATAATCTTGCGATCATGCCATTTCTTCACCTTCTCCTTGTACAGCTTTGAATTTTCATATGCCTGTAATCGAAATTCATCCAACTCATTGAGTTGGAGTAGGCATTTCTCCCCTGCAGCTTTCAAATCAAAATTGAGCTTTCGAATCGCCCAATATGCCTTATGCTCTAGCTCCATCGGAAGATGACATGCTTTTCCATAAACTAGCTGAAAAGGTGACATGCCCAACACAGTCTTGTATGCAGTCCTGTATGCCCAAACAGCATCATCAAGCTTTAAAACCAGTCTTTTCTAGTGGGGTTCACAACTTTTTCAAGAATTCTTTTAACTTCCCGATTTGACACTTCTGCTTGGCCATTCGTTTGTGGATGATACGCTGTAGAAATTCGATGATTCACCCCATACTTAGCCAACAAAGCTGTGAACTGCTTATTATAAAAATGACTGCCTTCGTCACTAATGATGTCCCTTGGAGTCCCAAACCTTGTGAAGATACTTCTTTGTAAAAACCTGAGGACTACTTTGGCATCATTTGTTGGAAGAGCTGCCACTTCTACCCATTTTGACACATAATCCACTGCTAGCAATATATATAGATTCCCACATGAAGAAACGAAAGGGCCCATGAAATCAATCCCCCACACATCAAAGATTTCCACTTCAAGGATCGTATTCAATGGCATTTCATTTCTTTTCAAAATGTTCCCAACTCTTTGACATCTGTCACATCTCTGGATGAAACTGTACGCATCCTTGAAAATTGCCGACCAGTAGAATCCTGCTTATAGCACGCTAGCCGCTGTTCGCTTTCCACCATAGTGACCCCCATACACAAAAGCATAACAATCCTGCAGAATCCCCTCAATCTCACTATACGGGATACACCTTCTTATCATCTGATCAGCACATTGTTTAAACAAATATGGCTCATCCCATATAAACCATTTAACATCATGCAGGAATTTCTTCTTTTGATGACCCACTAAGTCAGAAGGTACCATCTTACTCACCAAGTAGTTCGTGTAGTCTGCAAACTATGGCACTTCCCCTTTCACCACAAACAACTATTCATCTGGAAAGGATTCATTAATTACAACTTTGTCGTCTGCCTCCCTTTTCGGATTCTCTAGTCGAGATAAGTGGTCCGCCACTTGGTTCTCAGTGCCCTTTCTGTACTTGATCTCCAAATCAAATTCCTACAATAATAATATCCATCTGATCAAATAGGGCTTTGCATCCTTCTTTGGCACTAAGTGTCAGATTGTCGCGTGATTCGTGTACATTATCACCTTCGTACCAATCAGATACGCTCTAAATTTATCAAAAGCATACACAACTGCCAGTAATTCTTTCTCTGTGGTGGTGTAGTTCAACTGCGTATCTGTAAGGGTCTTGCTAGCATAATAGATCACATGAAAAATCTTTTCCTTTCTCTGACCTAAAACAGCCCCCATAGCATAATCACTGACACAACACATTAATTCGAATGGCAAATCTCAATCTGGTGCAGTAATAACTAGTGCTGAAGTTAGTTTCCCCTTTAAGTGCTCAAATGCCAACACACAAGCCTCATCAAAATTGAACTGTGCATCCTTCTCCAATAGACTGTAAAGTGGTTTAGTTATCTTGGAGAAGTCTTTTATGAATCTGCGGTAAAAGCCTGCATGTCCAAGAAAACTGCGAACACCTTTTACTGAGGTAGGTGGCGGCAAATTCTCAATAATTTCTAGTTTAGCCCTGTCTACCTCGAGTCCCTTCTTCAAAACCTTGTGTCCCAGAATTATTCCTTCTTGTACCATAAAATGGCACTTTTTCCAATTCAGTACTAAGTTTGTTTCAACACACCTTCTCAAGATCACCACCAAATTCTCAAGACATAAATCAAAAGAATCCCCAAATACCGAGAAATCATCCATGAATACCTCCACATTCTGTTCCACCATATCCGAAAAAATAGGCATCATATATCTCTGAAAAGTGGTTGGAGCATTGCACTGACTAAAAGACATCCTTCTGAAAGCAAAAGTTCCATATGGACATGTGAAGGTTGTCTTTTCTTGATCCTCTGGAGCTATCATAATCTGATTGTAGCCTGAATAACCGTCCAGAAGGCAATAATACTCATGACCTGCTAGTCTATCCAACATCTGATTGATAAATGGCAGTGGGAAGTGATCTTTCCTTGTAGCTTTGTTAAGCCTACGGTAGTCCATTCATACTCTCCACCCCGTCACTGATCGTGTTGGAATCAACTCATTATTTTCATTAGAAACCACGGTCATGCCACCCTTCTTTGGTACACATTGCACTGGGCTCACCCATGAACTATCAAAAATTAGATAGATTATGCCTGCATCTAGCCATTTTAATACTTCTTTCTTAACCACTTCCTTCATGATCGGATTAAGTCTTCTTTGTTGCTCCACCAACGGCTTGCTATCATCTTCCAGTAGGATCTTATGCATACAAAAAGAAGGGTTGATCCTCTTTATATATGCTATAGTCCATCCAATAGCTGACTTGAACTCTCTAAGGACTCGTAGTAGTTTTTCTTCTTAAAAAAATGTTAGTGCAGAAGAAATAATCACAGGTAACTTTGAATCTTTATTTAAAAATGCATACCTCAAATGGTCTGGAAGTGGTTTCAATTCAAGTTCTGGAAGTGTCTCAAGAGATGGCTTCAATTTTACTGACGTCTCTCCAGCTTTCTTCAATGGCTCAACAGGAATTTTGAATTTTTTGAATTGTGGAGTAGTATCAAGAAATTGCACAAGTTCTTCAAATTCCTCATCCTCTAGTTCTGAATTTCCCGTAAGAACATTTCTCAATGGTTCATTATTCACCAAACTCTCTACTTCATCATTTAAGACCTGATCCATCAAATCAACCCTGAAGTATTCCTCTTCATCTGTCAAAAACTTCATTGCCTTAAATACGTTAAAGGTAACCTCCTAATCATGAACACGCATAGTGAGTTCCCCTTTCTACACATCTATCAAGGTCCTTCCTGTTGCTAGGAATTGTCTTCCCAATATGATTGTTATACTCCTATCTTCTTCATAATTTAAATGATAAAATCAGCCGAAAAGATGAATTTATCTACTTTCACCAAAACATCTTCAACAATTCCCCATGGATAAGTGATGGATCGGTCAGCTATCTATAAAGAAATATTTATCGGTCTTGGGGCCGGTAATCCCAACTGATTGAATACTGACAAGGGCATCAAATTTATACTTGCCCCAAGATCACACACACATTTACTGAAGACCGATTGTGTACAGAATTGTGAAACTACCCGGATCCTTCAGCTTCGGAGGTAATTTGCGCTGAAGGACTGCACTGCATTCCTTTGTCAAGGCTATTATCTTAAAATCTTCTAATCTCTTCTTCCTTGATAAGATACCCTTCATGAACTTTGCATAACTTGGCATCTGTTACAATGCCTTAGCGAAAGGTATGTTAATCTATAATTTTTTAAAGACCTCCAAGAACTTGCTGAACTACTTATCTTCCCTCTGCTTATTCAATCTCTGTGGATACGAAACTGGAGGGTGAACTCTTGGTATTTGATTTACGGGCTTCTCCACTGAACCTGCTTTATTATCCTCTTCCTGCTATTGTCCAAAACCTTTCTTTTTTTCTTTCTTTTCAGCCAAAATTTCTTCCTCGCGTTGCCGCGCGTCCTCCCCTTGTAAACATGGCGCGGCCGCGCCATGTTGGTTTTCTGTAGTCTGTTTCCCAGACCTGAGTGAAATCGCCTGACATTGTTCTTTCCCTTCTCTTCTTGGATTTGCCTCCGTAGTACTTGGCAATGAACCCTGGGGTCTGTTGTTAAGCATGCTTGCCATCTGACCAATTTGAGTTTCTAGATTTTTAATAGCCACTGCCTGGCTTTTAATCATCATCTCTGTGTTCGCCATATACTTCATCATCATCTCCTCCATTTTTTATTTCTTTTCTTACTGAGGTGTAGCTGGAGTGTGATGTTGTTGTTGAGAAAATCCCAGTGGAAAAGGTGGCCTTGGTGTATACTGAGGATGAGCTGGTTGTGACTGAAATTGGTGATTCGGCTGAAACTGATTTTGTTGATTTCCCTGATTATTCGACCAACTGAAGTTTGGACGGTTGCGGTTGTTGGAGTTGTATGTGTTCTGAAATTATCCCTGATTCTTCTTATAATTGCTCACATACTGTACAAACACCAAGCTGATAGCACATTGACCCGTTGAATGTTACCCCGCACAAATATCACACACAAAGGCAACTGTCTTCGCCTTGGTCTCTGTCATCGAATCAATTTTCTTTGCCATGGATGTCGTCTATGCTGACAATTGTGTGATAGCATCCACTTCTAACAAACCTGCAACTCTGGGTTGTGGCATCCTGGCTGTAGGGTTTTGAAAATCATTATATGCCATTGTCTTAATGAGGTTATAGGCCTCTTCATTGCTCTTCGCCCATAAAGCTCCTCCTGCAGCTGCATCTATAATAGGCCTGAACTGCCATCCCAATCCATTATTAAATGTGTTGATCACCATCCAATCTGGCATGCCATGGTGTGGACACTTCCTTAGCATCTCTTTATATCTCTCCCAGGCTTCATATAATGATTCACCATGTTGTTGCTCAAACTGGGAAATTGTTGTCCTCATCTTCGCAGTGTTAGCCATTGGGAAAAACTTGGCTACGAATTTCTGTGCTAGGTCCTCCCATGTGGTTATAGATCCCGAAGGCAAAGAGTGAAGCCAACTTCTAACTTTATCCCTCAGTGAAAATGGAAACAACCTTGGTCTGATAGCATCCTCTGTCAGCCCGTTGTATCTGAAAGTATCACATATTTCGATGAAACTCAACAGGTGTTCATTAGGATCATCTGTAGCAGCACCCACAAACTGTACCGAATTCTGCACCATTTGAATCGTGCCCGGCTTTATCTCAAAGGTATTAGCTACTATCACTGGTCTGACTATACTTGACTGCAGTCCATTAATATTCGATATAGAGTAGTCTCTTAAAGCCCTATGCCCCTCTCTTTGCTCGTCTCTTTGTTCCGCGGCTGCCATATTAGATGTTGTACCCTCTAACTCTGCTTGTATATTTCTACGTGCTCTCAATTTCCAACCTTTACCGTTAATGTTGTCCTGTGCAGCTGTCAGCTCGGAAGTGGATGATCGCGTGTGCATAAAATATATACAAGTACCTAAAACAAAAACAAAAACAAAAATAGAAATGAGATAAGATTAGATTTGTCTAAGTCATACAATATAGCTTAAAACTGATGATAATAATAAAATTAAACGCATATCCCCGGCAACGGCACCAAAAACTTGTTGCCTCCTTTTGAGATCTAACAAAAGGACTCTAACTCAAGCAAGCATACCTGGGTCAACAAGTAATACAGAGTAAGTAAAGTATCGATCCACAGAGAAAGGTTTCAAAATTAAATTATTATGCATCAACTATATCACTATTTTTATATGCTTAAACGAACGCTATAATTTTTCAATTAATCTAACTCAAATAATGACCATAAGAAAAATAGTAGAATAACAAATCAAATTTAGAAATAATGGGATTCTAACTTCAATTCTTATTTCATCTAAATAATACCCTCATGCAAGATCATTCATGTATCAAGAAAAATTAGCCAAGAGCACAAAACTAGACATAACCATTTTTCAATGCATTATGACCTGCTTACATAACCTCCACATATAATAGAAATTATGTAATCATCAATAAAACTAACATCACTATATTTCTATGTGGCTTTGCAATAATACTGATTTGAAGCATAAGCTCTTATATCACTACACACGGTGAAACAGTATATTTGTATCTGGTTCACGAAATATAAAGCTAAATAATTCAGCCTCATAAACGCATGTTGTCATGATTACAACCATACTCGCATGTCATTTTTTAATTCCATATAAGTACATAAAATGAATGGTGATCAGACATTCATGCAATCAATTCAATCATAATAGAATTTCCATGATAACAACACAATCAAGCATTCAGGCCAATAATATTAGACTACATATCAATATCCGTCAGAATCCCATAATGGAGTTTAGTTCATCGCCGAATCGAAAGCCATTATGGGATTGAAGCAACACATGAAAAATAAATAGAACAATTGAGAGAGAAGATAGAATTGAATCAACCAAATTGCATATTATATTCCAAAACGTTGCTCTAATCTCCAATGATTTCCAGCAAAATAAAAGTAATTCGTAGTTAACGATTTAATTCTCAAGAAAAAGTATAGAATATTAAGTCTATGCTTGGATCCTCATTCGAATTTTGTTCAAAGCGTAGAACCCTAGTTCTATATTATGAAAAACTGATAAAACAAGAGATGATCGCGTCTGCCTCCAACCACAGTAGTTTATACCAACTCAAACACTTCAAATTTTAAAATTACATTAAAGTCAACAACTGCAGTCGATGACGCGCGCGGCCGCGCGCGATCCCCATACTAAACAGGCACAAGCACGCGTACATGCAAATTAAGCTTTTCCAGTTGATGGCGCGGGCGCGCATGTTCCAGCTTATACAGCCGCACGGCTCTTACAATCTGCATTCTTGTGTTTTGATATTGTTGCTTCCTTATCATGCTACTAATGATCTTTTGACATGCTACTATTGCTTCTTTGTCCATCAATGCTCAGTTTCTTTTTCCCACTCGACCCTCGTGTCATGCCTTCACTGATCTCATGCCACCTATCAACGCCGAGCTATGCCATTTCCTGCACTTTTACACTAGAGGAGTTCTCAGTACATCCAATGCAAAATAACACGAAATGCACTAAAAACACACTAAAATATACTTGATATGGGCATAGTTCTCATGAATTGATATCCAATAAATAGGTATAAAACTTACTTATCACATGTAGCCCATGGCATTATCATTAATAGACAGGTACATGAACAGGGGAACATCATCCCTAGGTGGTACCAAAACTGGAGCTTTGACTAAGCTGCTATTTAATTTTAAGGAAAGCCTTTTGGCACTCATGATTCCATTTCATGGAGGAGTTCTTCCTTAACAACTTGAAAATAGGCTCACAGGTTGCTGTGAGTTGGGAGATGAACCTGCTAATAAAGTTGATTCTTCCCAAAAAAAATTCCCGTATTTCCTTCTCTATATGAGGAATGGGCATTTTCGTAATGGCCTGGATTTTGGTGGGATCCAGCTCAATCCCCTTGTGACTGAATAGTAATCCTAGCAACTTACTTGATTTAATGCCAAAGGCGCACTTGGATGGATTCAACTTCAAGTTGTACTTACGCAACCTGTTGAAGAGCTTTCTGAGATGGTCTAAGTGGTCTTCCTCCCTTTGGGACTTGACAATGATGTCATCCACATAGATCTATATCTCCTTATGCTTTAAATCGTGGAAAAGACCCATCATGGCTCGTTGGTAGGTAGCTCTGGCATTGATGAGGTCGAATGACAACCATCTGTAGCAAAAGGTTCCCCAAGGCGTGATGAATGCAGTTTTCTCACGATCATCTTCAACAACCATGATTTGATGGTACCCCGCGAAGCAATCAGCAAAGGAGTACATGCCATATTAAGCAGTATTGTCAATGAAAATATGGATAAATGGCACGAAAAAGCTATCTTTAAGGCAAGCTTTATTCAGATCCTGGTAATCCATGCAAACTCACACCTTTCCTCTTGGTTTAGGCACGGGGACTATGTTGGATAGCCACTCAGGGTATGTGGACACCATGATGATGCCTACTTGAAATTGTTTCATAATTTCTTCTTTAACCTTTAAACTCCACTCAGGTTTAAATCACATGAGCTTCTACCTGACTGGCTTGAATCCCTCTTTAATGGGAAGGCGATGAATGACTATGTCAGTGGAAAAACTCGCCATGTCTTCATGAAACCATGCAAACACATCCTAGAATTGGGTTAATAGTGTAACCATGTCATTCCTTTGGTTTATAGTGAGGTCCGTACCAATCTGGATTAGTTTAGGGCTTTTTAAGGTTCTGAGATTGAAAGAGGTGGCCTGATCAAGGTTTGGTTTGGGTTTGTCTTCGACCCATTCTTTGATCTCCTGAGGTATCTCAATGTCCTCTTGTATTTCCCATCAAGTCTGAGAACAAATTTTCATCAAAGTTACAATCCTTGTGGAGAAAAGGCATCTCATCAGCAAGTATATGCACATCTAAGTTCAGAATCCTGAAACAAAATATTCTTTCACTTAATATATGAAACTATTAAATCATATAAAGTGTTAGCATGTAATGACAAAATAACTGCTAATACTATACAGAAAAGTAAGCAGTTATTGATATCTACAAGGCAGAGGGAGTTTCTGCTCGTTTTACCCTTGTCAACCAATGCAAGGAGTACTGCTCCAATTGTCAAGGGTGAAGTCCTGATGGACAGCTGTGATGAAGGGGCTGTTATCATCCTCCTTCTCCCAAATGATAACCATGATATCTGGACAATCATCGTCTGGGATGACCCTATTTGTACTGTCCGTATGGATGATGATGCGTATGTTTGATAAGCGCTTTACAATGTCTTGCTTACGCCTCCAGTCCTCTTCCTCTGCCTCCAGATCCGATATAAAGACTTCTTTTCCTTTGACCGGTATCGGCTTAGGAAATAAAATAGTCATCACATGTGCAGGAACCTTTACTGAAGTTTGTACAGGCTCAGCCTCTGCAGGTTTAAGTAATCGCCATGTGGCTGAAGATGAAGGAACCTATTTATGCTTATGAGGATTCCTGTGACTAGAGCTAGCAGAATAGCCTAGTTCGGCTGTTCCTGTTTGACTGGGAACTTGAATTGGGTGCTTAATGCCCTAATGATCTTTGCCCAACCCTTGTCCAGGTTGATAACCCAATGACATCATTTCTTGGTTTGCCGACATTACTTCGGAACAAATTTTGGGTATCAAAGGTGGAGCCCCAATAGGATGGTAGCGAGTTGCTCACCTCCAGGGCATGAAAGCTGACAGGCTTAACTTCATTGAAACTGATGAGCGGGATGTCACCTTGTATAGGACATGATGGCTCAGCATTAACAGTGACTAGGTTATTGCTCAGCATTAACAGTGACTAGATTATTGTTAATGATGTATTTAAGTTGCTGATGTAGGGTGAACGGGATGGCCCCAGCCATGTGAATCCACGGTCTCCCTAAGAGCAAGTTGTATCATGTAGCTATTTTGAGCACATGAAAGGATACGCTGAATGTATATGGACCAATCTCCATAGGTAGTTCAATCTCTCCGACAGCATTTCGTCGGGATCCGTCAAAAGATTTGATAACCGTATAGCCGCTTCAGATTCTCTTGAGATTGATATTCATCTTCTCCAAAGTGGTATAAGGGCAGATATTCAAGGATGATCCTCCATCTAGAAATACTCACGCGACCACGTATCCGGAGGACATTACTGCTATATACAACGGCTTGCAATGGCCCGTCCCTTCAGGAGGTATATCATCGTCAGTTAAAGATATTACATTGTTGTTAAAAATGTGATCCACCAGATGCTAAAATTTTTCAACATCTACTGACTTAGGCAATTGGGCTTCTTCCAAAACCATGAGCAAGACCTTCATGTGATCTTCGTAAGAGAAAACCAAGTCCAGTATGAAAATTTGTTGTGGAGCTTCTCTTAAGCTTGAAACCACCTTGGCTTTATGTCCCATAGTACGGAGGAATTCTTTAATTTTCTTCATGGGCACTTTCCCCTTTGACTTAATGGTAGGCTTCATAACCCGTTGGGGAAGATACAGTGGGTTTGCCTTCGACAGTGAAGCAGTTATGTAAGATGTGGATCCTTCAGCCTCTCCATAATTCCATGGCACTCTTTGTAGGCTGATAACAGGATATTGTGGTGGCAAGATAATTGGCTCTGGCGCAGCCACTTTCAAAGGATTCTCAACACCTTTGAGTTGAATAGGTTGAATTGTATGTGAGGGGGTAGTTGAATCTGTCTCATAAGATATAACTGCTATGACTTCCTTCCACTTTGCAGGAAATGCGTCCCCACTCTCCAGTAATACAGTGTCATCATCTGCCAGTTATAGGACACCGCTGTCAATTAAGTTCTGAATAAGGTGGCTGAGTGCCCAGCATTCTTCTGTGATGTGACCGCAAGAGTGAGAGTGGTATTGGCACACTCCATTAGAATTGAACCGCCATAAACGAGGGTTGATTGGAGATAATAGAGCTGTGATTCTTCCTTCATTGATCAGCATCTGAAATATCTCTTCCATTGGTAGGCCTAGGTATGTAAATTCCCTTTGATTGGCAAAATCCCGACGGGCTTTCGCATTTACTCTTTTGGCAATTTTGTCTTCCAATAATTCACCTTCTAAAGTCGATGATGGAGTAAGTGTAACAAAAGGAAGGAGGCTAGCATGCTCCTGACTGAATAATTGGCGTGTGACTTGGTGTTGATGGATCACCAGTTCTGCCAATTGATCCACTTGCTCACAGAGAGTCTTCATTTTCTGTTCCATGGTAATCTGGAACTGTGCAAAATCCCATTTGTCAGTGATAAGTAGGTTTTATACCTACTTATTGGATATCAATTCATGAGAATTATGCTCATCTCAAGTATATTTTAGTATGTTGTTAGTGCATTTTACATTATTTTGCAATATTCGTAAATAGAACTCCTCTGATATGGAAATGCAGGAAATGGCGTGATTTGGCATTGGCAATGTGGTATGAGACTGACTAAGGCTTGGCAAATGGAATGTGTGTTGACAAGGAACTGAGTGTTGGTGAAGGACAAACAACAAGCAACAGCAGCAGATAGCAGTATGCAGCAGACAGAAGCAGCGCGGCCGCGCTGCTTGACAAAGTATTCCCTGCACGCCCGCTCTATATGCAGGCAGAGGCTAAAAGAACACACCACGCGACCGCGTGGCTGAACAAGCTAGATGTTGCGTGCCCGCGTCCGTTTTGTACTGCAATCACGTGCGGTCGCGCGCATTATCTGAAGTTGTTATTTGACTTATATTTTTGAATTTGAAATTTGAGTGTGGTCTTATCTAAAACTATTCTGGTTGGTACCAAAAGTAAATTAAGTATGTTTTTATCAGTTTTTCATATTGGTAACCAAGGTTATAAGCATTGAACTAATCCTAGAGAGGATTTGAGCATAAACTTAAGATTTTCTACATCTTCTCTTGAATTCAGTTATTATATAAATATTCATTTCATTTTGCTGGAAATTATTGGAGATTTGGATAGCATTCTGGAACGAATTCTACAATTGGGTTTGATCAATTCTATCTTCTCTCTCAATTGTGATATTTATTCTCATTGTGTTGCCATAATCCCATAATGGTTTTAGGTTCAGAAATGAACTAAATTCCATTATGGGATTCTAACAGATTTTGATATGTAGTCTATAATTAATTGCCTAATTGTTTGATTGTTCTTTTATCATTAGAAATTCTATTATGATTGATTGGATTGCATGAATATTTGATCACCATTCATTTTATATGCTTATATGGAATTGAAAAATGACATGTGAGCATGGCTGTAATCATGATAGCATGCGTTTATGAGACTGAAATGTTTAGCTTTGTATTTTGTGAACCGGACAGAAATATACTGTTTCACCGTGTGTAGTAATATAAGAGCTTGTGCTTCAATTCAATATTGCTGCAATTTCACATAGGAATATAGTGATTTTGGCATTATTGTCGATTATATGATTTCTATCGCAATGTGGATGTTATGTAAACAGGTTATAATTTATTGAAAAATGATTATGTCTACATTTGTGCTCTTAGCTAATTTTTCATGATAAATGTATAATTGTACATGATGCTAATATTTAGATAAAATATGAAATGAAGTTAGAATCCCATTATTTCAAAATTTGATTTCATTAAATTAGTCTTGTGTTTTATTCATTAATTGAATATAGATTAAGCATAATTGTGAATTTATTCGTTTAATCATATAAAAATAGTGATACAATTGGTGTATGATAGTTTAACTTTAAAACCTTTCTCCGTGGATAGATATTGTTCTTACTATGTACTACTTGTTGACCCATGTATGCTTGAATGAGTTAGAGTCCTTTTGTTTAGACTAAAAAGGAGGCAACAAGTTTTTGGCGCCGTTGCCGGGGATAGGCATTTAATTTTATTATTATTATCACCAATTTTAAGCTAAATTGTATGACTTAGACAATTCTAATCTTGTCTCATTTCTATTTATGTTTTTGTTTCAGATACTTGTATATAGTATATGCGCACTCGATCCTCCAATTTCGAGTTAACACCTTTACAGGACAACATTAATGATAGAGGTTGGAAATTAAGAGCACGTAGAAATATACAAGTAGAGTTAAAGACCACAACATCTAATATGGCAGCTGCAGAACAAATAGAAGAGAAAAGGGAGGATCATAGGGCTTTAAGAGATTATTCGATGCCGAATATTAATGGATTGCAGTCAAGTATAGTCAGACCAACGATAGAAGCCAACACCTTCGAGATTAAGCCAGACACTATTTAAATGGTGTAAAATTCGGTACAGTTTGGGGGTACTGCTACAGACGATCCAAATGAACACCTATTAAGCTTCAATTAAATATGTGATACCTTCAGATACAACGTGGTGATAGAGAATGCAATCAGACTAGACTATTTCCATTTTCACTGCGAGATAAATCTAGAAGTTGGCTTCACTCTTTACCTTCGGGATCTATTACTATGTGGGAGGACCTAGCTCAGAAATTCTTAGCCAAGTTTTTCCCAATGGTTAAGACTACAAAGATGAGGACAACAATTTCCCAGTTTGAGCATCAACAGGGTGAATCATTATATGAAGCCTGGGAGAGATAAAAGGAAATGCTAAGGAAGTGTCCACACCATGGCATGCCGGATTGGATGGTTATCAACACATTTTATAATGGATTGGGATGGCAGTCCAGGCCTATCGTAGATGCAGCCGTAGGAGGAGCTTTATGGGCGAAGAGTTATGAAGAGGCCTATAATCTCATTGAGACGATGGCAGCTAATGATTTCCAAAATCCTTCAGCAAGGATGCCACAACCCAAAGTTGTAGGCTTGTTAGAAGTGGATGCTATCACTCAATTGTCAGCACAGATGGCATCCATGGCAAAGTAGATTGATTCATTAACAGAGACTAAGGCAAAGACAGTTGCATTTGTATGTGAAATATGTGCAGGGTCACATTCAACGGACCAATGTGCTATCAGTTTGGAGTCTGTGCAATATATGAGTAACTATCGGAAGGATCAAGGTCAATTTCAGAACATATACAGTGCTAACAACCGCAACCATCCAAATTTTAGTTGGTCAAATAACCAAGGCAATCAACAAAGTCAATTTCAACCACAACCAATTTCAGTCATAATCAGCTCAACAACAGTGTGCACCAATACCTCCCTACCCACCTGGATTTTCTCAACAACAGCATCATCCACCACCTGCACCTCCGCAAGAAAAGAAGTCAGAGATGGAGGAAATGATGATGAAATACATGGCAAATACGGAAGTGATGATTAAAAGCCAAGTAGTGGCTATTAAAAATCTAGAAACTCAAATGGGTCAGATGGCAAGAATGCTTAATAACAGACCACAGGGTTCATTGCCAAGTACCACAGAGGCAAATCCAAGAAGGGAAGGGAAGGAACAATGTCAAGCGATTACACTTAGGTCTGGAAAACAGGTTGCAAAAACTCAGCATGGAGCGCCCGCGCCACTTTTGCAAAGGGAAGACGCGCGGCTGCACGGTCCAGAAATTTTGTCTGAGGAGAAAATGAATAAGGAAGATTCTGGACAACAGCAAGAAGAGAAGAATAAAGAAGGTTCATTTGAGAATCCCGTGAATAAAATACCAATATTTCACCCTCCTGTTCCTTATCCGCAGAGATTGCATAAGCAAAGGGAAGATAAGCAGTTTAGTAAGTTCTTGGAGGAATTCAAAAAGCTGAAAATTAACATACCTTTCGCTGAGGCATTGGAACAGATGCCTAGTTATGCAAAATTTATGAAGGGTATACAATTTAAATCTCAACTTCGGTCGTTAACCACACATTAAAACTCAAATTTTACATCATTATTCGATATTAAAAACACTAAAATTGTGGAATATTTAGAACGTTTATACATTTCCTTCTTTCATGCCCTGAATCGCAACCTTTACATTACATCTCTTTGATTCAATCTTATATCATGAATCGTTACAACAAAATGACTATACAAAGTCTTACATCATAACTAAATATCCATATACATTGGATAACTCAACTTACAATTCAACATGATGTTACGTTCAAAATATGAAATATATTTCTCATAAAACATAAGTAATCTTCGTGAATATAGATCTCTATAGCTCACTTAGCACATATCTTTACCTTAAAATCTTGACCTGCAAAAGTGGTTATTTGCAAGAGTGAGCTCGACAGCCCAACAAAGTCTAACAGTTTTCATGCATCACATAGCACATAATAACATGCTCGATATACAACTCATTAAAGTAACATGGCATACATGCTTTTAACTCACATAGCAAATATAAAGATTGAGTTCCTTACTCAATCATCATTACTTAGCCAAAACAATGCAGTCATATATTGACTTTCACATTTCATGATTTCAACATGTATAACATATCATGCAATTTAAAACAGTTCATCAAGTCCACGTAACAAATAGGAACCGAAAGACTTGCCTTGATCGTTGTTTACCAATAATAGTTTAACAGCTTACAGTTATCTGCACTTCACGTGCCCTACACAATTATATAATCATACACATCAACTATTAGTCACATAACAACACATAGTAATTATAATGTAAATTTTACTCCACATCTCATAATCTTTCCTATTAATTAACACACAATGTTCAATTAGATTGTGTTAACTTTTCGACTTATGTAATATTCGAAATTCATTAAAGTGTTCAAATTTTGCTAGGAATCATTATTGGTTTTATATTAAACCCATTTCATACTTTATAATATCCATTTCATTTGACTAAAAACACTTTTTTACATTCATTAACAATTATCACGGCGTTTCGACATTTATTCGTCACACGCCCGATTTGCATCTTTTGTGTATGCTTACTATGCTTCTATAACTTATCTAATACATCATTATATTAATGTTAAGTATCATTATATTTACTAACATTCATTTTTTATAACTTAGAACAACATCTTTTATCGTCAAGAGCACTACACTAGCATACGTGCATGTCTGACGCCCTCCGATTGCCTTCGAAAACACAATAGTCCTAAAGATGACCATTTTGACCCTTCATAACGATTTCAAATTGAAAATCTTAAAGAATAAAAGTTGTAGGCCTATTCGTCCTCGTTCCGAATCATTTTGAATCGCATCAATCAGAGTTTGTATGAAAAAGTTATACTCATTTTAGTAAACTACGTCCGGTCAGTTTTTTTTTTCAAAAGTTTGGCTTGACAGAACACCCCCCCCCCCGTCGGGGCGGGGGTTTTTACACTAGGGGGGCCCGCTGGGGCGGGGGTCACTGCTGCGATTATGCGATTTTAGCTCTAGAACACTACGAAAAGCCAAATTAGGCCTCCAAACTCCTTTCTAACAACCATACCAAACTACCCAATGAGTAAATATGTTTACATAAACATAATCTAATGTTTCTAACACGTTTCTAACCATATAAACAACGTAAACATCAAAGATTACAACCTTTAATTTCACTATTTCTCTTCTTTATTCTTCTTTTAACATTTATAGCGAAATTATTCACTGTGAATTCGTTTTTAAACCAATTCAAGTAATTCCAATTGTGATAACTCATATTCTTAACATACTAACACAATACACGATCAATTTCAATAATAAATCATAACCAAACATCAATTTAATAGTTTAAAAAGCCATTTTTCAGAAATTATTTCATAGAAAAACATTATGAACCCAATTCCTCTTGTTTATCAAAATTACATGGATTGAATTGCTAGAACAACCATATAACTCATAATCAAACACTATGAACATGATTTCATCATGTTCATCATATCTTTGTGAATTGAAACTTTTGAACAACTATAAAACTCTAAAACTATGAAAACATAGAAGAACATGATTTTAAAACTTGTTTTTACAATACTTGTATTGTGAAAATCCTTTCATGGAATACAATCACATATGAACACCATATATACATATAAATACATAATCATGAAAACCTAATTTTACAAACACTAAATACATAACATCTTAATTTAGTATAAGTGTTAGTTTGATACCTTTCTAGGTTGAATTAGGAGAAAATATGGAGATGATAAAAGCTTTTCTTTTGTTTTCTCAAGGTTTCCCCTTCTTCTTCTTCTTCTTCTTCTTCTTCTTCTTCTTCTTCTTCTTCTTCTTCTCTGCATTCTCTCTTCTTCTCTTTGTTCTTAGTTTAGACTTAGGTTTAGAAAACTAACGTAACTTAGTGTATATACAATATACATATAACACATATAATTATAGAATATGTAACTCCCAATATAATTACATATACTAATTATCAATTTAATATATAAGTTACAAAATTAGAATTTTAAAAGCCCTAAGGCTTGCTTGGCAAAGCCATATTAAAATAATGACTTAATCATTCCTTAAGCCTTATTTGGCAAAACAAGATTAAAATAAGAATTTCAAAAGCTCTATGGGTTTGTTTGGTAAAATCAAATTAAAACTCTTTTAATTTATTTTCATAAGTCACTTATAATATAGTTTATTGTCCCATATTGTTTACTTGGATTTCTATATCCAATCTTAATTAAATAAACTAATTACCACATACTAAATAAATTTCTCACTTGACCAAATATCACAAAATTATAATCTCATTATAATTTTATTTAATAACTTAATATACCACCTTAAATTATTAAATTAAAACAATAATATAACATCTCATGTTATATTATAACTCTCTAAATTATAAATTAACTTAATTTAGAATATTATCTAATGAATTTAGATTAGTAAATATTTACTAGCAACCATTACATCAATAAAATATTTCTCTCATCAATTTCAACAATAAGCGCATCAAATAAATATTTATATATTAATAACTATTTAATATTACAATTTGAAATTTCAGATCGTTACAGTAGCCTTGACGGAGGAATGCAGTGCAGTGCTTCAAGGTAAATTACCTCCAAAGCTGAAAGATCCGGGCAGTTTCACAATACCATGCACAATTGGAAAGATGAGCTTCAGTAAATGTTTGTGTGATCTTGGAGCTAGTATCAATTTGATGCCCTTGTCAGTATTTAATCAGTTGGGATTGCCGGCTCCAAGGCCGATAAATATTTCGTTACAGTTAGCTGACAGGTCGATCACTTATCCACGAGGAATTATTGAAGATGTTTTGGTAAAAGTGGATAAATTCATCTTTCCAGCTGATTTCATCATTCTAGATTATGAAGAAGATAGGAGTATACCAATCATACTTGGGAGACCATTGCTAGCAATAGGAAGAACCTTGATAGACGTTCAGAAAGGGAAACTCACAATGCGTGTTCATGATCAAGAAGTCACTTTCAACGTATTCAAGCCAATGAAATTTTCAACAGAAGATGAGGAATGCTTCAGGGTTGATTTGGTAGAAAGGATTACAAATGATGAGATAGAGAGCTTGGTGAATCAAGAACCATTGAGAATTGCTATTGCTGGAAATTCAGAATTAGATGATGAGGAATTTGAAGAACTTGTGCATTTCCTTGATATAACTCCACAATTCAAAAAATTCAAGATTCCTGCTGAGCCATTAAAGAAAGCTGGAGAATCATCAGTAAAATTGAAACCATCTCTTGAAACACCTCCAGAACTTGAGTTGAAACCACTTCCTGATCATTTGAGGTATGCATTTTTAAATGAAAAATCAAAATTACCTGTGATTATTTCTTCTGAACTAACATCTTTTCAGGAAGAAAAATTGCTAAGAGTCCTTAGAGAGTTCAAGTCAGCTATTGGATGAACTATAGCAGATATAAAAGGGATCAGCCCATCTTTTTGTAAGCATAAGATCCTGCTGGAAGATGATAGCAAGCCTTCAGTGGAACATCAAAGAAGACTTAATCCGATCATGAAGGAAGTGGTAAAGAATGAAGTATTAAAATGGCTAGATGCAAGTATTATATATCCAATTTCAGATAGTTCATGGGTGAGCCCGGTACAGTGTGTACCGAAGAAAGGTGGTATGACCGTGATTTTCAATGAGAACAATGAGTTGATTCCAACAAGAACAGTGACGGGGTGGAGAGTCTGCATGGATTACCGCATGCTTAATAAAGCTACAAGGAAAGATCACTTTCCACTGCCGTTTATCAATCAAATGTTGGACAGACTAGCGGGGCATGAGTTTTATTGTAAGACCCCAAATTATTAATAAATGAAATTTAAATTCCTCTATTCATTATTTTGAAATAGTAAGGGTTGATTTGATTAAGGTGGTTAGTTATGGGTGAAATGCGCAAATATTTTAAATAAGCAAGTGGTTATAAAATATTCATTGTTGTCGGGGAATATTCGCTTGGTCGTGGAATATTCTTACTGTCGGAGAATATTCGTACGACGGCGTAGCCTTGTGTGAGCCCCATAACGGAAAGCGATTGGATGAAGAAAACGACAAAAATAAGTTATTTATAAATAACGGCATAGTTGTTACCGTTAATACTGTTGGAATACCCGGTGGTTAAAACAAAGTAATATGCGTTTTTGCACAGTAGCACACGGTATTGCACCAATTATTGATTCTTACGTAAGAAGGCACTACTCAATAATTGTTACAGTAATTACTGTTTAATATTGTATTTTATTGATTCAATAATTGCTGCGTTGATATTTTATATTACTGTTGTTTTAATAATTGTCACTACACAGTATTTTCTATTATCGGAACAATAATTCATATTATCTGAATAATATTATTAGATAACATTATTGGCAATGTCTAGAAAGTTCTGTCTAAGGAGAGGTTTGGTCATCTAATTGCGCGCCAGTAAGGAGAGATCCTTATTGGAAAGCCCCCTCTTTCCTGGGAACGGCCTGGTTGCCAGTACTGTGGTTCTGTAATATTATTTGTGTATAATTAATTAGTGATTTATATGATGAGAAAAATATTGATTTTATGTAGATATAGATGGAGAAAATTTTTAATGTGACAATTGTTGAAAATTAATATTTTATCTTTTTCTGATAAAATAATTCATTTAAATATATTAGTTTAGTAATATATTGATGGTGATATTTTTACAATGAATGTGGGATATATGAGTATATGAGGAGGAAGAGTATTTTTGTGATATTAAATGATTAACACATATTTTGTGTGTTGGTGGACACAATTCTTGACCGAAAATTTATTATTGACTGAAAAATCGCCCGTTTGTGGATTTCGGTCAATTTCTGTTTGGAATTTGGAAAAACTTTCTTCTGCAAAGTTGTAGAGAATTAGATTTCCTATAAAAACACGTGAGATTTGAATTTTCTGAATAAAGGGCCATTTATTATGAATTATTGAAGTTCTGAAGTTCCGAAATAATTGATTTTTGGAGTTTAAAATGTTTTGTTTAAGAAAAACGTTTTTTGTTGCAATTGAGTGGCTCACATGTGTTATACATGATCTGAAATCAGATTTCTTAGGTGGGCTTGACAATTTTGTAAATATAATATTATTATATTCAATTTTCTGCTTTGGTGTTCTAAGCATTTTCCTATAAATAGGGTGCTTAGGTTAGAATTGAAAATCACACCAGAAACACAAGTTTCTCTCTATTTCTCTCTCTATATCGAGCGTATTCTTGTGAGTATTTGATACTTTGAGTGTTGCTATACGGTGCAAGTTTCCTTCAGCACTATATCTAGTATTCCAGTCAGAAGTACCGTATTTTCGAGGTAAGGGATGTTATTTCTTCTTAAATGATATTATTTTCTTCAATATCATTATGCCGAAGTATTGATCTGAATTTTTTATCAAATTTGAAATTTTTCATATCGGGGTTACTATTCATGAGTTACTATTCATGAGTTACTATTCACGAGTTACTATTTACGAGTTACAATTCACCGAAAAATAAAATTTTCTTCTTTTCGTCCAAAATATCCATTCTGGGTACTAGCTTTGATTGTATCCATGTTTTGATCATTCTTGAATTTTACTCCACTATGATTATTTATGAGGTATTTTTGGACATGGAATAGCTGAAATACGAATCCTTAATATTTATTATTTTGTTTCACTGGATTCGTTTCCTTTAAAATATTTTTCATCATCCTCAGTCCTAAATGATGATATAATTGAATATCTTTGGTCTGTAGTGCAAAGATTGATGATTTCTGATGAATATCTTTGGCCCGTAGTGCAAAGATGAACAAGTGTTGAGATGAACATGATCGACTGGTGATACAAATGAATATCTTTGGCCTGTAGTGCAAAGATGAATATTTGATTAAAGATGGTTATTAATTGTTGTTACAGGGATAAAATATTGATGATGGACTTTTAAATCTTAGAAGATAGTAGAACTCATTCTCTACTTGACTCTTCTAATGGTTTGTTGTTTCCGCTGCAGTTATTGATTTAAAATTTGTTGTCTATTGTATTCTATTAGATTTTTCCCTGTTAAAGACTAACGATAATTTGTTGTATATTATCTCAGTCATAATATTCTTTACTGGGCTAGTTGAGCTCATCCTTTTCCTTGTTGTTCCATTTTCTTCTCAGGAGGCGAGAATGTAGCGAGTACTAGTCGGGGTGTGGAATGATGGTTCAAGACAGTTGTTTTAGTAGTCCTCACTATTTTGTAAAATAGTGTATCAATAAGTATAATGAGGACTTAATTGAGTATGAATACTGTCTAGATGACAATATTTGTATTTAAACTCACAGTATATGTGTTGTCGTATTTTGCACGACAATTGTAATAATAAAGTTGTAGTTATTTTCTGTACCATGTATTTGGCGACTCAGAATGGGTTGGATGGATTGAACCTGTTTTGGGGGCGTCACAGTTGGTATCAGAGCTTAGGGATATGATCTCTGGCGGAGATCGGGGAATAGAACTAGGAGGAGAGAGACGAGTAAATCCTTCGCTAGTGTGTCCTACCTAAGCTTATATGTTGGTCGGTCATAATATAGGGATATTATGTGGTATGTTAATTTGTTAAATTAACCCTTGTTTTATGGCAGTATTTGAGAATGTCGACTGAGAATGTTAATAATGGAGTGAATGAGATCGTGGAAACACTTCTAATCACCAACCAGGATAATGTGATGTCAGGCGAAGAAGGAATTAGAGATATCCACGTGGTGAGTGAAGAATTGATAGTTGCACCCGAGATAGTCGCAGAAGTAACAGCCGAGAGTGAGGAAGAAGAGGAAGAAGAGGTACCTGAGGAGAGTTTATTAGAGGTATTATATGATCAAAATGTAGAATTAAAAAATCATATTCATGAGTTAGAAGAGCAGGCTGAAGAACGACAGGCGGTCGTGGAGCAAAAGGATGCAACAATTCAAGCTTGTGTTACCCGATATGTGATGCTTGAACAGAAGCACTCTTTGGCAGAGTATAAGATGATAAAGCTAGAATCTGAGCTGAAAGAAGCAATAACGGAATGAGTGAGAATGAGTGATGCATGGGTAAAAGCCGCACGACGCGTTGATATTGTGGAAAGAGATGCCCGATCTAATAAGAGAAGATTTAACGATAACGGGAAGACATCGGCAACATCACCAGCACCAACAACAACAATTCTAGGGGGGAGAACGACCACCAGTTAGATGCTACAGATGCGGAGATGAGGGACATATAAGGTCAAATTGTTCAAAGCCTTCCAAGGTATGTTTTAGTTGTGGAAAAGACGGTCACATAGCTCGATTTTGTCCTGTAGCGAAATAAAGTCCAGCTGGGACGGTGGCACCAAAGGTGGATATAGACAAAATAAAATCGATGGTTTCAGGAAGAGCATTTTTCGTGACTGGTCAGAATGCGAGGAACCCGAACGAAGATAGCACGGGTTACTTAATTATAAATTTTTACGAAGTCTATACCTTATTAGATACCGGTTCTACCTATTCATTTATTTCTCCTGCTTATACTCAACGTTTAAACTTGACTCCGGAGAAAATTAGACTTTGACTTATCTGTTGAAACTCTGTTAGGAGAAATTTTCTTCACATCCATTGTTTATAAATCTTGTTTGATCCAAGTTGGCACCATCACATTACCTGTTGATCTTATCTCTTTAAAGATACTTGCTTTTGATGTGATTTTAGGAATTGATTGGTTAACTACTCATCACGCCAAAATTGATTGCTTTCATAAGGTTGTTAGTTTTCATATTCCTAAGCAACCTGTTATTCAAATTCAAGCAACCAAACCATTGAAGTCAAACTCTTTCATATCAAGTCGTAAAGTCATTCGTTTATTGAAAAACGGATGTCAAGCTTTCTTAGCTATGTTATGGACTTGAACAAAATACGTCAGATTTGAATGATATTTCTATTGTTAGTAAATCCCTGACGTATTTCCTGAAGAATCTCTTGGCCTACGTGTGATATTGAATTTTATATCATTTTTGAATCTGGTACAAAACTCACTTCTAAAATCTCATATCGAATGGCTCCTATTTAACTTCAGGAGTTAAAAACCCAACTGTAGAAGTTTGTACCCGAGCCTCTATCTGGTGACTTCCTTTGTGGAATGCATTGAAGCCAGACTCTCCGTAGGGGATGCCATATTCGTATGGTAGTAACTGATAGGTTCCATTGTGACGTGATATCCAAGATTGGGATATGAGTCACAGTTGAGAGCAACCTAAGTTAGTAATCGAAATACGTAGCTTTCTGGTTATTATCGGAGATTCGTAAAAGGATTTTCTCGAATCGCTACTCCATTAACTCAGCTGACTCAAGAAGGATATCAAATTTGTATGGAGCGAAGAATGCGAGAAGAGTTTCCAAGAGCTTAAGAGGAGACTCATTTCGGCACCTGTTCTGACAATACCATCTGGTTTAGATGGATTTGTTATCTACAGCGATGCTTCAGGCAAAGGGTTAGGATGTGTTCTCATGTAACGTGAGAAAGTTATAGCCTATGCCTCGCGACAACTTAAAGAATATGAGAGGAATTATCCTACTCATGATCTAGAGTTGGCAGCAGTCGTTTTCGCGCTAAAGATCTGGAGGCACTATCTATATGGGGAGAAAGTGGAGATATATTTAGGTCATAAAAGCCTCAAATATTTCTTCACTCAAAAAGAACTCAACATGCGACACCGACGTTGGCTCGAGCTGTTGAAAGATTTTGATCATACTATCTAATACCATCCTGAAAAAGCGAACGTGGTAGCTGACGCATTGATCGTATGCGAGTACGAGTGTGATATTGTTGAACACAAAGACCTATTTTGTATAATTTATAAATGATAGAGATAGAGTTAATGACTCTAGGGACCCACGTGATGATATACGAGTAAAATTGACTTTAATCGATAACGTTAAAGTCACTCAAGCTACAGACCTGGAGCTGATGAATATAAAGAAGAAGGTGCAAGAATGTGTTATTCTAGAAGTAAGAGTCGATGAAGAGAAGAAAGCTCAAGCCTTCAATTTATTTGAAATCCTCGATCGAGTAGGAACTGTGGCCTATAGACTCGCCTTAACGCTAAGTATGTCACGTGTTCATAACGTTATTTACGTATCGATGTTACGTAAATATGTGGACGACCCGAACCACGTTATTGAGTTAGAACCAGACGAGATAGCTGAAGACTTAACGTACGAAGAGGTACCTGTCAAGATCTTGAATAGGAAGGAGCATGTCCTACGCGCGAAAGTCATACCACAAGTCAAAGTTTTGTGGAGAAACCATGCTATTGAGAAAATGACCTGGGTGTTGGAAACGGAAATGAAAGCGAGGTATCCTCATCTTTTCGAAACACCAGGTACGTACGTCAATTTCGAGGACGAAATTTCATAAGGAGGGGAGGTTGTAAGACCCCAAATTATTAATAAATGAAATTTAAATTCCTCTATTCATTATTTTGAAATAGTAAGTGTTGATTTGATTAATGTGGTTAGTTATGGGTGAAATGCGCAAATATTTTAAATAAGCAAGTGGTTATAAAATATTCATTATTGTCGGGGAATATTCGCTTGGTCGTGGAATATTCTTACTGTCGGAGAATATTCGTACGACGGCGCAGCCTTGTGTGAGCCCCATAACAGAAAGCGATTGGATGAAGAAAACGACAAAAATAAGTTATTTATAAATAACGGCATAGTTGTTACCGTTAATACTGTTGGAATACCCGGTGGTTAAAACAAAGTAATATGCGTTGTTGCACAGTAGCACACGGTATTGCACCAATTATTGATTCTTACGTAAGAAGGCACTACTCAATAATTGTTCCAGTAATTACTGTTCAATATTGTATTTTATTGATTCAATAATTGCTGCGTTGATATTTTATATTACTGTTGTTTTAATAATTGTCACTACACAGTATTTTCTATTATCGGAACAATAATTCATATTATCTGAATAATATTATTAGATAACATTATTGGCAATGTCTAGAAAGTTCTGTCTAAGGAGAGGTTTGGTCATCTAATTGCGCGCCAGTAAGGAGTGATCCTTATTGGAAAGCCTCCTCTTTCCTGGGAACGGCCTGGTTGCCAGTACTGTGGTTCAGTAATATTATTTGTGTATAATTAATTAGTGATTTATATGATGAGAAAAATATTGATTTTATGTGGATATAGATGGAGAAAATTTTTAATGTGACAATTGTTGAAAATTAATATTTTATCTTTTTCTGATAAAATAATTCATTTAAATATATTAGTTTAATAATATATTGATGGTGATATTTTTACAATGAATGTGGGATATATGAGTATATGAGGAGGAAGAGTATTTTTGTGATATTAAATGATTAACACATGTTTTGTGTGTTGGTGGACACAATTCTTGACCGAAAATTTATTATTGACTGAAAAATCGCCCGTTTGTGGATTTCGGTCAATTTCTGTTTGGAATTTGGAAAAACTTTCTTCTGCAAAGTTGTAGAGAATTGAATTTTCTGAATAAAGGGCTATTTATTATGAATTATTGAAGTTCTGAAGTTCCGAAATAATTGATTTTTGGAGTTTAAAATGTTTTGTTTAAGAAAAACGTTTTTTGTTGCAATTGAGTGGCTCACATGTGTTATACATGATCTGAAATCAGATTTCTTAGGTGGGCTTGACAATTTTGTAAATATAATATTATTATATTCAATTTTCTGCTTTGGTGTTCTAAGCATTTTCCTATAAATAGGGTGCTTAGGTTAGAATTAAAAATCACACCAGAAACATAAGTTTCTCTCTATTTCTCTCTCTATATCGAGCGTATTCTTGTGAGTATTTGATACTTTGAGTGTTGCTATACGGTGCAAGTTTCCTTCAGCACTATATCTAGTATTCCAGTCAGAAGTACCGTATTTCCGAGGTAAGGGATGTTATTTCTTCTTAAATGATATTATTTTCTTCAATATCATTATGCCGAAGTATTGATCTGAACTTTTTATCAAATTTGAAATTTTTCATATCGGGGTTACTATTCATGAGTTACTATTCATGAGTTACTATTCACGAGTTACTATTTACGAGTTACAATTCACCGAAAAATAAAATTTTCTTCTTTTCGTCCAAAATATCTATTCTGGGTACTAGCTTTGATTGTATCCATGTTTTGATCATTCTTAAATTTTACTCCACTATGATTATTTATGAGGTATTTTTGGACATGGAATAGCTGAAATACGAATCCTTAATATTTATTATTTTATTTCACTGGATTCGTTTCCTTTAAAATATTTTTCATCATCCTCAGTCCTAAATGATGATATAATTGAATATCTTTGGCCTGTAGTGCAAAGATTGATGATTTCTGATGAATATCTTTGGCCCGTAGTGCAAAGATGAACAGGTGTTGAGATGAACATGATCGACTGGTGATACAAATGAATATCTTTGGCCTGTAGTGCAAAGATGAATATTTGATTAAAGATAGTTATTGATTGTTGTTACAGGGATAAAATATTGATGATGGACTTTTAAATCTTAGAAGATAGTAGAACTCATTCTCTACTTGACTCTTCTAATGGTTTGTTGTTTCTGCTGCAGTTATTGATTTAAAACTTGTTGTCTATTGTATTCTATCAGATTTTTCCCTGTTGAAGACTAAGGATAATTTGTTGTATATTATCTTAGTCATAATATTCTTTACTGGGCTAGTTGAGCTCACCCTTTTCCTTGTTGTTCCATTTTCTTCTCAGGAGGCGAGAATGTAGCGAGTACTAGTCGGGGTGTGGAATGATGGTTCAAGACAGTTGTTTTAGTAGTCCTCACTATTTTGTAAAATAGTGTATCAATAAGTATAATGAGGATTTAATTGAGTATGAATACTGTCTAGATGACAATATTTGTATTTAAACTCACAGTATATGTGTTGTCGTATTTTGCACGACAATTGTAATAATAAAGTTGTAGTTATTTTCTGTACCATGTATTTGGCGACTCAGAATGGGTTGGATGGATTGAACCTGTTTTGGGGGCGTCACATTTATTGTCTTCTAGAAGGATATTCAGGCTACAATCAGATTGTAATAGCTCTAGAAGATCAAGAAAAGACAACCTTTACATGTCCGTATGGTACTTTTGCTTTTAGAAGGATGTCTTTTGGTCTGTGTAATGCCCCAGCCACTTTTCAGAGGTGTATGATGGCTATCTTTTTAGATATGGTGGAGAAAAATGTGGAGGTATTTATGGATGATTTTTCAGTATTTGGGGATTCTTTTGATTTATGTCTTAAAAATTTTGTGATGTTTTGAGAAGATGTATTGAGACAAATTTTGTATTAAATTGGAAAAAGTGCCATTTTATGGTACAAGAAGGAATAATTTTGGGACACAAGGTTTCAAAGAAGGGACTTGAGGTGGACAGAGCTAAATTAGAAACTATTGAGAAATTGTCGCCACCAACTTCAGTAAAAGGTGTTCCAAGTTTTCTAGGACATGCAGGCTTTTCCCGTAGGTTCATTAAAGACTTCTCCAAGATAACTAAACCACTTTGCAGTTTATTGGAGAAGGATGCATAGTTCAAGTTTGACAAGGATTGTGTGTCTGCATTTGAGCATTTGAAGCAGAGGTTAACTTCAGCACCAGTAATTACAGCACCTGATTGGGACCTACCATTCGAATTGATGTGTGATGCCAGTGATTATGCTGTGGGGGCAGTTTTTGGTCAGCAGAAGGAAAAGATTTTTCATGTGATATACTATGTAAGCAAGACCCTTACTGATACACAGTTGAACTACACCACCACAAAGAAGGAATTACTGGCAATTGTGTATGCTTTTGACAAGCTTAGACCGTATCTGATTGGTACAAGGGTGATAGTGTACACGGATCATGCGACAATTCGATACTTAGTGGCAAAAAAGGATGCAAAGCCTCGGTTGATCAGATGGATACTACTATTGCAAGAATTTGATTTGGAGATCAAGGACAGAAAGGGAACTAAGAACCAAGTGGCGGACCACTTATATCGACTGGAGAATCCGGGAAGGGAGGCAGATGACAAGGTTGTGATTAATGAATCCTTTCCATATGAGCAGTTATTTGTTGTGAAAAGGGAAGTGCGATGGTTTGCAGATTATGCAAACTACTTGGTGAGTAAGATGGTACCTTCTGACTTAGTTGGTTATCAAAAGAAGAAATTCTTGCATGATGTGAAGTGGTTTATATGGGATGAACCATATTTGTTCAAGCAATGTGCTGATCAGATGATAAGGAGATGTATCCAATTTAGTGAGACTGAGGGGATTTTGGTGGATTGTCATGCTTCTTTATATGGTGGTCACTATGGTGGAGAGCGAACAACGGCTAGAGTATTACAAGCAGGATTTTACTGGCCGACAATTTTCAAGGATGCTTACAGTTTCGTCCAGAGATGTGACAGATGTCTAAGAGTCGGGAACATTTCAAAAAAAGGAAAGAAATGCCATTGAACACGATCCTCGAGGTGTAAATTTTTAATGTTTGGGGGATAGACTTCATGGGCCCTTTCGTTTCTTCATGTGGAAATCTATACATTTTGTTAGCAGTTGATTATGTGTCAAAGTTGGTGGAAGTGGCACCTCTTCCAACGAATGATGCCAAAGTGGTCCTAAGGTTTTTAAAGAGGAGTATTTTCACGAGGTTTGGGACTCCAAGGGCTATCATTAGTGATGAAGGTAGTCATTTTGTAATAGGCAGTTCACAACTCTGTTGGCTAAGTATGGGGTGATTCATCGCATTGCTACAACTTATCATCCTCAAACTAATGGCAATTCAAAGTTTCTAATAGAGAAGTCAAAAGAATTTTGGAGAAAGTTGTGAACCCCACAAGAAAGGACTGGTCCTTTAAACTTGATGACGATGTTTGGGCATATAGAACTGCGCATAAAACTCCGTTGGGCATGTCACCTTCCTATGGAGCTTGAGCACAAGGCATATTGGGCAATTCAGAAGCTCAATTTTGATTTAAGGGCTGCAAGAGAAAAATGCCTACTCAAACTCAATGAGTTGGATGAATTCAGACTACAGGTGTATGAAAACTCAAAGCTATACAAGGAAAAGGTGAAGAAATGGCATGATCGCAAGATCATAGAGAGAGTATTTGAGCCGGGACAAAGAGTTTTGCTGTTTAATTCCAAACTTAAACTTTTTCCTGGGAAGCTCAAATCAAGGTGGTCAGGGACATTCACAGTGAAGACAGTTTTCCCACATGGGGCAGTAGAAGTGTTTGACAAGTTCCCGGACAAGCCATTTAAAGTGAATGGATAGCGGCTAAAGCATTATTTTGGTGACGAGGTTGACAGACAAAAAGTAACCTCAATTCTCTCTTCAACATGAAAAGTCAGAGACAGTCAAGCTAATTGACTATAACTTAGCACTTGATGGGAGGCAACCCATTATTTCTATCTTTATCTTTTGTTTATTCTGTTTAGATTGTTTTTGTTAGTTCATTTTCATACTTAGTTGGGTTAGTTTGATTAATTATGCATAAATATCATGAGAGCTAAATTTTCACATGATAATGTTTGAGCATAGCATAGAACGTATGGTAATAAGATAGTCATTCTTGTTTATTCAGTCATTCATGCTTTGATATTGTTAATTGGTGTTTATGCAGGTGTATTGGAATGAAGTCATCACTGTTTTGATGTATTTGGGATGCAAATTGACATTGCAGGATGCAGGGGGTCGCGCCATGAAAGCCTTGAGAAACCGCATGCCCGCGCCATGTCCCCATTTAGAACACGCGCGGTCGCACTTGACACCGGATTTTGAAAAAAATGTTTGGTTTTAAAGACGTGTCTTGCCCCATATCTTCTGTCATTTGAAATAACAGAGAGTGTATTTCATTATTCTCCAAAACATGCATGACTCTTCCTTTCCAAACCGTTCCAAATTGAAGGTGTAATGTCTCATTTCCACTGCTTGATTATCGCATCAGTTATCCTACCCACGTTCAACATCTACACTGATAAAACTAGGGCTTCAGTGGGTTTGTGCAAAATAAGTTTGGGGGTTCTCTGTGCAGCGAATATATCACTCACGATTATATCAAGCAAGTTTTCTTCTTCTTCATCAATTTCAAATGGGTCCTAAGCGTGCACGTTCTGTCACTCCATCATCATCATCTTCCTCCAGTAGTTAAGGCGAGGATATTGTGGATCATACGAAATTTCTTAGTCTGGAGGCATAAATAGAGTACTATAGAATAGTGACAAAGACATTTGTGAAGGAACGAGGCTTCAAGCCTGAGAAGCAGGATGGGCAACTGTGGGATATGATTCGAGAAAGAGGATGGGGAGGATTTACTGCAACCCCTATGCCTACTCCCATGGGTATTGTTCGAGAATTTTATGCTAATGCCAAAGATACTATGAGTGGGTTATCAATGGTTCGAGGAGTTCAAGTAGATTACCGACCTCAATCAATCAGGGCAACTTTCTGAATACTCGACACTCCACCGACTGGGTATGATAATTGGGTTGAGGCTGCCCATTTGGAGACGGATTTGGACAAAGTAATCACTGACTTGTGCATTCTAGGAACACAGTGGACTTGTAGGGTAGGAACGAATCAGCCTCGCACTTTCCCAGCCTCATCCCTGAATCGCTATGCAAAGGCTTGGAATTTGTTCATATGTGCGAAGCTTGTACCTTCGATGCATCAGCATGAAATCACAATTGAGAGGGCTATCATTTTGTGGGGAATAGTCACAGGCAAATACATCGATGTGGGCCATCTCATTAATCAGAACATGTTACGTTACATGAGGGGGAGCACTACGGGAAGTATCCCATATGCGACTGTTATTGCTAGTCTGTGTGAACAGCAAGAAGTCCGTTGGGGTGATGAACAGATGCAAAGTCCTAGCCAAGATATCACTAATGCGACGATTGCCAAATTCTAGGATTGGGCAGAAGGTGTGCCACACCCGAGGGGGAAAGGTTTCATCCTTCAATCCACATCCTCGGTGCCTCCACCACAGTCTACACAGGAAATTAAAGCAGAAACGTCAACACAAGCCACTAAGCCACTGCTATCAATGACGACCGTCGTCTCCGAAGGTTGGAGCAGATGGTCGATGCTATGTATGATAACTTTGCAGCGTTTACTATGGGGTTGACGAGGTCGCTAGCAGAGGCGTTTGCGCAGCAGGGTACTACACTTGAGTAGCCAAAATTTGGGACAGCCGTTCCATTTCCACCACCAGATTCACTACCCGAAGAGGGTGGTGCAGCTAATTAGTAGGGGAGTTCTTCTAACCCTATACCTTCATTCATTGGGACACTAAAAATTTGAAGTTTAGGGGTATTGGGTAGTAGGTAGTTGCATGTAGTGTTTGCATGTTAGTTTAAATTTTAATTATGTTTAGTTTGCATTTTATGTTTTTTTAGTCATGATGATATGTATTAGTATACGTTAGTTGCATTATATGTTTAGTTGTGTGTCTCTCATTTCTAGCTATGTGAAATTTATGTCTAGCCAATGATGAATTTGAATATTGAAGGATTGTTGAGTTTAATGGATAACATAAGCTTAGATATAACGTTTTACATGTTGTAATCCATAGTGATGTTTAGATGCTTTCGGTTTGCACTGACGTGTTCACAAATACTTGTAGGCATAAGGGTTATGTGTTTTTGTAACAACCCCAAAATCTATACAATTTAAATCCCGACTTCGGTCGTTAACCATACATTCAACCTCTAAATAATACATCATTATTCGATGTTAAACTTAATAAAATTGCGGAATATTTAAAACTTTTATACATTTCCTTCTTTCTTGCCCTGAATCGCAACCATTACATTACATCTCTTTGATTCAATCTTATATCATGAATCGTTACAACAAAATGACTATACAAAGTCTTACATCATAACTAAATATCCATATACATTAGATAGCTCAACTTACAATTCAACAACATGTTACGTTCAAAATATGAAATACATTTCTCATAAAACATAAGTAATCTTCGTGAATATAGATCTCTATAACTCACATAGCACGTATCTTTACCTTAAAATCTTGACCTACAAAAGTGGTTATTTGCAAGAGTGAGCTCGACAGCCCAGTAGAGTCTAACAGTTTTCATGCATCACATAGCACATAATAACATGCTCGATATACATCTCATTAAAGTAACATGGCATACATGCTTTTAATTCACATAGCAAATATAAAGATTGAGTTTCTTACTCAATCATCATTACTTAGCCAAAACAATGCAGTCATATATTGACTTTAACATTTCATAATTTCAACATGCATAACATATCATGCAATTTAAAACAGTTCATCAAGTCCACGTAAAAAAATAGGAACCGAAAGACTTGCCTTGATCGTTGTTTACCAATAATAGCTTAACAGCTTACAGTTATCTGCACTTCACGTGCCCTACACAATTATATAATCATACACATCAACTATTAGTCACATAACAACACATAGCAATTGTAATGTAAACTCTACTCCACATCTCATAATCTTTCCTATTAATAAATACACAATGGTCAATTAGATTGTGTTAACTATTCGACTTATGACTCACTATATTTCTTCTTAGTCAAACTCGAAGTTCAAGTGCTTAAGTCTTGCTAGGACTACTTATTGGTTTTATATTAAACCCATTCCATATCTTATAATATCCATTTCAATGGAATTGAAACACTTTTTAAGTTCATTAACACTTGGCACGGTGTTTCGACGTTCAATCGTCACACGCCCGATTTGCCTCTCTTGTGTATGCTTACTATGCTTCTATAACTTCTCTAATACATTATTTATTAATGTTAAGCATCATTATATTTACTAAGATTCATGTTTTATAACTTAGGACATCATCTTTTACGGTCTGGAGCACTACACATGCGTATGTGCATGCCCGACACCGTCTGATTGCCTCCGAAAACACAATAGTCCTAAGGATGACCATTTTGACCCATCCTAATGACCTCAAATTGAAAAACTTAAAGAACAAAAGTTGTAGGACTACTCGTCCTCGTTCTGGATCATCTTGAATCACCTCAATCGGAGTTTGTATGAGGAAGTTATGGCCATTTTACTACAGGACGTCAAAACTGTCCAAGTCAGACTTCTGTCCCCGCGCTGGGGCGTGAGGACTAAGCCAACTAGTGGCGCTGGGGTGCGAGATTGGCGCTGGGGTGCGAATTTCAGCGCTGGGGCGCGAATTTTGGCGCCGGGGCGCAATTTTTGGCGCTGGGGCTCAAATTTTGGCGCTGGGGCGCCGAAACTTGCAAAACCCAACCACGAAGAACAGAACAAAGCTACTGTCTTTATTTTTAACAGCAATTAACCCCAATTAACATGTATAACCTAAGCCAATTACACATATACACATTACCCAACATCTATATACTAATTACCAATGACTAAACCATGATTCCAGAAATCTTAAATCATTGAAAGCATTATTTTAAAAACCAAACTCCATAACTGACGTTTATACACTGTCATACCAATTTGATTTTAATTACTTCAAACTACGATTCTCTGTAGTTTATACCCAATTAACCATTCGCAGTTCAATTTCACAATTTCACAATTAACATATACTAATTTTGATATTTCTACAAACCACGTTCATACGTGAATGTTTACTGTAAAACCAATTCTTCTTTCTTTGTGAATGCTAGCATACTTCTCATATATACATACATGTGCTAATATAACAATTACAGTTACAAATGCACTTAATATCATACGTAATTATAAAAACATGATTTTCATACAATTTTTGTAAAACTTTATAACATACACAGTGATATTCAATAAAATTATACTGTAATATTTTTTTTAAGTTTTATATACATAGCTTCACTTGCTTGACCACCACTTGTTAAAACTCAGAACTTTCTCTCCAACCCTTGACAGTCTCTCTCAAAACTCTCCTGTCTCTAAGTTTTTCTCTGACAAAACTAGTTCTCTTTTCTTACTTAGGCTTTAGCCAAATAGAATATAAGTAAAATAAAAATACAAACAACGTACGCTTTTTAAAACGTCTAAACCGACGCTATACTTAATATACTAATAAATTATCAGTTACCAAAATAATAGATATATTATATTTATATTTTGTTTAATTTAATTTATATTACTAATAAATCAAATTTAAAAATTCAAAAGACATAGGGCTTTGTTTGGCAAAATTATTTAAATTTAAAGACTTAATATATTTAAGCCTTGTTTGGCAACATAAATTACAACTACTTTAATTTATTTTAATAACCACTTATAATATAGTTATTTGTCACACTTCTAATTAATTAAGTTTTCATACTTAATTTAATTAATTCTAATAACAATTCATTACATAATATAATAATTTATTTAATCATTATAAATTCTCTAACTTAATTATTAAATTAAATTAGATTACTATTTCAAAATAATTACTTTTCTTAACCCATTAATTATTTATTAAACAAATAAATAATCAAATCACATCAAATCAATTACACAAATACTTATTCAAAAATAAACACATCCATTAAATATTTTTATAATTCAATAAATATTTAAATATTATAATAAAAATCTGGATTGTTACATCATTCCCTCCTTACAAGGATTCTGTCCTCAGAATCACAACTCAAGCCACTCATTCATTACAATCTTCCCTACTTACAAAAATTATGTCCCCAGAATCGAAGACACAAATTACGCAAATGACTCAGAGAAATATTTCATCATTTTATCTAAATATAAATTTTATATTTCCTACTACATTCATTACCTAACAAATTCTAGGTTTCATTTCATAACTTTCATTTGAACTCAATTATATTTTGAGTATTATATATCTTTTAACCCATTCATTTCCTTTTCTAAGGATCGTTATCTTAAACACTCGGGAATCGCTATCATAAACACTCGGGATATTACATTCACTCTTTCCTCTAAGAATTTCGTCCTCGAAATTTTATCAATTAATATTTATTCATTCCATCTATCAAAGTAGATTTTACGTTAATATTATATTCATTCCTTAGGTTCTATAACCACTTCTTCCACAAAGATCATTCTACAATTATTAACTTTTCTATTAAAAGTTTCACAAATTTCTTTGATAACTCATCCCCTTCTCATTTCAAAATCTATTTTCTCACTTAATCAACACATTCATCATTCAGTGTTGCATTCTACGACTTACTTCTTTCTAAGGAATATTTTCTTTTTTCACTTCCATCTTGCAGAATAACAAGAATCTTCCACAATTGTTCAATAATTGGGAAGTAGTTTGAATAACTCAGGAATTTTAAAAGATTCCAAACCATACTGAGGGTCATAAGACCACGAACTATGTCCACAGTTGCAAGTAATCTTTCAACTTCAACTTTAACAGTCATAAGACTATAAGGACCCCCGTACTTAGGGTGTTAAGCCCTTCGTACGATGAATTGTGCACAAACATTTAAACGCTATGCATATGTCCATAGTTATAAGTAATCTTTCAACTTAAACTTTAATAGTCATAAGACTATAGGGACTCCTCGTACTTAGGGTGATCAGCCCTTCGTACAATGTATTGTGCACAAACATCTCAACGCCTCCGCGTAATCCCCTATAAAAGGGTTGTTCATCTCAGCTTTTCAACATCTGAATCTGCACCAAAACAATTTGGTTTGGCATAACCTCTCAAGAAACTCTTGAATTTCATGAACATCTTTCAATATTTGTCTAGCTGAATCAAATAGCATAGACCTCTACAATAACTCAGACATTAACCGAAATATACATATACATACATACATATGTATTCTCATATCTTAAAGAAATCTCAAAAATCTTTTTATGACGTCATAATACCGCACTGTATTTACATTCCGTTGAGGATTCCGTCATTTGGTGACTTTATCATACTACATCATACCATAGTGGGCTGACGATCCTTAGATCACATCCAATACTAGGTAATACTGCATTCATGACTCCATCGTTTTTATCATCTTTGCACCAGGTTACATGATGCATTAATGATATAAAATACATTTTGATATATTGCAAATCATTTTTGTCTAGCCGAAGTAATTAGCATAGACATACGAATAATAGTATTTGTTGTTAAAACTCATTGGTTCCATCATTTGATCCAATGTTTTTCAAGAAAATAAAAGTGTAAACATCAGCACAAAGTCAATAAATTTCGAAAGTCTAGCATAGCTAGTAGATTTAGAATACCTATGCTTCCACCATCAACTCCACTTTTTATAATGATCCATTGCTTAATAGGTCTATCTATTCCTATCATCCTCAATACTCCATTCACACTTAATTATACCCTAGTTCATCAAACTTACCACACGTTATGAGTTCAGGAACTTGTCACAATCATATGAGTTTAAGAACTTATCCTAGTCAGACCATAGGCGTCCATTCGCTGAGGGGTTCAAAAACATACCATATAATTATGAGTCACGAACCTACCATAAGTATGAGTTTTAAAATCTCGCACTTAAGCTTATAATATTCTCTAACTATACCCTACCTATATGTTATACACATGAGAAAAGAATCACCTTCTCAACAGGCATATAGCAAATAGCGCGACACAAACATTCCAATGATTATCAATGTGATAAACTTAGTGCAAGCACAAAGCCCTCGCCCATACACAGATTTGTACAACTCAGCCATCACAGGAGTCCTCAATTGAAATCCCACTTAACTCTATTTTGCTCTTAACTTGCTCTTTGCTCGATACGAATTCCTCGTATCACAACATCTATAACTCCTCATGAGTTATCTCGTACTATTTTATAGTACACCATCTTCATAGCACTAAGCTATAATCATTCAAACATTACAGAACATCTTTCTTTTATAACTTAAACAGATCACGTCGTGACCTTATTTTATAATCATCTCTCTTAAAATTCTTTTGTTAACTCGTGATCGTTTTGTTTTACGATCCTCATTCTTTCTCTTTTTCATCATTTACGACATTATTCGTTATCTTGGCTATTGGAGTTAGGAAACTCCCATTTCTTATCTTTATATCTTCAAGATTCTTCTTTGAATCTTCTTGTTTATAAAACAATTCTTCCTTTAAGAATTTCTAACTTAATTTACATCGCTCAAAATTTCATTCAAGTTCTAAACTCTCATCATACGTGTCCATTTCTACACTTGGTACACATCGAGTCTCTAACAGTTTCAATATGGTACGCTGAGTGGTTTCCCACAAACAACCAACAAACTAGGTTCCGAGTTGCTAGTTCGTATATACCTCCGCTCCATAAAGGAATCGTTTAGCCCAGATACCATGCATCAACTATTAAAGAGTACAATTGTACCACGCTTAGACATAACTCTCTATTCATAACTTCTTTATCATTCTCTTTTTATAGACATTGTCTATTTATTATCACCTTACATCCTTATTATTGGAGTTGGGTAACCCCACATTCATATTCCTAATAACTCTGCGAGATTCTTCTTTGAATCCTTTTACGCAAGTTTTAATCCCATATTGTTCAAACTCTATTTGAGCTTATTCATTCTTTATCTTCACCTCTCTTCTCTAAGGTTATTGCCTACGGTACTCCTACCTAAGGTTTATAACCTACAGCTTTGATACCAACTGTAACGACCCCAAAATCTATACAATTTAAATCCCGACTTCGGTCGTTAACCATACATTCAACCTCTAAATAATACATCATTATTCGATGTTAAACTTAATAAAATTGCGGAATATTTAAAACTTTTATATATTTCCTTCTTTCTTGCCCTGAATCGCAACCATTACATTACATCTCTTTGATTCAATCTTATATCATGAATCCGGAACTTCGATTCATAACTTCCATAACCTCCTGTAGTAAAATTGCCATAACTTCCTCATACGAACTCCGATTGAGGTGATTCAAGATGATCCGGAACGAGGACGAGTAGACCTACAACTTTTGTTCTTTAAGTTTTTCAATTTGAGGTCATTAGGATGGGTCAAAATTGTCATCTTTAAGACTATTGTGTTTTTGGAGGCAATCGGAGGGTGTCGGGCATGCACATATGCATGTGTAGTGCTCCAGACCGTAAAAGATGATGTCCTAAGTTATAAAACATGAATCTTAGTAAATATAATGATGCTTAACATTAATAAATAATGTATTAGATAAGTTATAGAAGCATAGTAAGCATACACAAGAGAGGCAAATCGAGCGTGTGACGATTGAACGTCGAAACACCGTGCCAAGTGTTAATGAACTTAAAAAGTGTTTCAATTCCATTGAAATGGATATTATAAGATATGGAATGGGTTTAATATAAAATCAATAAGTAGTCCTAGAAAGACTTAAGCACTTGAACTTCGAGTTTAACTAAGAAGAAATATAGTGAGTCATAAGTAGAATAGTTAACACAATCTAATTGACCATTGTGTATTTATTAATAGGAAAGATTATGAGATGTGGAGTAGAGTTTACATTACAATTGCTATGTGTTGTTATGTGACTAATAGTTGATGTGTATGATTATATAATTGTGTAGGGCACGTGAAGTACAGATAACTGTAAGCTGTTAAGCTATTATTGGTAAACAACGATCAAGGCAAGTCTTTCGGTTCCTATTTTTTTACGTGGACTTGATGAACTGTTTTAAATTGCATGATATGTTATGCATGTTGAAATCATGAAATGTTAAAGTCAATATATGACTGCATTGTTTTGGCTAAGTAATGATGATTGAGTAAGGAACTCAATCTTTATATTTGCTATGTGAATTAAAAGCATGTATGCCATGTTACTTTAATGAGATGTATATCGAGCATGTTATTATGTGCTATGTGATGCATGAAAACTGTTAGACTTTGCTGGGCTGTCGAGCTCACTCTTGCAAATAACCACTTTTGCAGGTCAAGATTTTAAGGTAAAGATACGTGCTATGTGAGTTATAGAGATCTATATTCACGAAGATTACTTATATTTTATGAGAAATGTATTTCATATTTTGAACGTAACATGTTGTTGAATTGTAAGTTGAGCTATCCAATGTATATGGATATTTAGTTATGATGTAAGACTTGTATAGTCATTTTGTTGTAACGATTCATGATATAAGATTGAATCAAAGAGATGTAATGTAATGGTTGCGATTTAGGGCAAGAAAGAAGGAAATGTATAAAAGTTTTAAATATTCCGCAATTTTATTAAGTTTAACATCGAATAATGATGTATTATTTAGAGGTTGAATGTATGGTTAACGACCGAAGTCGGGATTTAAATTGTATAGATTTTGGGGTCGTTACAGTCCTCGTACTGGGGCGCGAGGACTAAGCCAACTAGTGGCGCTGGGGCGCGAGATTGGTGCTGGGGCGCGAATTTCAGCACTGGGGCGCCAACTTCTGGCGCTGGGGCGCGAATTTTGGCGCCGGGGCGCGATTTTTGGCGCTGGGGCTCAAATTTTGGCGCTGGGGCGCCGAAACTTGCAGAACCCAACCACGAAGAACAGAACAAAGCTACTGTCTTTATTTTTAACAGCATTTAACCCCAATTAACATGTATAACCTAAACCAATTACACATATACACATTACCCAACATGTATATACTAATTACCAATGACTAAACTATGATTCCAGAAATCTTAAATCATTGAAAGCATTATTTTAAAAACCAAACTCCATAACTGACGTTTATACACTGTCATACCAATTTGATTTTAATTACTTCAAACTACGATTCTCTGTAGTATATACCCAATTAACCATTCAATTTCACAATTTCACAATTTCACAATTAACATATACTAATTTTGATATTTCTACAAACCACGTTCATACGTGAATGTTTACTGTAAAACCAATTCTTCTTTCTTTGTGAATGCTAGCATACTTCTCATATATACATACATGTGCTAATATAATAATTACAGTTACAAATACACTTAATATCATACGTAATTATAAAAACATGATTTTCATACAATTTTTGTAAAACTTTATAACATACACAGTGATATTCAATAAAATTATACTGTAATATTTTTTTTAAGTTTTATATACATAGCTTCACTTGCTTGACCACCACTTGTTAAAACTCAGAACTTTCTCTCCAACCCTTGACAGTCTCTCTCAAAACTCTCCTGTCTCTAAGTTTTTCTCTGACAAAACTAGTTCTCTTTTCTTACTTAGGCTTTAGCCAAATAGAATATAAGTAAAATAAAAATACAAACAACGTACGATTTTTAAAACGTCTAAACCGACGCTATACTTAATATACTAATAAATTATCAGTTACCAAAATAATAGATATATTACATTTATATTTTGTTTAATTTAATTTATATTACTAATAAATCAAATTTAAAAATCCAAAAGCCATAGGGCTTTGTTTGGCAAAATTATTTAAATTTAAAGACTTAATATATTTAAGCCTTGTTTGGCAAAATAAATTATAATTACTTTAATTTATTTTAATAACCACTTATAATATAGTTATTTGTCACACTTCTAATTAATTAAGTTTTCATACTTAATTTAATTAATTCTAATAACAATTCATTGCATAATATAATAATTTATTTAATCATTATAAATTCTCTAACTTAATTATTAAATTAAATTAGATTACTATTTCAAAATAATTACTTTTCTTAACCCATTAATTATTTATTAAACAAATAAATAATCAAATCACATCAAATCAATTACACAAATACTTATTCAACAATAAACACATCCGTTAAATATTTATATAATTCAATAAATATTTAAATATTATAATAAAAATCTGGATTGTTACATCGTTCCCTCCTTACAAGGATTCTGTCCTCAGAATCACAACTCAAGCCACTCATTCGTTACAGTTTTATTGTTGGATAGGAAATATGGTTTTAAAAATAGAATTGTGTAGAAAATGGACTTAAGCTATGAAAACATTGATAATCAAGCTTTAGGAACACATAGGTATGCTTATTATTATTATATTTGAAAAAAATAAAAATAAAACTACCATGGTTAGTCTTGTTTCGGGGCCTTTGTTACTTGAGCAAGTACACGTGAGGGGATTGTCTTTACACCTAGCGCCTTAAGGTCTTTTATGGCCTGGGAGTCGTTGGTTGAAAGCTCGCTAAGGGGTAACACTGTTAGCCTAATGGAATGAGGCATTGCACAGCCATGTGATATAAAAAAAATAGCAATAAACACCGCGAGAAAGAGCGAAAATTGCCCTCGTGAGTAAAAATAAAGCAGTTTAAACCCATTGTTGAACCTTAGTTTGTGTTGATATGTTAGAGCAGTCTTTGTTGCATTAGTATACATGAATCTTGATTTAGACTGCAATTTTCTGTTTTGAGTAGTTTAGCATGTGTATTCTTTGCTTTAATCAAGTTTCAGTGAACACAACACACACACACACATCATCATCTTTATAGCATGTATGGGTTATTTGAGTGTATGATATTATGTCTATAGCGTAGTTTGAATTTTTATTCTTGAATCTGGATAATTTAATGAGGCATATTGGACTGAAATTCTATTTTAGCTGGGAAAATGTGGGACTCATTTGCATCGTAATCTAGTTGCATAGCATGTAGTTGTATTTTCAGTGTTTAATATAGTATGCATTGTTTGAGGGCAAGCAATAATTCAAGTTTGGGGGTATTTGATAAGTAGGTTTTATACCTACTTATTGGATATCAATTCACGAGAATTATGCTCATCTCAAGTATATTTTAGTATGTTGTTAGTGCATTTTACATTATTTTGCAATATTCGTAATTAGAACTCCTCTAGCATAGAAATGCAGGAAATGGCGTGATTTGGCATTGGCAATGTGGTATGAGACTTACTAAGGCTTGGCAAATGGAATGTGTGTTGACAAGGAACTGAGTATTAGTGAAGGACAAACAACAAGCGACAACAACAGATAGCAGTATGCAGCAAATAGAAGTAGCGCGGCCGCGCTGCTTGACAAAGTATTCCTCGCGCGCCCGCGCTATATGCAGGCAGAGGCTAAAAGAACACACCACGCGCCCGCGCGGCTGAACAAGCTAGATGTTGGGTGCTCGCACTAAAGTCACGCGCCCGCGCCCGTTTTGTACTGCAATCACGTGAGGTCGCGTGCGTTATCTGAAGCTGTTATTTGACTTATGTTTTTGAATTTGAAATTTGAGTGTGGTCTTATCTAAAACTATTCTGGTTCGTACCAGACGTAAATTAAGTATGTTTTTATCAGTTTTTCATATTGGTAACTAGGGTTATAAGCACTGAACTAATCCTAGAGAGGATTTGAGCATAAACTTAAGATTTTCTAGATCTTCTCTTGAATTCAGTTATTATATAAATATTCATTTCATTTTGCTAGAAATTATTGGAGATTTGGATAGCATTCTGGAACGAATTCTACAATTGGGTTTGATCAATTCTATCTTCTCTCTCAATTATGATATTTATTCTCAATGTGTTGCTATAATCCCATAATGGTTTTAGGTTCAGAAATGAAATAAATTCCATTATGGGATTCTAACGGATTTTGAAATGTAGTCTATAATTAATTGCCTGATTGTTTGATTGTTCGTTTATCATTGAAAATTCTATTATGATTGATTGGATTGCATGAATGTTTGATCACCATTCATTTTATATGCTTATATGGAATTGAAAAATGACATGTGAGCATGGTTGTAATCATGATAGCATGTGTTTATGAGGCTGAAATGTTTAGCTTTATATTTCGTAAACCAGATAGAAATATATTATTTCACCGTGTGTAGTAATATAAGAGCTTGTGCTTCAATTCAATATTGCTGCAATTTCTCATAGGAATATAGTGATTTTGGCATTATTGTCGATTATATGATTTCTATCGCAATATGGATGTTATGTAAACAGGTCATAATTTATTGAAAAATGATTATGTCTACATTTGTGCTCTTAGCTAATTTTCCATGATAAATGTATAATTGTGCATGATGGTAATATTTAGATGAAATATGAATTGAAGTTAGAATCCCATTATTTCAAAATTTGATTTCATTAAATTAGTCTTGTGTTTTATTCATTAATTGAATATAGATTAAGCATAATTGTGAATTATTCGTTTAAGCATATAAAAATAGTGATACAATTGGTGTATGATAGTTTAACTTTAAAACCTTTCTCCATGGATCGATACTGTTCTTACTCTGTACTACTTGTTGACCCATGTATGCTTGCATGAGTTAGAGTCCTTTTGTTAAGACTAAAAAGGAGGCAACAGTCAGCACTATCCTTGCTGGTCTGGGTGGATCCACCACTGTAATGGGAAGCCTTTCCACTACTCCAATTAATCATGTTAACCTCTTCTTCTTTGTGTTGAGGAAGAGGGTTGTCTTGCACATGGGGTTGGTCGAGTGTAGCTACCATGATCTCACCGTTATCAATCAAATCCTGGATCTTATGTTTCAAGGCCTAGAAATTCTGAGTATCATGACCTGGAGCTCCAACATGATAAGCGTATTTTCGGCTAGCATTGAAACCATTCTCATTCGGGTTGGCTGGTGGAAGAAGATGGGTAATTTTCTTCTGAGTTGTCAGAAGATTAAGAATGTTATTGAGTGAGTCCCCTAAGGGTATGAACACTCGAGTGCGTCTGACTTCTCCACTCTTTGGTAATGGAGGGTTTGAAGACTGTGCTTAAAAGGGGGAGTAATTTCTCCTCTGGATAGGCATATTTTGACTGCCTTTCTGACCTTGTAGTATCAAGGAAACATCCTCCTCTTTCTTCTTATGGACCCTCCGGGGGTTGTTTCCATAATTTTTGGACTGGATGTGCTCAGCAACAGCTTTCAGATCGGCTAGGTTGAATCTTTCCTGACTTTAAACCCATCTTAGCCATTTCCCCATGTTTGATCATTTCGGAGAATAGCTTAACTATGCCAGCTAAAACTCTCTCCTAGAAAGGAGCTTCTTGTATGTCTACAAAGGTCATCGCCATCTCAGACTCAGTCATACAGGGAACAACTTGAGCAGCAAGGCACCTCAACCTTTGAGCATACTCTCTAAAAGATTCATTGGTTTTTTTCTTGACTTTAGTAATTTGGTACCGGTCAGGAGCCATCTGAGTTTAGAAACTATACTGGCTGAGAAAAGACTGTGCTAGCTCTTCCCAGCTATGAATCTTGGAATTATCCAATCTGGTATACCATGATCTAGCTTCACCAATCAGACTCTTTTGAAATAGCTGCATTCTAAGCTTTTCATCCTCGGCATAAGATCTGAGTTCTCCAATGAAGACTTTTAAATGTGTGTAAGGATCTCCCAACCCTTCATACCTTTCAAAGTCGGGAGTCTTAAATTTCTCTGGATAATGCACACCAGGGAATATACAAAGGTCTGTATATGAAACACTCCCATGTGCTCCAATCCCTTTGATAGACCGAATGGTCTCTTCCGTCTGTAAGACTTTTTTCCTGATATCACCGGTGTCTAGATCTTCTCTGAGATGGGTGGGTTCAGGTGATTTGTTGGTTTTATCCAACTAAAATTCAGGTACAAAACTTTCTTTGTCCGGTCCCTGAGTTCCTCCATGTGCAGAGGATTCTGTATGTATGGGCATTCGGGGACCCTGAGTAGATTGGTGTAGTTCTTTCAGCAGAACAACCAACTTTGTAATTTGGTGGCTTAATCCTTCAAACTCCTCACGAGAGACAAAGTAGGATTAGACTAGCCAGATGAAGCCATGCTTGGCTGTAGGCTTGTTACCTTCTTGGATTTTGATCGGGTAATAGGTCCAATTGTTTCCCTACAAAAAGACTTATGTAGTTTAGTCTTAGGGAATGTGAAAATGTTTACATGCTATGTGATGTATCCGTTTTAGGAGTATTATCCTGTAAAATGGATGTTAACTATTTTTATGACACGATAGCATGTCAGGTTTTGATATAAAAGGGAATGTGTGTGCACATGTTCCTTCATATTTTCCATTACATTGAGTTTGACATGGAAATGAAATTACAAGCAATTGATTTTACAAGTAATTGAAATAGAAAGTATGAAGAGACTTTCCTTCGTGTTTGGTTTATCAGAGGCTGACCTATCTTAGGCTACTCTCTTAACTTTTTGTCATGAAGGTTCCCAGATTATCGCAATCTACTTGACGGGAAGTTAATCCGGTCTTTCAACTGGAGCAAATCTGGGTGGTGCTTTTCCTGAGCCTCGTTAGAATTAGTCTTCCTACGAGTTCAGTAATCAAACACCGACAAGATAGCCACCTGGTGGAGGAACCACACAACATACATTCACATACAACGTGTCTCACCGTTTATGAAAATGATGATATGTGCGAAGCACTAATATCACAAGCAGATATAGTACGAAGCAGTAAGTGCAATAAGTAAATGCATTCGTACACATTTATTCAAATGTAAATGCAACATTCATACGCAAGCATATAACAGTTTTAAAAAGTTTGTAGTAGCGACTTAAGCCCTCTTACTGGGTGTCCCCAGCAAAGTCGCCACATGTCGACGTCGGGATTTTTATTTGTCCCTTTTCTATTCTTGTCTTTTGGTGTTCTAATGTTAGGTGAGATTTGTTTGAAAAAATAAGTTATGAAAAGGTCCGACATGTATATGTCGACGATTGGACTGTAAGAGTCGCCAGTTGGTATTTTTAAATGGTTACACCAACTCAACCGAGAAAAAGTTTGCACATTAACCTAGTGGTGTGACACTATTTAACTGGTCTTTGAAACCGAGAATCGTTAGGGTCTGGGGGCTTGATTATGCGGAGGGAAGGTGTTAGGCACCCCCCGACATCCGTGTTACCATGGTGACCGCCACTTTTTAATTAAATAATTATATGAATGCATGTGTGTGTGGGTTAATGTGCAATTATCTGGAAGTAGTGATATGCCTCGTTTGCACCTATATACAAAGAGTTTGAATTTTGTATAAAAGTTTAGTTTTAACAAGATATAACAATGACGTTTTATAAAAAGAGGTTTTTCAAACACTTATGCTCAATAGTAATTGAGGCCTTTGATACTTCCATTTTATTAAATGTTCAACTTGGTTGCTTTTATTTTCAAGATGCGAAGCATCCTCGAGAAAATAAAATATATAGCGGTGCCGAACTCCTTGTGGGCATAAGAGCCGTCTAAGGACATTCAAACACCGTGAATAATTTACAAGTCGTGTAAAGCTAAAAATGTCCATCACGGGAACCGAATCTAGATTCAATAGACTGAATCTGTGATCATGTGATTCCTAGGCTCACATGATGTAGCAATTCGTATGAAAGCTGTAAACAGTTATATATATATAAGCTATAATATATATATATATATATATATATATATATATATATATATATATATATATATATATATGAACGATCAACTGCCTCGAAGTAAACTCCAGGCGGGACAAAATATAAATAAAGCTGTAAAAAGCCACGAAGTAAACTCTAGGCCTTACAGGATGTAAATAAAGCAATAAAAGGCAACGAAGTAAACTCTAGGCCCGACAGAATGTATATATATATATATATATATATATATATATATATATATATATATATATATATATATATATATATATATATAAAGCGATAAACACACTGGATATATATCGATCCAGGCTCGGTTCATTAATTCAAGTTTGAGGATATATATATATAAAAGCTGTAAACGCACTGGATGTAAATCCAAGCTCAATCAAACAGAGTTTGATAATAAAAGTGTATATATATATATATATATATATATATATATATATATATATAAAAGTAGTAAACGCTCCAGATATAAAATCCAGGCTCATCGAACAGAGTTCGACAACAGTTTATATATCTATATATATAAAAGCAATAAACGCTCCGGATGTAAATCCAAGCTCAATAGAGGCATAACTCGATGATGTTAGTTCAATATATATATATATATATATATATATATGTGTGTGTGTGTGTGTGTGTGTGTGTGTGTGTGTGTGTGTGTGTGTGTACAAAAGAAATAAAAAGCCACGGACCGAAGTCCGAGCGTACACACACAACACAACTCTCAACGTGAATAACAGTGTGTGCAAGAAATGGAGAAAAGGCTTAAAGTAATGTAAGAAGGCTTACAGTGGACTACCAAAGAAGACTTCAATAGCTTTAAATGGATGAACACTCGGTTCCCACCGGTAAAAAGTAGCCAAATATAAGCTCACAGGTGTTTGAAATAAGAAAGCACTCAATTTATAGTGTGTACAAAGCAAATTGGATAGGGCTTCCTTACCTTTTCTCTTCTTAAAATGGCTACGCCAAGCCCTCTATTTATAGAGGGGGAGCCGCAGGTGTACTTGCGGCAGCCGCAGATACACATGTGGTTGCCCGAGGTGCCCCAGGCTCCACGGGTCCTGTCGTCTAGAAGTACGTACACGCGTGTAATGTGTTGTCCGCTTGAACTTTTAGAACTTTAATTCGGGCATCCAATCGAGGTGTATAAGACCTTATACATCATGATGTGGTCGAGAGCTACACAATGACATGGGATTAGAGGTTGTACGAAGTCAGGAAGATGGGACTATGCCCCGAGTCTTCAAGTCTTCAAATTCTATCTGGTGTGTTGTCCTATATAGTAGTCACTCGGGATTGGAGCTATTAGTTCTTGTAGGACATTTTTGTGTAGAATGTATGTTGAGATGTTGTTAAGACAGCGCAATGGGAGGATCGAGGTGGCAAAATAACGATTTTGCCCCTCACCGGGGTTATCTCCAGTTTTGGCTGATTTAGCAATCGCTGCTCACGGTTATCTCTGAGATTGGACTGCTGCAAGTGCTGAATACCTGTCCTCCCGTGGTCATCTCTGGGTTTGGAGCTAAGTGCCTCGGGGCTATCACCGAGTGTTAAAGATGATCGCTAGGGTTTGAAACAAGCATTTCCGGGGTTATCTCCGAAACTACAACTGCATGCCTCGGGGTTGTCTCTGAGATTGGGTCTGAAACTCCCGGGGTTATCTCCGAGATTGGAACTGAAGATCTCGGGGTTGTCTCTGAGATGGAACTGAGGATTTTGGGGTTGTCTCCGGAACTGGAACTGCATTCCTTGGGGTTATCTCCGAGGTTGAAACTAAAACTCCCGGGGTTGTCTCCAGGACTAGAACTGAATATCTCGGGGTTATCTCCGAGTTGGTAAAGACTTAGTATCCCGGGGTGGTTTTTGAGACTGGACTGAATATCTCGGGGTTGTCTCCGAGATGACAAACTGAGTATCCTGGGGTTATCTCCGGGACGATGCTGATTTGACTTCCAGGGTTATCTCTGGAAGACGATTTTGCCCTCCTGCAAGGTTAGTATCAGGAATGCAAAATTTCGAGTGTTTACACAACCCACAGCCATAAACATCCTATATGCATAAAAATATCAAAGTTGTAATCCGTAAGGGTAATTACCAGGGTTACTTTGCTTTACAACCTTTGCTCATTTGTCCTCAAATAGGATAAGAAATAGCAGAAAAAAGGTGCCAATTTGACTGTTTCAAAAGTCAAATTTTTTCACATCATTATGTTCAGCATGGTTAAATACTAACATTTACTATGTTGAATATTTTTTATCAAGTCATATGAGCATGCATATTCACTACTATGCATATTCATTTTCCAACGGATAAAAACTGGAAAAGAAGACATGCATACGTTACCAGGATAGTGTGGAACACTTGTACGGTGACGGATTTTGCAGAAAGCAGCCCGAGCTCAGTAGATCTGAAGAAGAACTCTCGAATTCTTTGTGTGGCGCAACTTGAAAATGACTTGTGAAAGGAAAATGGCCTACAAGTACACCCACGGATGGTCGTAGGTGTATCTATGGCTGCCGCAGTTGTACCTGCGACTGTCTTAGGTGGGTCCCACCCCTCCAGCTAGAACCAGTTTGAGTTGCAAAGGAGGTCTCACAAGTTAAAAAAGTTAAATTAGGAAAAAAGATGCTACGCAATTGAGCGAAAAAGCCCGAAATCCTGATTTTCAAAGACCAAACTACGGGTATACATATCACTCATTGGTATTCACCTAGATACAGGGTTCACAACATCGACGGTCACAGCTATTGCATACTACACTCAGTAATACCTCACAAAGGTCTGATGCCATCAAATTAGGGTTGTGAATCCAATTGCAACCTCTCCCCAACGGAAACATCATATAACATCATCCGTTGAAGCACATTTCAATGAATGTCAAGCAACCTTGACATTCTTCAGCTGTGGACAAGTAAATCCAGCAAAGCATCGGAGGTGGTCCAATGATCTCATCCGTTGAAGCACAATTAACGAAGGTCAAGCAACCTTGACGTTATTCAACCGTTGACAAGTAAATCTAGTGAAGCATCGGAGGTGGTCCGATGATCTCATCAGTTGAAGCACATTTCAGCGAAGGTCAGGTAACCCTGACATCCTCAGTCGTTGGCAATTAAACCCAACGAAGCATTGGAGATGGTATGATGATTGTAGTCATTAAAGAACATTTCAACAAATGTCAGGCAGCCCTGACAATACAAAACTGTTGGCAGTAACTCCAACAGCATGCTAGAAATACCTGGTGATACAAACCAGAAAAATCATCCTCATCAGGGAGGACCGATAATCTTCATCAAACAAAACATCATTCCCCCAGAGTCTCTTGTACATGAGAAGAACATCTACGGTAGAAGGTCTGCACTGAGGGTTACGGACATTGGTGATAACCCCAATGTCAACATCCTCTAGTCTTATTTTATAGAGCAGCCTCCATTTAATACATTTAGCATACATTTACATCATGCTACATTACATTACATCATGATTATCCTGTCACATTTCAAGTGTCTAGTATTCTTTATCCTATCCATGCCATTACACTGCATGAATATGATAAAGAGGGTCATCTGTAGACACTCGAAATTTTGCATTCCTGTTTCTAACCTTGCAGGAGGGCAAAATCGTCTTCTAGAGATAACCTTAGAAGTCAAATCAGCTCACTCCCAAAGACAACCTCGGGATACTCAGTTTTTCATCTCAGAGATAACTCCGAGATACTTAGTTCTAGTCCCGGAGACAACCCCGGGAGATACAGTTCCAACCTCGGAGATAACCCCGAGGGATGCAGTTTCAGTTCTGGAGATAACCCTGGAGAAGTCTGTTCTAAATCCGAGAAGTCAGTTTTAACCTCAGAGATAACCACGAGGCACTCAATTCCAACCCCAGAGATAACCCTATGAGGTCATGTAAGCCTCAGAGATAACCCTGAGGAAATTCAGTACCTACAGCAGCCTAATCTCAAAGATAACCCTGAGCAACGACTGTTAAATCAGCCTAGAGTCAGAGATTACCCTTGTAAGGGGAAAAATTATCATTTTGCCACCTCGATCCCACATTCACGCCATCTCAACATCATTTCATATCACATTCTACACAGAAGTGTCGAACAAGAATCATAGCTCAAATCTCGATTGACTACTACACAAGACAGTATATCGGATATATTAAAGATCTGGTCATGGACCCATCTTCCCGACTTCGTACAACCTCTTATCCCATGTTATTGTATAGCTCTCGACAACAGCATTCCAGAAAGATATTATACGCCTCAATCGGATGCCCAGATTGAAAGTTATGAAAGTTTGAGTGGACAACGCGTTTCATGCGTGCACGTACTTCGAGACGGCGAGGCCCACGGAGCCCTGGGCACCCCGGGTAGTCGTAGGTACACCTGCAGCTCCCCCCATCTATAAATAGAGGGCTTGGGGTGGCCACTTTAAGAAAAAAAAAGCGAGGAAGCCCTGTCCAATTTACTCCGTACACACTTTAAATTGAGTGTTTTCTTTTTACAAACACCTGTGAGCTTGTGTTTTGCTATATTTTACCAGTGAAAATCGAGTATTCATTCATTTAAAGCTAGCTGAAGTCTTCTTGGCAGACCACTGTAAGACATCTCAGATTTTTTTCAGCCTTTCTCCACTTCCATTACACATGCTTATTCACGTTGAAAGTCGTGTTGCGTGTGTATGCCCGGATCGTCAATCTGTAGCCTTTATTGCTTTATATATATATATATATATATATATATATATATATATATATATATAATATTCGGAGCATTTACTGCTTTTATATATATATATATATATATATATATATATATATATATATATATTGTTAGCGAATTCAAATCAACTGAGCCTGGATATATATATAAGCCGTAAATGGCCACGAAGTGATCTCCAGGCCTGACTGGAATGTGAGCCTAAGAATCATGTGATCACAGATTCAGTTCCTAAATTTAGATTCGTTCCCATGATGGACATTTTTAGCAGCCACCATCTTATAAATTATTCACGGTGTCTGAATTTCCTTAGATGGCTCTCATGCCTGCAAGGAGTTCGGCACTACTATGTATCTTATTTTCTTGAAGATGCTTCGTATCTCGAAAATAATAAAAGCAATCAAGTCAAACACATAATTAAATGGAAGTATCAAAGGCCTTAATTACTATTGAGCACAAGGTTTTGAAAAACCTGTTTTACAAAACATCACTTCTATATCTCGTTAAAATTGAACTTTTATACAAAAGTCAAAACCTTTATATATAGGTGCAAACGAGGCATAGCACTACTTCCAGACAATTGCACATTGACATACACACACACACATTCAGATAAATGTTTAAATTGAAAAATGGCGGTAACGGTGTCACCACAGAAGTCAGGGGGTGCCTAACACCTTCCCTCCGCTTAATCAAGCACCAAGACCCTAATAAAACTCGGTTTCACAGACCAGTTAAATAGTGTCACATCACTAGGTCTTTGTGCAAACCTTTTTTCGGTTGAGTTGGTACAACCATTTAAAAATACCAACTAGAGACTCTTACAGTCAAATCGTAAACATATACATGTTGGACCTTTTCAAACTTGTTTTTTTAAAAAAATTTCACCTAACATGAGAATACCAAAAGACAAGAACAGAAAGGGACAAATAAAAATTCCGACGTCGACACACACTAATATATATAGATTAGCAACCATTTAAGTTTGAATAGGCATCCGATTCATAGGTATGAAGCCCACTCATCAAATTCCCCCAAACTTAAACCGTGTTTGTCCTCGAGCACAACAGAATGCAATGCAATGCAACTAACTACATGCCTACAAAATAAGCTATCAGACAGAACAAAGTATATTCAAATTACCACCGAGAAAACACAATAGACATGACAGTACATCTTTTTAAGACAAATCAATAATCTCACATCAATCACCAAATATTTCCCTGTTATGACTGATATAGTGCCTGTGTGCTCAACAACCATGCTAACTGACAAAACTTAAATAAAACACATAATACGCCTCTTTAAAGGAGTCAAATAGCTTAAAGTCAATAAATCCATAAACAAGCAAGATCCTGCTCAAACCAAACAATTACCAAATTTAGAAGTCAGAATGAGATACTTTTGCTTTCTTATTCACTTACGAGGGCTTTTCGCTCTTTTTCCTATTTTTTCACTTTTATTTTTACTCATGACTATGCAATATCTAGTCCTCTTAGGCTTTTCAGTGCTACCCATTAGCGAGCTTTCGACCAACGATTCCCAAACCAGATGGCTTTAGGGCGCTGGGTGTAGAGACATCCCCTCGGGCGTACTTACTCGAGTAACAAAGGCCACAGAACTAGACTAGCCAAGGTGTTTATTCATATTTTTGTTTCTTCCTTTTCATTCCTTTTTCTTTTTTTTTCATTTTTTTTCCAGATATATCCTAGATCTTCCCCAAAACTTAGGTTTCTGTCTAAACTTAGCCATCACCACTTATTCATGACTTTCTTTCATTCAAACTAACGTTATCCTTAAGAAATCAATTATGTGTAAATTTAAACCCAATCAGTAAACATAGTAGTTTTTGTGGTGCTATCCTGATTATACCAGTTTCAAACAGACAAACATTTAATTTATGAGAAGAAAACTACATCAAAGCGTTGACAGTCAACACTATTCTTATCTATGCAATTCAAATCTCATCATTGGCCTCAAACAAACTTCAACCATGTAAAAGTTGGAATCATGCAAATATGAACTAAATGCAACACAAAAACAGTAAACTAACTAATATTTTTGAGATTTTTGATTTTTTAGTTTTTTTATAACTCAAACAAAAACAAAAACTATTATTTACACAACTAAACTACTAAACTAAAAAAACATAACTACACTATGCTAATGATGCAACTAACATGAATGCAAACATGACTAACAAGAACTAACAAATGCATAACTAACTAACACATGCAAAATAACATATTAAACGTAAACAGAACTAAACATTAAACCAATACTAAAACTCCCCCAAACTTAACATAAACAATGTCCTTATTGTTAAAATACAGCGATAAGGCATAAGAGGACTTCCCTGTAGCAGCTAAGCAAGAGGTGGCACCTCCTCAGCATCGTCTGAATTTGATGGTCGATAGGTTGGTAGTGGTTGTCGAACTGGGAACTGGAATTGGTCAGCAGCGTTGGGATTCATTCTAGCAAACGCTTCTGCCAAAGAAGCATTGAAAGCATTTTGTGTGGCAGATGCATGATCTTGTTGCGCTGCTATTCTCTTCAACTTCCTATCCTCCTGTCTGTCCCTATCATCAATGTATCTACATGCTTTGAAACTGAGTGCTGAACATATATTTGGTAGACCCCCTTGTAGCCTCCTCAGTACCCTCAGACATTTCGTTAGCTTTAAATTCATCATCATTGGAGCTATCTTCAGTGTCCTCCTCCTCAGGAGCATCAGGAAATATAAATCCTAGCCCTCTAGGATGTGACTCTCCTCCAAGCCAGATTGAGGATCGAGCAATAAGACGTGAGTCTAGCAACTAGAGTGGTTGTTCTACAGGTTCATCCGCTGACCATCGAACTCCTGACTGTAGACACAGTCCACATATAAAGGAGGGGTGTGGCAACCCCCCAGAGAATGGCCCGCATAAGCAGCGTCTGATAGAGAAACTAATAATGGCACCAACGATAATATCAAAGTCCTTCACAATTGCATACAGTAGTAACACCTTTTCCTTAGTCACCTCACTTGTGTGCATAGATGGAAACAATTTTGTGCAAAGAAAGGCATACCAAATATTGCCATACCGACTTAAATCATTACTCATGAAAAGAGTCCCACCTTTCTTTTCTTTTCACCCATGATGTACCCGGCTTTGATATCTCAGTAAGTATCTGATCATAATTGGAGTTGTTATCTCGAAGCTGAGCATACTGGTAGATAGTTGGGGCTCGCACATTGTAGAATTCATTAATCACCTCGGGACCAAATGGAGCCTATTTACCACAGACAAATGCAACGAATGGTGCTTTGTCATCTATATTTATGTAGAACTCCTTCACAACTATCACCACTGCAGGGTCTTGTAGATCTGTGAACGTGTCCCAACCTTGTTCATTAATTTGGTGCCTCATCTGCCCGTCAAAAGAATCAGGCTGCAACCTTCTCTTTGGTGTCAATGCCTTTGGTGTAAAATATTCATATTTGTTAGCCGCTAAGGCACTGAAAAATTTCCTTTTTTCGAAGTTGCGGGTTGGCGGTGATGACCTTTCACCCCGTTAACGTTTAACTGGTGTTTTAGTGTCATTGTGTAGCAATGTAATTCATAATTCCCCCAAACTTTCACTTGTGCAATTCCTCAAACACTTCGCATGTGTATGCCATAAATAACTATAATGTCCCAAATTGAAGAATAATTGCCAAATATGATGAAAAATTGACTAAGATGCTTACCCGCACTAATTGCTTTACTCTGTGATTATATTAAAGTGGTGGACTACCAATTGCAGAGCTTTCCACTCCTTCTTTGCTTGAAAACTGAAAATGATGAGAAACCCTAGGTTTTGTGTTTGAAAATATGAGAATTTGATGTGTATTTGGTGTAGGATGGATGAGATTGGGGTCTAGTTTGTATAAGATTGTAGTAGAGGACAAATTTTGTGTGAAGTGGGAGGTTATGGAGTGATTTCATGCGTCTTCTATTACTTTGGGATAGGTTATGTGATATGAAGTGATATGGGCACGATCTGCAGAAGAGGTTTTAAATTCTAGAATCCCATAACCCCGCCGGGGCGGGGCCTTTTTTCCTTCAAAAGCCCGTCAGGGCGGGCAGATACAGAGAGCCCCTCAGTCGGGGTGGGCATGTCAGGCCTTGTAAACCCCCACCGGAGCGGGGTCCTTTTGTCTGCCAAAACTTTTTTACTTTAGTTTTCTGACCTGCACGCACGTATAACTTCTTCCTTTGTTCCAGAAATCCATTAAAATGAAAAGTTAAGTTAATCGCATACCAATTGAGCAAGAACGTAGTAAGTACCCACAAAATAATAAGCTAATTAACTACTAACCTATGAATTGCATAAATTTTAACTATTGAATACTAACACTATTACTAAGCTATTGAATTACACAATATGAAACTAAATACTGTAATTAACAAGAAAATTGGGTTGCCTCCCAATGAATGCTTATTTTTAAGTATTTCAGCCTGACTACTCCCTGTGTCATGGCGCATCGGCAAGAGTGATCGCGATGGCTTGATTATCGATGTCACCACCCCAATAGTGCCTTAGACGTTACATGTTGACTTTGAATGTTTCCAGCGGATTCTTGCTATAGAGTTCAACGGCACCATGTGGGTAGACTATTTTGATGGTAAATGGTCCCAACCATTGTGATTTAAGTTTCCTGGGAAATAATCTCAGTCGAGAGTTGTACAATAATACCGCTTGGCCCGGTTCAAACTTTCTATTCATAATTTTCTGGTCGTGACACTTCTTGACCTTTTCTTTATACAACTTAGAGTTCTCATAAGCTTATAGATGAAACTCATTTAGCTCGTTAAGTTACAGCAGTCTTTTCTCCGCCGCAACTGTTTGATCAAAATTCAACTTCTAAATGGCCCAGTATGCTTTGTGTTGAAGTTCAACTGGGAGGTGACACGCTTTCTCGTAAACAAGTTGATACGAAGACATACCAATTGGTGTTCTGAATGCTGTTAGATTAGCCCATAAAGCGTCATCCAATTTTAGAGACCAGTCTTTTCTATTCGGATTCACTACTTTCTCTAAAATTCTCTTAACCTCTCTATTTAAAACTTTAGCTTGGCCACTCGTTTGGGGATGATAAGCCGTCGTAACCTTGTGATTGACCCAATATTTTGCCAAGAGAGTTGTAAAGAACTTATTGCAGAAGTGACTTCCCTCATCACTTATAATTGCTCTTGGCGTGCCAAATCACGTGAAGTTATTTTTCTAAAAGAATTTCAAAACAACTTTGGCATCATTTGTAGGGAGTGCCACAACTTCAACCCACTTCGACACATAGTCCACAGCTAGCAAGATGTATAGATTGTTGTACGAATGCGGAAAAGGTCTCATAAAGTTAATGCCCCATACATCGAAAATTTCAACTTCTAAGATTGTGTTAAGCAGCATCTCTTTTTTTTGAAATATTACCCACTCTTTGACATCTATCACAACTTTTTACAAACTGGTGGGCATCTTTGAGCATAGTTGGCCTGTAGAATCCTGCCTGAAGAACCTTTGCCGCTGTTCACTCACTTCCATAGTGTCCCCCATACACAGATGCGTGGCATGCGTGCAAGATGTTATTAACTTCACTATGGGGCACACATCGACGAATTATCTTATCCGTACACTGTCTGAAAAGATAAGGCTCATCCCACATGTACCACTTAACATCATGTATGAATTTCTTTTTTTACTGATGTGTCGAGTCTGGAGAAAGGATCTTGCTCACCAAGTAATTAGCAAAATCCACATACCATGGAAATTCTGAATTTACTCCAAATAACTATTCATCCAGAAATGACTCGTTGATCAAACACTTATCTGCTTTATCCTTATCTGGATTTTCCAGACTTGAAAGATGATCAGCTACTTGATTTTCTGTCCCCTTCCTATCCTTGATTTCTAAATCGAACTCTTGAAGGAGCAAAATCCAATGAATAAGCCTAGGCTTTGTATCTTTCTTAGAAATTAGATACCGAATCGCCGAGTGGTCCGTGTATACAATAACCTTTGTTCCTATCAAGTATGATCAAAATTTGTCAAAGGCATACACAACTGCAAGTAACTCCTTCTCGGTAGTTGTGTACTTCAATTATGCATCCGTGAGGGTTTTACTTGCATAGTATATAACATAAAATATCTTATCTTGGCATTGTCCCAAAATAGCCCCTATCGCGTAATCGCTAGAATCACACATCAATTCAAATGACATCGTCCAATCGGGTGATATGATTACGGGGGTTGTTGTCAACTTCTTCTTCAACTGTTCAGAAGCTGATAAAAATTCTTCATCAAATATGAAAATTTCCTCTTTCCCTAAAAGACTACATAGTGGTTTTGCAATCTTTGAGAAGTCTTAGATAAACCGACGGTAGAATCTAGCATGCCCTAGAAAATTGCGAATTCCTTTAACTAAGGTCGGTGGGGGTAGATTTTCAATTGTTTCCAACTTTGCCCTGTCAACTTCCAACTCTTTTATAAAGACTTTTTAGCCAAGAATGATTCCTACTTCGGACATGATATGGCATTTTTCCCCAGCACAAGATTGGTTTCCACGTAGTGTTTCAGTACCATAACCAGATTCTCAAGACAATTGTCAAAGGTATTACCATATACTAAAAAGTCGTCCATAAAAACTTCAACATTGTGCTCCACCATGTCTGAAAATATAGCCATCATACATCTTTAAAAGGTCGTCGATGCATTACACAACCCGAATGACATCCTACTAAAGGCAAATGTGCCATATGGGGATGTGAATTAATGTAGTCTTCTCTTGATCTTTCGATGCAATCACTATCTGATTATACCCTGAATACTCATCCAACAAGTAATAGTAATCATGTCCAGCCAAACGGTCGAACATCTAATCGATGAAAGGTAAAGGAAAGTGATCCTTTCGGGTTGCCTTGTTGAGCTTCTTGTAGTCCATGCATACCCTCCAGCCAGTCACTGTCCTAGTCAGTATCAATTCATTATCATCATTAGTCACAACTGTCATCCCACCTTTCTTCGGGACACACTACACTGGGCTCACCCATGAATTGTCTGAGATAGGGTATATTATCTCAGCATCTAGCCATTTCAAAATATCTTTCTTCATAACTTCTTTCATAATCGGGTTGAGCCTTCTTTGTTGTTCCACTATCGATTTTGCCTCCTCTTCCAAGAGTATCTTGTGCATATAGAATGAAGGGCTTATTCCTTTGATGTCAGCAATTGTCCACCCTATTGCAGATTTGTACTCTCGAAGAACCCTCAAGAACTTACTTTCCTACAAATCGTTAAGTGCATACGCAATAATAACAGGTAAAGTATCAAAATTACCCAAAAACGCATACCTGAGGTGTTTAGGAAAAGGCTTTAGCTCAAGAGTGGGTGGTTCCTCAAGTGAGGGTTTCATCCGTGCCGATGCTTTCTCTTTCGTATGTAATGGCTCGAATGACACCTTGAATCTACTCACTCTAGGCAATGCATCCAACATATGCAAATAGTCCACAAATTTCAGATAATCCAAGTCAGCATCTCCCAGCAAAATGTTTTCCAATGGATCTCTGTCCATACCTTGAATCAAATCGACACTAACAATTTTTTCGATCACATCCATTCTGAAACACTCTTCCTCATATGTAGGGATTCTCATAGCTTTGAATACATTGAACTTCACCTCTTGGTATTGCACTCTCATTGTTAACTCCCCTTTTTAAAGATCAATGAGAGTTCTCCCAGTTGCCAAGAATGGCCTCCATAAGATAATAGGAATGTTCTTGTCCTCTTCATAATCCAGAATGATGAAATTTGCTGGGAATATAAACTTATCCACCTTTACTAGAATATCTTCAGCAATTCCCCTTAGATAAGTAACTGATCTATTCGCCAACTGTAATGAGATGTTTGTTGGTTTCGGTGTTGGCAAATCCAACTGAGTGTACATAGATAATGGCATGAGATTCACACTCGCACCCAAATCACACAAACATTTGTTGAAGGTCATGTTCCCAATTATGCAAGGAATGGTGAAACTCCCCGGATCCTTCAACTTCAGAGGCAACTTCCTCTGCAATACAGCACTACATTCCCCCGTCAATGCAATAGTCTCATAATCTTCCAACTTCTTCTTACTCAACAAAATACATTTCATAAACTTTGCATAGCTCGACATCTATTCTAGGGCTTCTGCGAATGGAATATTAATCTATAACTTCTTGAAGATTTCCAAAAACTTTGAGAACTATTTATCTAACTTCTGCTTTTGAACCCTCTGCTAAAACGATGGTGGAGGATAGACAACTGCTTCAACATCTGCATGATTCTTATCCACTTGTATGTCTTCACCATGTTTCTCTTCAACCAACTTTTCTTCACTTTCTTTCACATCTTTCGTTGGCAAATTTTCTGCACTTTGCCCCTCAAGATGTTTTCCACTTCTTAACGTGATAGCTTGACACTGCTCTTGATTTCCCCTTGAATTCTTCTCAGTGTCACTCGGTAAAGTCCCTTGAGGTCTATTATTTAATGCCAATGTAAGTTGTCCCATTTGATTTTCTAAGTTCTTAATCATCGTTGCCTGCATTTTCATAGCCGCCTCGTTACCAGATATATACTTCAACAATAGCTCCTCTAAATCTGACTTTTTCTCTTGATGTGGAGCTGACTATTGATGCTGATTTTGGAAACTGGGGGATAAGATGGTCGTGGAGATTGCTAATTTTGATTATTACTCCACGAGAAGTTCGGATGGTTCCTTGCCCCCAAGTTATAGGTATTCTGATATGGATTCGGAGGTCTATTATAACTACCTACAAACTGAACTATTGCAGGATTGATAGCACACTGCTCCATCAGATGTTCCCCCGCACATAATTCACATCCATACGTCACCTGCTAAACCTGTACTCCTATTAGGGCATCCATTTTCTTTGATAGCGATGAAATATGAGCCGCTAAAGCCTTCACTCCATTTACCTCTAACACTCCAGCTGCCATAGGTTGTGTCATTCTTGCTATTGGCCGCTGATAGTTGTTAGCTTCCATGGTCTCAATCAAGTTATACGCTTCCTCAAATCTTTTAACCATAAAATCTCCCCCTGACGTTGTATCTATACTAGTCTAATGATTACTATTTAGCATGTTGTAGAAGGTGTTCATTTATAGCCACTTGGGTAATCCATGATGCAGACACTTTCTCAACAATTTCTTATACATTTCCCAAGCTTCATAAAGAGACTCCCAATGCTACTCTTCAAAAGTTGTAATCTAATTTTCATCTTTGCAGTCTGTGTCGGTGGGAAGAATTTTGCTAAAAACTTATGAGCTAAGTCATCCCAAGTAGTGATTGATCCTGACAGTAGTGAATGCAACCAACTCTTTGCCCTATCTCATAGTGTGAATGGAAATAAACGTAGTCTAACTGCGTCATCAAATACCCCATTGTACTTGAAGGTATCACAAATCTCCAAAAAGCTCACAAGGTGCTCATTTAGATCATCATTAGCTAATCCCCCAAAATGTATCGAATTCTGTATCATCTGAATAGTGACAGGCTTGATCTCAAAGTTGTTCGCTGTAATTGCAGGTCTGGTGATGCTCGACTAAAATTCAGTAACCCTGGGTGTTGTAAGAACCCGAATTTTTAAAAAAATATTAAAATAAGAATTTAGTAATTAAAATTCTTAAGGCATGAGAAGGGTTCGAATAAGATATATATATATATATATATATATATATATATATATATATATATATATATATATATATGCGTTGTGAGGTATGTGGTATTGTGTTACATGGGGTAATATAAACTATGCAATAAGTGATTTATGTGTTTAATAAATATATTTGTTATTTATTGAAGAGGCGAGTTATTTGAAGTAAAGAAGATGGATAAAAATTTATCTATCGATATTAAATAATTTATAGAATTATTGTATCATAGTAAGTTGGTGACATTAAATATTTTTGATAATCACCAATTTCTTGAGTATATGTACGAGTAAATATCAAGTCTAAGGCAATGCAACTGTACCCTTTAATGGTGGATGTATAGGAGCTGGGCTAAACGATTCCTTCAGAGAGCGGAGGTATATATGAATTAGTAACCGATATAACTCACTGTGAAAACAGTGTAGACGAGACGAAAACTAATTTGTTGGTTGTTTGTGGGAAACCACTCAGTGTACTATATTGAATACTATTAAAGACTCGATGTGTGCTAAGTTTAGACTTGTATATATGTACATTGTTGATGAGAAAAGAAAATCGATATATCTTTAGATAAACATTGTTTAGAGATTTATTGATTAATATTGAGATATGGTTAAATGTATAAATTAAAAAAATTGTGTTGAGACAATCTATAGAAAGAAAAAAGAAATAATTATAGTATATTTCTACTAAAGGATATTAAAATAAATTCTAGCATTTGATTATTTTAATAAAAGGGGGAATATTATTTTGATATTACCTTATATACATTTGTACGAGATAATGTGTGGGATTAAGTAATATGGTGAATATATTAAAACATATTTACTATATAAGTTGATAAAAATAATTTATCATAATAAGAAATAAACTTACTTTCTATATATAGTGTGCACATGTGTCGTGCATGTAAATTGTAAGACCCCGATTTTTTATTTTTTTTTTAATAAAATGGAATTTTCTTTATTTATTATTTTGAAATAGTAAGGGTTGAATTGATTAATGAGGTTAGTTATGGGTAAAATGCGCAAATATTTTTTTAATAAGCAGGTGGTTATAAAATATTCATTGTTGTCGAGGAATATTCGTTTGGTCGTGGAATATTTTTGCTGTCGAGGAATATTCGTACGACGGCGCAGTCTTTTGTGGGCCCATAACGGAAAGCGATTGGATGAAGAAAACGACAAGTATAAGTTGTTTATAAATAATGGCGTAGTTGTTACCGTTAACATTGTTGGAATACCGGTGGTTAAAACACAGTAATACGCGTTGTTGCACAGTAGCACACGGTATTGTACCAATTATTGATTCTTACGTTAGAAGGCACTACTCAATAATTATTACAGTAATTACTGTTTAGTATTTTATTTTATTGATTCAATAATTGTTGCGTTGATATTTTATATTACTGTTGTTTCAATAATTGTCACTACACAGTATTTTCTATTATCGAAGCAATAATTCATATTATCTGAATAATATTATTAGATAATATTATTGACAATGTCTAGAAAGTTCTGTCTAAGGAGAGGTTTGGTCACCTAATTGCGCGCCAGTAAGGAGAGATCCTTATTAGAAAGCCCCCTCTTTCCTAGGAACTGCCTAGTTGTCAGTATTGTGATTCTGTAATATTATTTGTGAATAATTAATTATTGATTTATATGATAAGAAAAATATTCATTTTATGTGGATATAGATGGAGAAATTTTTTTAAATTGACAATTGTTGAAAATCGATATTTTATCTTTTCTGATAAAATAATATTTAATTATATTATTATAATATAATAATGGTGATATTTTTACAATGAATGTGGGATATATGAGTATATGAGGAGGAAGAGTATTTTTGTTGTATTAAATGATTAACACATATTTTGTGTGTCGGTGGATCCCATTTCATGACTGAAATTTGATTATAGTTTGTAAAATCGCCCGTTTATGAATTTTGGTCAATTTCTGTTTAGAATTTGGAAAAATTTTCTTCTGCAAAGTTGCAGAGAATTGAATTTCCTATAAAAAAAACGAGATTCGAATTTTCTGACAAAATGGATATTCATTATGAATTATTGATGTTCCGAAGTTCTAGAATAATTGATTTTTAGAAGTTTTAAATAATTATATTAACAAAAACGTTTTTTCATTTTGTGGGCACCACTTGCACATGTTAGTTGCTGATTTCAAATGTCTAGAGGTGGGCGTAGGAATTTGGTTAATAAATATTATTAATTTATTAAATTTTCTGCTTTGGTGTTCTAAGCATTTTCCTATAAATAGTGTGCTTAGGTTAGAATTGAAAATCACACCAGAAACTGAAATCTTCTCTCTTCTCTCTCGATATATTGAGCGTATTCTTGTAAGTATTTTGATACTTTGAGTATTGTTATACGGTGCAAGTTTCCTTCAGCACTATATCCAGTATTCCAGTCAGAAGTACTGTCTTTTCGAGGTAAGGGATGTTATTTTCTTCGTAAATGATATTATTTCTTCAATATCATTATGCCGAAATATTAGTTGGAACTTTTTATCAAATTTAGAATTTTTTTCATGTCAAAATTACTATTCATGAGTTACTATTCATGAGTTACTATTCACGAGTTACTATTTATGAGTTACTATTCATGAGTTACTATTCACGAGCACTATTCACGAAGCATGATAATTTTTTTTGTGAAATTTCTATCTTTTAGTGTCAGAGTTACTATTCACGTATACGGCACTATTCACGTATACGGCACTATTCACGAATACGACACTATTCACAGAAAAATTAAATTTTCTTTTTTGTGCCCAAGATTGTCTATTATGGTTCCTATCTTTGATTGGATCTATGTTTTGATCTTCATTTTTGAATTCTGCTCCACAATAGTTTATTATGGAGTATTTTTGAACTTGGATTGTCTAAAGTACGAATCCTTAATATTTGATCTTTTGTCTCACTGGATTCGTTTTCTTTAAAATATTTTTCATCATCCTCAGTCCTAAATGATGATATAACTAAATATCTTTGGCCTGTAGTGCAAAGATGAATGATTTCTTGATGAATATCTTTGGCCCGTAGTGCAAAGATGAACATGTGTTGAGATGAACATGACCGACTGATGAATATCTTTGGCCTGTAGTGCAAAGATGACTATTTGATTCAAGATGTATATTGATTGATGTTACAGGGATACAATATCGATGATGGACTTTTAAATTCATAGATGATAGTATATTTCATTCTCTACTTAACTCTTCTAATGAATTGTTGTTTCCGCTGCAGTTGTTGATCTAAAACTTGTTGTCTATTGTATTCTATCAGATTTTTTCCTGTTGAGGACTAACGATAATTTTTTCTATATTATCTTAGTCATAACATTCTTTACTGGGCTAGTTGAGCTCACCCTTTCCCTTTTTGTTCCATTTTTCTTCTCAGGAGACGAGAATATAGCGAGAACTAGTCGGGGTGTGGAGTGATGGTTCAAGACAGTTGTTTTAGTAGTCCTCACTATTTTGTAAAATAGTGTATCAATAATTATAATGAGGACTTATTTGAGTGTGGATATTGTCTAGAAGACAATATTTGTATTTAAACTCAGAGTTTATGTGTTGTCGTATTTTGCACGACAATTGTATTAATGAAGTTGTAGTTATTTCTGTACCATGTATTTGGCGACTCAGAATAGGTTGGGTGGATTGGACCTATTTTGGGGGCGTCACAGTTGGTATCAGAGCTTAGGGATATGGTCTCTGGCAGAGTTCGGGGAATAGAACTAGGAGGGGAGAGACGAGTAAATCATTCGCTAGTATGTCTTACCTAAGCTTATTTGTTGGTTGGTCAGAATATAGGGATATTATGTGATATGTTTAATTAACCCTTGTTTTATGGCAGTATTTGAGAATGACAACTGAGAATGTTAACAGTAGAGTAAATGAGACCGTGGAGACACCTTTGCACACCAATGAGGAGAACGTGCAACAGGCTGGCAATGTTCCACTTGTGAACAACACCACTGATCAGACGATGAACGATGGGATATTTAGAAGCTTTTTACAGTTCATGCAAAATTAGACGAAGGAGACTCGTGTACAAAATACCGGTGGAAATGATAGCAACGCACGGTTTGTCACAGTCAAACAGTTCAAAGAGTTAGGACCACCAGAATTCTGGGGAAAGCAGGATCCGATTAAGCCGGAGACGTGGGTCAAGCAAATTACCAAGATATTCGATGTCTTGGGATGCACGGAGGAACAGAAGGTTCCATTCGCCACTTTTATGTTCCGTAATGAGGCAGATTACTGGTGGGAATCTGTAAAGCGTACCCAGCCAGCCGTACTCAATATGTCCTGGGAAACGTTTCAGAAACTATTCAATGACAAGTACTTTCCTGAAAGTATTCGTCATATGAAGGAGGTAGAGTTTATTAGACTAGAATAGAACAACATGACGGTGTCCCAGTACGAGGCGAAGTTCGCGGAGTTATCCAGGTTTGCACCTCATTTGGTGGAGAATGAGGAACGTATGACGTGGATGTTTTTGAGAGGTTTAAAACCCGACATACGTCAATATTTCATTTCTCATAAATTTTCTCTATATTCAGATGTTGTGAATAGGGCTCAGTTATTGGAGCGCAATAATGAGTCAACTCTATCGAAACTCGATGATAATCGTTTCGGTGGTAACAGTCATCAGAACAAGGATAACCATCGTGGAGGAAATTATCGTGCCAGAAATGGTAACCACTTCGGTGGTAATCATGGCCAAGATAATAGAAGAAATAACTCAAGTGAAAATTTCAAGAAGAGAAGATTTAACGATGATGGGAAGATGTCGGCAGCAGCACCAGCAACAAATTCTAGGGCAGGAGAACGACCGCCAGTTAGATGCTACAAATGCGGAGAGGAGGGACACATAAGTCTAAACTGTTCACAGCCTTCCAAGGTATGTTATAATTATGGAAAAGAAGGGCATATCGCTCAAGATTGTACGGTAGCGAAACCCAGTCCAGGGGGGATGGTGACTCAAAAGGCTGTCCCAGAAAAGTCAAAGTCAACGGTTCCTGGAAGAGCGTTTGTCGTGACTGGTCAGAATGCGAGGAACCCGAACGAAGTTAGCACGGGTTAGTTAATTATAAAATTTTGCGAAGTATATACCTTATTAGATACCGATTCTACCCATTCTTTTATTTCTCATGCTTGTGCTCAACGTTTAAACTTGACTCCGGAGAAGTTAGAGTTTGACTTATCTGTTGAAACTCCGTTAGGAGAAACTTTCATCACATCCACTGTTTATAAATCTTGTTTGATCCAAGTTGGCACCATCACATTACTTGTTGACCTTATCTCTTTAAAGATACTTTTTTTTATGTGATTTTAGAGATTTATTGATTAACTACTCATCATGCCAAAATTGATTGCTTTCGTAAGGTTGTTAGTTTTCATATTCCTAAGCAACCTGTTATTCGAATTCAAGCAACCAAACCATTGAAGTCAAACACTTTCATATCAAGCCATAAAGTCATTCGTTTATTGAAAAATGGATGTCAAGTTTTCTTAGCCCATGTTATGGACTTGAGCAAAAATACGTCAAATTTGAATAATATTTCTATTGTTAGTAAATTTTCTGATGTATTTCCTGAAGAATTTCTTGGCTTACTCCCAAAGTGTGATATTGAATTTTGTATCGTCTTTGAACCCGGTACAAAATCCATTTCTAAAATCTCATATCGAATGGCTCCTATTGAACTTCAGGAGTTAAAAACCCAACTATAGATGTTGGTACCTGAGCCTCTATCTGGTGACTTCCTTTGTGGAATGCACTGAAGCCAAACTCTCCGTAGGGGACACCATATTCGTTCGGTAGTAAACTAATAGGTACCATTGTGACGTGCTATCCAAGAGTGGGATATGAGTCATAGTTGAGAGCAACCTAAGTCAGTAATCGAAATACGTAGCTTTCTAGGCTTAGTTGGTTATTAACGGAAATTCGTGGAAAGATTTTCTTGAATCGATACTCCATTAACTCAACTGACTCGTAGAGATACAAAATTCGAATGGAGCAAGAAATGTGGGAAGAGCTTCGAAGAACTCAAGAGGAGACTCACTTTGGCACCTGTTCTGACCATACCATCTTGGAAAAACGAACGTGGTAGCTAACGTGTTGAGTAGAAAATCGTATGAGGTTACGAGTGCGATTTTTTTAACAAAAAGACTCATTTCATATGACTTACAAATGATAGAGATAGAGTTAAAGACTCTATGGATCACGTGATGATATATTTTAATCGATAAAGTTAAAACCGCTCAAGCTACACATCGGAGCTGATGAATATGAAGAAGGAGGTGCAAGAAGTTGTTATTCCAAAAGCGAGAATCGGCGATGTGAGGAAAGCTCAAACCTTCGATTTATTGGTCCATTTCAGATTCTTGACCGAGTAGGAACTGTGGCCTATAGACTCACTTTACTACCAAGTATGTCGCGTGTTCATAAAGTTTTTCACGTATCGATGTTACGTAAATATATGGACAACCCAAACCACATTATTGCATTACAACCAGACGAGATAGCCAAAGATTTAACATATGAGGAGGTACTTATCAAGATCTTGGATTGGAAGGAGCATGTCCTACGCACAAAGGTCATACCACAAGTTAAGATTTTGTGGAGGAACCGTGTTATTGAAGAAATGACCTGGGAGTTAGAAACGGAAATGAAAGCGAGGTATCCTCATCTTTTCGAAACACCAGGTACGTACGTCAATTTCGAGGATGAAATTTCATAAGGAGTGGAGGTTGTAAGACCCCAAATTTTTTTATTTTTTTTTAATAAAATGGAATTTTTTTTATTTATTATTTTGAAATAGTAAGGGTTGAATTGATTAATGAGGTTAATTATGGGTAAAATGCGCAAATATTTTTTTAATAAGCAGGTGGTTATAAAATATTCATTGTTGTCGGGAAATATTCGTTTGGTCGTGAAATATTCTTGCTGTCGGGGAATATTCGTACGACGGCGCAGTCTTTTGTGGGCCAATAACAGAAAGCGATTGGATGAAGAAAACGACAAGTATAAGTGTTTATAAATAACGGCGTAGTTGTTACCGTTAACACTGTTGGAATACCCGGTGGTTAAAACACAGTAATACGCATTTTTGCACAGTAGCTCACGGTATTGTACCAATTATTGATTCTTACGTCAGAAGGCACTACTCAATAATTGTTACAGTAATTACTGTTCAGTATTTTATTTTATTGATTCAATAATTGCTGCGTTGATATTTTATATTACTGTTGTTTCAATAATTGTCACTACAAAGTATTTTCCATTATCGAAGCAATAATTCATATTATCTGAATAATATTATTAGATAACATTATTGACAATGTTTAGAAAGTTCTGTCTGAGGAGAGGTTTGGTCACCTAATTGCGCGCCAGTAAGGAGAGATCCTTATTGGAAAGCCCCCTCTTTCCTGGGAACTGCCTGGTTGTCAGTATTGTGATTCTGTAATATTATTTGTGAATAATTAATTATTAATTTATATGATAAGAAAAATATTCATTTTATGTGGATATAGATGGAGAAAATTTTTTAAAGTGACAATTGTTGAAAATCGATATTTTATCTTTTCTGATAAAATAATATTTTATTATATTATTATAATATAATAATGGTGATATTTTTACAATGAATGTGGGATATATGAGTATATGAGGAGGAAGAGTATTTTTGTTGTATTAAATGATTAACACATATTTTGTGTGTCGGTGGACCCCATTTCTTGACTAAAATTTGATTATAGCCTGTAAAATCGTCCGTTTATAGATTTCGGTCAATTTCTGTTTAAAATTTAGAAAAAAAAAATTACAAAGTTGTAGAGAATTGAATTTCCTATAAAAAAATTGCGAGATTCGAATTTTCTGACAAAATGGCTATTTATTATGAATTATTGAAGTTTCGAAATTCCAGAATAATTGATTTTTGGAAGTTTTAAATAATTATATTAACAAAATCATTTTTTTTTTCATTTTGTGGGCACCACTTGCACATGTTAGTTGCTGATTTCAAATGTCTAGAGGTGGGCGTAGAAATTTGGTTAATAAATATTATTAATTTATTAAATTTTCTGCTTTGGTGTTATAAGCATTTTCCTATAAATAGAGTGTTTAGGTTAGAATTGAAAATCACACCAGAAACTGAAATCTTCTCTCTCTTTCTCTCTCGATATATTGAGCGTATTCTTGTGAGTATTTTGATACTTTGAGTGTTGTTATACGGTACAAGTTTCCTTCAGCACTATATTCAGTATTCCAGTAAGAAGTACTGTCTTTTCGAGGTAAGGGATGTTATTTTCTTCGTAAATGATATTATTTCTTCAATATCATTATGTCGACATATTGGTTGGAACTTTTTATCAAATTTAGAATTTTTTTCATGTCGGAATTACTATTCACGAGTTACTATTTATGAGTACTATTCACGAAGCATGATGATTTTTTTTGTGAAATTTCTATCTTTTAGTGTCGGAGTTACTATTCACGTATACGGCACTATTCACGTATACGGTACTATTCACGAATACGACACTATTCACAGAAAAATTAAATTTTCTTTTCTGTACCCAAGATTGTCTATTATGGTTCCTATCTTTGATTGGATCTATGTTTTGATCTTTATTTTTGAATTCTGCTCCACAATAGTTTATATGGAGTATTTTTTAACTTGAATTGTCTAAAGTACGAATCCTTAATATTTGATCTTTTGTCTCACTGGATTCGTTTTCTTTAAAATATTTTTCATCATCCTCAGTCCTAAATGATGATATAACTGAATATCTTTGGCCTGTAGTGCAAAGATGAATGATTTCTTGATGAATATATTTGGCCCGTAGTGCAAAGATGAACAGGTGTTGAGATGAACATGACCGACTGATGAATATATTTGGCATGTAGTGCAAAGATGACTATTTGATTCAAGATGTATATTGATTGATGTTACAGGGATAAAATATCGATGATGGACTTTTAAATTTATAGATGATAGTAGATTTCATTCTCTACTTAACTCTTCTAATGAATTGTTATTTCCGCTGCAGTTGTTGATCTAAAACTTGTTGTCTATTGTATTCTATCAGATTTTTCCCTGTTGAGGACTAACGATAATTTGTTCTATATTATCTTAGTCATAATATTCTTTACTGGGCTAGTTGAGATCACCCTTTTCCTTTTTATTCTATTTTTCTTCTCAGGAGACGAGAATATAGCGGGAACTAGTCGGCGTGTGGAGTGATGGTTCAAGACAGTTGTTTTAGTAGTCCTCACTATTTTATAAAATAGTGTATCAATAATTGTAATGAGGACTTATTTGAGTGTGGATATTGTCTAGAAGACAATATTTGTATTTAAACTCAGAGTTTATGTGTTGTCGTATTTTGCACGACAATTGTATTAATGAAGTTGTAGTTATTTCTGTACCATGTATTTGGCGACTCAGAATAGGTTGGGTGGATTGAACCTATTTTGGTGGCGTCACATAAATATTTTAATAATATATAGATATTATATTAAGAATAATATCTTAAGAAAATGAGTAAATCTTTTTATTATGATTAGTTCCTATATTTAGAGAAAACATGATAAAAACATCTTATGTTATGTTATGGCGAAGTATATAATTTTGATTATAATAATGTATTTCCAAAAGGGTTAAAGCTATAAAAGAAAACTAAGTTATTTTAATAACTTGAGTTATTATATTACCGCTGTAAGACCCCAACTTTTATAAATAAAGATGAATTTTCTATAAATATCATTTTTGAATATTATGGAGTTAATTTGATATAATGTTATAGTTGTGGGTAATATTTATAAATTTTGCAAAGTACGCAAGTTGTTATATAACATTCGATTGGTCGGAGAATATTCGTTTTAACAGGGAATATTCGTACAACGACACAATCATTGGTGGACCCCACAACGAAATTATTGTCGGATTGAGAAAACGACAAAAATATTTTATTAAAAATAACGGCGGAAATTTTACCATTGTTACTGTTGAACTACTACGTAGTAAAAGTACAGTAATACGTGTGGTTGCATAGTAGCACACGGTATTGATTATTAATGCTTATGTGAGAAGTCACTCAGTTTGATTCAATTATTGTCAGTTAATAATATGAATTATTTAGCGATAATGACGTTTTGTTTTATTCGTATTATTAACGTAATAAAACAGAAACATCTTTTTATATAAAACAGAATACTTTATTAAAGTTATTCTATAAATAGAATATATTATATTTTATTTAAAAGATTTTTCTTTAAATATGGACCGTCAGATTAAAGTAATCAATCTGGACCGTTCATGAATTAGTTACTATGCATTCTATTTTTTTATAAATAGCAGCTCATTCCTTCATTATTTCTTACGAATTCACTGAACTCTAGAGAGAGAAACTATAGAGAGAAACTATAGAGAGAGAGAAGAAGAGTATTCTGCTACTTAACTACTTCCTTATTTCAGCTCTTCTTTAAAATGGTAAGGGGTGTTATTCTTTCTTATTCATGAAGAGAACTGTTGTTATTCTATTTCTTATTATTCTGTTGGAATAACCTGTATACGCGGTCTACCCTATACTTGGTGACATTCTTCTATTATTCTGTTGGAACATCCTGTCTGTGTGTTTTACACCGGACCTGGTTCCGTTTTTATTATTATTCTGTTGGAACATCCTGTCTGTGTGTTTTACACCGGACCTGGTTCCGTCTTTGTTATTATTCTGTTGGAACATCCTGTATGTGTGTTTTACACCGGACCTGATTCCATTATTTATTATTCTGTCGGAATATCCTGTCTGTGCGTTTACGCCGGACCTGGTTTCATTATTTATTATTCTGTTGGAATAACATGTCTGTGCGGTCTATCGCATGCATGGTGATTTCTTTTGTTACTCTATTCCTTATTGTACTCAGTTGGTTAAGTTTTGACTTCTATACTCCATGAAATTTGTGGAATATCCTTGATAATTGCGTTTCATCCAGTATCTTTTCATGAAAATATTCTTTTAAGCATTCTTGAATTTTACTCCACAAAGCAGTATCATGTTGACAATTTGGACGTTGTTAATTCTTGGATAAATTAATTCTCGAACTTGTTTTATTGAATTCTTATATCATTGTCATCATCCTCATGTTTATAAAATGTTGAAAGTCATCTGTGGCCTGTAGTGCATAGATGGACTTGGTATGATTATGACCAGGGATTATTCGGTATAATCATGACCGTAATGTTACAAATGATGTGGTAAAAGTCTTCATTGGCCCGTAGTGCATTGATGGACAGTTGTTGGCATGATCATGACCATTAATGAATACACGAATATCCTTGGCCGTAGTGCAAGGGTGATTCGATGATGTGGATTATTTTATTAAGCTGAGTCTCATCGATCACAGTGTTGAAAAACCTTTTGAATCATAAAAGATAGTAGAGTTTATTTTCTACTTGACTCTTTTAATGGATTGCTTGTTCCGCTGTAATTAAACTTGATGTCTATTATATTTTATCAGTTTAACATTGTTGAAGGCTGATGATAATTTATTCTGCATTATCTTAGTCATAATATTTCTTACTGGGCTAGTTGAGCTCACCCTTTCTTTCACTAATCTCTTCAGGAAATGAGAACGTAGGTGGGGCAAGTCGGGGAACGGAGTGATGGTTCGAATGATAGTATTAGTTAGTAGTCCTCACTATTCTATGTAATAGTGTGTTAATAAATGTAATGAGGACTCCTTTTGAGTATGAATACTCTCTAGAAGATAATATTTGTATTCAAACTCGCAGTTTATGTTTTGTCGTATTGTACACAACAGTTGTATTAGTAAGTTGTATTTGTATTCTGTACTTTGTATCTGACGACCCAAGATGGGTGATGTATACCTAATTTTGGGGGTGTCACAGTTGGTATCAGAGCTTAGGGATATGATCCCTGGCTAAGATGTGAGAATAGAACTAGGAGGGGAGAGACGGGGAATTCCTTCGCTAGTATGACCTACCTAAGTTTATTTGCATGGTATTTAATTGGTCGGTCATAATATAAGGATAATAGATGACATATCAATTAACTTTTATTTTGTGGCAGTATCTGAAAATGGCATCTGAGAATGTTGAGAATAGCAATGGAGCACAGGCGACTGTTGATTTACCACATATCAATAATCAGGATAATGTGCATCAGGAAGGTGACAATCCTCATGCAAACAACAACACTGACCAGATGATGAATGATGGAATGTTCAGAAACTTTATGCAGTTCATGCAACAGCAGGCGAGAGCGGCTCCTGTCCAAAATATAGGTGGAAACACTGAAAACTCTCGGACGGTCACCGCTAAACAGTTCAAGGAGCTGGGACCACCAGAGTTTAAAGGAGAGCCGAAACCACTTATAGCGAAAACATGGATAAAGCAGATTACCAAGATATTTGATGTCTTGGAATGCTCCGAGGAGCAAAAGGTTCCCTTTACCGCCTTTATGTTGCGAGGAGAGGCAGATTACTGGTGGGAATCGATTAAGCGTACTCAACCTGCCGCACTGAAGATGTCTTGGGAGAAGTTCCAAGAGCTGTTCAATGACAAATACTTTCCCGAAAGTGTTCGTCACATGAAGGAGGTGGAGTTCATCAAATTGGAGCAGAATAATATGACCGTGTCGCAGTATGAGGCTAAATTTACTGAGTTGTCCCGATTTGCGTCCCACTTGGTGGATAATGAAGAGCGAATGACACGAATATTTTTGCAAGGTTTGAAACCTGAGATACGTCAACATCTTATTTCTCATAAACTATGTTTGTATTCAGATGTTGTGAATAGGGCTCAGTTAGTGGAGCGCGATAACGAGTCAACGCAACCAAAAGAGAGCAGTCGGCAAAATGATAATACCAGTGAGAGCAGTCATCGAAGCGGTGACAACAAGCGTGGAGGGAATCAACAGGCCAGAAATGGTAACCACTTCGGTGGTAATCAGGGCCAAAACAATAAGAATGGTCATTTCAAGAAAAGAAGATTCAACAATGATGGAAAAACGTCAGCACCAGCACCCGTTGTTAAGGAAGGAGAACGACCACCTATCATATGTTTCAAATGCGGAGGGGAGGGACACATCAGTCTAAACTGCGCGATGCCGTCTAAAGCATGTTATAATTGTGGAAGAGAAGGTCATTTAGCTCGATTTTGTCGTTTACCAAAAACAAGTTCAGCCAAGATGGAGACACCAAAGGCCGTCCCAGAAAAGTCAAAATCAATAGTGCAAGGGAGAGCGTTTGTTGTGACCTCCCAGAAAGCAAGGAACCCGAATGAGGTCATCACGAGTAAGCTTATCATAAACTCTAACGAAGTCTATACTTTATTTGATACCGGTTCTACCCATTCTTTTATTTCTCCTACTTGCACTCATCGATTAAATTTGATTCCGGAGAAATTAGACTTTGATTTATTTGTTGAAACTCCATTGAGAGAAACCTTCATTACATTCACGGTTTATAAGTCTTGTTTGATTCAAGTTGGTACCCACACATTACCTGTCGATCTGATTTCATTAAAAATACTTACATTTGACGTGATTCTAGGGATTGATTGGTTAACTACTCATCATGCAAAAATTAATTATTTTCGTAAGGTTGTTAGCTTTCATATTCCTAATCGACCTATTATGCGAATTCAAGCAACCAAACCATTAAAATCAATCGCTGTCATCTCAAGCCATAAAGTTATTCGTTTATTGAAAAACGGATGTCAAGCTTTCTTAGTCATGTCACGGATCTAAACAAAAATACGTCAGTTTTGAATGATATTTCTATTGTTAATAAATTCCTTGACGTATTCCTTGAAGAACATCCTGGCCTACCCCCAGAGCGTGAAATTGAATTTTGTATCGACCTTGAACCCGGTACAAAACCCATTTCCAAAGCCCCATATCGAATGGCTCCTATTGAACTTCAGGAGTTAAAGATCCAACTGCAGGAATTGTTAGACATTGGCTTTATTCGTCCTAGTACTTCTCCTTGGGGTGCTCCTGTTCTATTCGTGAAGAAGAAAGATGGAAGTATGCGACTTTATATTGATTATCGGGAGTTGAATCATGTCACCATCAAAAATAGGTACCCATTGCCACGTATTGATGACCTGTTTGACCAGTTGCAAGGAGCACAATTCTTTTCAAAGATCGATCTTCGTTCTGGATATCATCAGCTGAAGGTTAGAACTGAGGATATTCCAAAGACGGCTTTTAGAACTCGGTACGGGCATTATGAATTTCTAGTCATGTCCTTTAGATTGACTAATGCTCCTGCTGCCTTCATGGATATGATGAACCGGGTATTCAAGGAATATTTGGATCACTTTGTGGTCGTCTTTATTGATGACATCCTTATTTATTCCAAAAATCGTGAAGATCATGAGCAACACTTGAGGCTGGTACTCCAAAAGCTTCGTGAATACAAGCTTTATGCCAAGTTGAAGAAATGCGAGTTCTGGCTGGAGGAGGTAGCATTCCTTGGGCACGTAGTATCAAGTCGTGGAATATCGGTTGACCCGGCAAAGATTGAAGCTATTCAAAGCTGGGAGCAACCTAAATCAGTGACCGAAGTACTTAGCTTTCTTGGTTTAGCTGGTTATTATCGGAGATTCGTGGAAGGATTTTCTCGAATCGCTACTCCATTAACTCAGCTGACTCGAAAAGATACAAAGTTCGGTTGGAGCGAAGAATGTGAGCAGAGTTTTCAAGAACTCAAGAGAAGACTCATTTCAGCACCTGTTCTAACAATACCATCTGGCTCGGAGGGATTTGTCATCTACAGTGATGCTTCGAGCAAAGGGTTGGGATGCGTTCTCATGCAACATGAAAAAGTCATAGCCTATGCATCAAGACAACTCAAGGAATATGAGAGGAATTATCCTACTCATGATCTAGAGTTGGCAGCTGTTGTCTTTGCACTTAAAATTTGGAGGCATTACTTGTATGGGGAGAAGGTGGAGATCTTTACGGATCATAAAAGCCTCAAATATTTCTTCACTCAAAAGGAACTCAACATGCGACAACGACGTTGGCTTGAACTGTTGAAAGATTATGATCATACCATTCAATACCATCCTGAAAAAGCGAACGTGGTAGCTGACGCATTGAGTAGAAGATCATATGCAAGTACGAGTGTAATATTGTCAACACAAAGGCCCATTTTGTGTGACTTGCAAAGGATGGAGATAGAGTTAAAGACTCCAGGGACCCATGTGATGATGGAGAATATACGAGTAGAACCAACTTTAATCGATAAAGTTAAAGCTGCTCAAGCTACAGACCTGGAGCTGATGCGTATGAGGAAGAAAGTGCAAGAAGGTGCTATGCCGGAAGCAAGAATCGATGAAGAAGGAATACTTCGAGTCAACTCCAGACTTTGTGTTTCTAACAACCCTGATTTAAAGTATGAAATCATGATGGAGGCGCACAACACACTGTTTGTAATCCATCCTGGAAGTACCAAAATGTATCATGATCTTCGTCATACATTTTGGTGGAGCAATATGAAGAGAGAGATAGCGTTGTTTATCTCAAGGTGTCCAACTTGTCAACGAGTCAAAGCGGAGCATCAAGTACCAAAAGGTCCATTGCAACCACTTGAAATTTCAGAATGGAAGTGGGAGCACATTACCATGGATTTCGTTACCGATCTTCCTAGGGTTTCTCAAGGTATTGATGCGATTTGGGTCATTGTTGATAGATTGACCAAGTCTGCTCATTTCTTACCGATACGAGAAACTTATACACTTGAACGTCTTGCTCGTATGTACATAAACGAGATTGTAAGACTGCATGGTATGCCAGTATCCATAGTTTCTGACCGAGACCCAAGATTCACTTCACGATTTTGGGTTAGTTTACAAAAAGCTATGGGCACGGATTTACGATTTAGTTCAGCATATCATCCTCAGACGGACGGACAATCAGAGAGGACTATTCAAACTCTAGAAGATCTATTAAGACTCTGTGTCTTTGACTTCAAGGGAAGTTGGGACAAGTTCTTACCATTGGTGGAGTTTTCCTACAACAACAGTTATCAAGCAAGTATTGGCATGGCTCCATTCGAAGCATTGTATGGAAGAAAATGTCGTTCTCCAGTATGCTGGGATGAGGTGGGTGAAGCAACGTTGTTGGGACCGGAGTTGGTACGTATGACTACAGAAAAGATTCAAACGATCCGACAACGTATAAAAACCTCACAAGATCGACAAAAGAGTTATGCTGATCTTCATCGAAAGGACGTGGAATTTGATGTAGGAGATCATGTGTTCTTACGTGTTGCTCCATGGAAAGGAGTTACGAGATTTGGAAAGAGAGGAAAGCTCAATCCTCGATTCATCGGTCCATTTTTAATCCTCGATCGAGTAGGAACTGTGGCTTATAGACTCGCTTTACCGCCAAGTATGTCTCGTGTTCATAACGTTTTTCACATATCCATGTTACGCAAATATGTGGAAGACCCGAACCACATTATTGAGTTAGAACCGGACGAAATAGCGGAGGATTTGACGTATGAAGAAGTTCCTGTTCAAATCTTGGATAAGAAGGAACATATTCTACGCTCCAAGGTTATACCTCAAGTCAAAGTTTTGTGGAGAAACCACGATGTTGAGGAAATGACTTGGGAGTTAGAATCTGAAATGAAATCAAGGTATCCTTACCTCTTCGACATACCAGGTACGTACCCTAATTTCGAGGGCGAAATTTCATAAGAAGGGGAGGTTGTAAGACCCCAACTTTTATAAATAAAGATGAATTTTCTATAAATATCATTTTTGAATATTATGGAGTTAATTTGATATAATGTTATAGTTGTGGGTAATATTTATAAATTTTGTAAAGTACGCAAGTTGTTATATAATATTCGATTGGTCGGGGAATATTCGTTTTAACAGGGAATATTCGTACAACGACACAATCATTGGTGGACCCCACAACGAAATTATTGTCGGATTGAGAAAACGACAAAAATATTTTATTAAAAATAACGGCGGAAATTTTACCATTGTTACTGTTGAACTACTCGGTAGTAAAAGTACAGTAATACGTGTGGTTGCATAGTAGCACACGGTATTGATTATTAATGCTTATGTGAGAAGTCACTCAGTTTGATTCAATTATTGTCAGTTAATAATATGAATTATTTAGCGATAATGACGTTTTGTTTTATTCGTATTATTAACGTAATAAAACAGAAACATCTTTTTATATAAAACAGAATACTTTATTAAAGTTATTCTATAAATAGAATATATTATATTTTATTTAAAAGATTTTTCTTTAAATATGGACCGTCAGATTAAAGTAATCAATCTGGACCGTTCATGACTTAGTTACTATGCATTCTATTTTTCTATAAATAGCAGCTCATTCCTTCATTATTTCTTACGAATTCACTGAACTCTAGAGAGAGAAATTATAGAGAGAAACTATAGAGAGAGAGAAGAAGAGTATTCTGCTACTTAACTACTTCCTTATTTCAGCTCTTCTTTAAAACGGTAAGGGGTGTTATTCTTTCTTATTCATGAAGAGAACTGTTGTTATTCCATTTCTTATTATTCTGTTGTAATAACCTGTATACGCGGTCTACCCTATACTTGGTGACATTCTTCTATTATTCTGTTGGAACATCCTGTCTGTGTGTTTTACACCGGACCTGGTTCCGTTTTTATTATTATTCTGTTGGAACATCCTGTCTGTGTGTTTTACACCGGACCTGGTTCCGTCTTTGTTATTATTCTGTTGGAACATCCTGTATGTGTGTTTTACACCGGACCTGGTTCCATTATTTATTATTCTGTCGGAATATCCTGTCTGTGCGTTTACGCCGGACCTGGTTTCATTATTTATTATTCTGTTGGAATAACATGTCTGTGCGGTCTATCGCATGCATGGTGATTTCTTTTGTTATTCTATTCCTTATTGTACTCAGTTGGTTAAGTTTTGACTTCTATACTCCATGAAATTTGTGGAATATCCTTGATAATTGCGTTTCATCCAGTATCTTTTCATGAAAATATTCTTCTAAGCATTCTTGAATTTCACTCCACAAAGCAGTATCATGTTGACAATTTGGACGTTGTTAATTCTTGGATAAATTAATTCTTGAACTTGTTTTATTGAATTCTTATATCATTGTCATCATTCTCATGTTTATAAAATGTTGAAAGTCATCTGTGGCCTGTAGTGCATAGATGGACTTGGTATGATTATGACCAGGGATTATTCGGTATAATCATGACCGTAATGTTACAAATGATGTGGTAAAAGTCCTCATTGGCCCGTAGTGCATTGATGGACAGTTGTTGGCATGATCATGACCATTAATGAATACACGAATATCCTTGGCCGTAGTGCAAGGGTGATTCGATGATGTGGATTATTTTATTAAGCTGAGTCCCAGCGATCACAGTGTTGAAAAACCTTTTGAATCATAAAAGATAGTAGAGTTTATTTTCTACTTGACTCTTTTAATGGATTGCTTGTTCCGCTGCAGTTAAACTTGATGTCTATTATATTTTATCAGTTTAACATTGTTGAAGGCTAATGATAATTTATTCTGCATTATCTTAGTCATAATATTTCTTACTGGGCTAGTTGAGCTCACCCTTTTTTTCACTGTTCTCTTCAGAAAATGAGAACGTAGCTGGGGTAAGTCGGGGAACGGAGTGATGGTTCGAATGATAGTATTAGTTAGTAGTCCTCACTATTCTATGTAATAGTGTGTTAATAAATGTAATGAAGACTCCTTTTGAGTATGAATACTCTCTAGAAGATAATATTTGTATTCAAACTCGCAGTTTATGTTTTGTCGTATTGTACACAACAGTTGTATTAGTAAATTGTATTTGTATTCTGTACTTTGTATCTGACGACCCAAGATGAGTGATGTATATCTAATTTTGGGGGTGTCACAACCGCGAATGTTATAAATAATATTTAAATATTTCTATTCACGATATATTTATATATGTGAACATTGTGATATAACATTCACTACACCAAAAATGTCCTTTAATGAAGGACAAATCTTTCACAAGACATACTATATCACTTACAAGTGATTTATTGCGAAGAAATATTTCTTTTACACAATTGCTCGCATTAAACCTCCTCGCAATTGGGTATCCTTCGCTAAGGAGTAACTAAATATTTTTTGTGAAGGATATATTGTGACTGACTTTTTTATTCACAAATTGTATTTGGTAATGGAATATTGTTATTTAGTGAAAGATTGATTTCCTTCACAAATAATATTTTAAGAATGACTATTTGAAATTAGTGAATAACTTGATTCCCTTACAAATAATATATTGTGAGGAACAAATTTATTTAACGAGAGATAATATTTTCATTCACTAATTATAAATTGAGAATCTTTCTTCAAATTAGTGAGACAAAAATTCCTTCACAAATTATAAATTTATAAATAAAAAATTAGTTGCTAAATAATCAAAATTCATTGAAAATTATAATTGATTTTTAAATCATTGATTTCATATTTATTATTATTATTAATCTCTATAAGAAATATTAAATTTATTTTTCAAGTAAATATAAATATTGCCATACTTTTTTTCAAACTAATTGATATGCTAATGCATAAAGAATTAATAAAATCAAAACTTCTCATATAAATAGATCATAATACTCGAGTCACAATAACTATAAAATTTGTTATTGTATCTTTGTCTCACAAGGACCATAGTACCTACAAATTTTTTTAACTAACATAAGAAAACTGAAAGGATAACAATGAACTAGAAGAAATAAAGTGTGACATGTTAGATCCACTTCATCTTCATTTTCTTCAAGAAAATTAAGGTTAGGCATGTAAACTTCATGCTGCAATAAAAACACCAAAATTCAATTTCAATAAGATGAGGAATAAGAAAAGATGAAACTGGTAAACTTCAATTAAAAAAAGAAAATAAAATAAAAATCTATTTTAGCAACAGACAATAATCCTAAACTAGTACAAAGAACTCACTACGAAACTAGAGTTGGTTGCACAACTACTTTCTCTAGCAGCAGTTACATAAAGTGAAAAATGTTAAATATAAAAAAAAATAGGAAGATAGTTAATCAGGTAGTAAAATTTAAGGGGAGAAAAACAAAAGGAATAGGTATTGAGTTAATTTCTCTAGATGCTACACCAAAGTTATGCTGAGGCTAACAGAGTTATGTATGAAATAGTAGGATAAAGGAGAGAAGTTGATCCACACCACAAAAACATATGCTATATTTGTATGAATTTCTAGAGCACATAACAATATATAATCTATCTTAGTTTAATGAATAATTCAATGAAAATAAATGCATGATAAGACGAAGCTCAAGAAAACATGAATTAATTACCTGATCAGTTCTTTTAATTGGAGGGGGAGGAAGTTGATCTTCACCAAGTCTAATGTAATTGTTATAACCAAATTTTCTTAAGACAGTCCATGTTGTCTCCAAACGGCCTTTTTCTATGAATAGTGCATGGAGAAAGAGGAATCCCGTAAGAGTAAGACCACGATCGTTGACACCTTCTGGCAGTTTTTCTTGCACAACCCTCTTGACACCCACTATTTCAGAAGGTTGTAATGGAGCATTGAAACACTTGACCTGTTTACAATCAATACTAAATATCCCAAAATCTCGATTACAAGACAGTTTTGTGAAAATAGAACTCATCAGGAAGCACATCAATAATAGACTTCAGAAAAACAAAGACCTCTGAGCATACAACATATGGAAACAAGAAATGAGACCTGAAAATCATTTAATTCCGCATCGCTGAGGGCACCGTCCCTAGACCTGGCAAACGGGCCCAAAGCCCACGGGCCGGGTCGGGCCGGCCCGCCAAAAAGCGGGCTTTGGGCCGTATTTTTTTGGCCCACAAAAGCCCGGGCCTTTTTGGCCCGGCCCGCCCGCGGGTTTTGCGGGCGCAAAAAAGTGCCAAAAAATAGGCATAAACCACCTTCGGCCCGCGGGCCGACCCGCCCGTGAGCCCGTGGGCTATGGGCTTACTTTTTTTGACCCGTGAAAATCTGAGCCTTTTTGGCCCGGCCCGGCCCGGCCCACGCCCGCCCGTTTGCCACCTCTAACCGTCCCTGTCATGATCACATATAATGAATATTCTTTTTAAAACCCCAATGCATCATGGCTTCAGAGTTTGTGCATCCTTGGAGCCGTGGGATGAAGCACTGCTTTCTGGGAATAGTAGAAAACCTCAGGGATCTGCAAACAAAGAATTTTTTAAGCTCTCATTACAATCCACAATGTCATTTACAGTGCAACAATGGATGGCACAATGGCCGTCCAAGAAAGTATTAAAGTCAATCAGATGCTTATTCCCATTGAAACAAAAGCAATTCAGCTGTACCTGGATATGTATTGATGAAAAAGATACATTTGAAACCAAAATGATCATGTAGTGAAAATAAAAGGCCCTACCATTGTATATGCTGAAGTATGCGACTTTAATTTTGGCTGCAGCGTGTTTACTCATTTTGAGGGTTATACGATGGCTTCCAAGAAGGATCATTTTCTTCTGCCAGAGCATGCGAGACTCACATTCCTTCACTAGTCATAACTGTGATTAACAATTTCATTCAAAATCACAGTTGCTTAAGAAATTCACCAACAAATAACTCCAATTCTTTTAACACCAACAGTATTTGTGAGACACCGGGGGACATTTATGTTAGTGATAGGGGCAGTAGATTAAAATTAGAAACGTCAGCCTGGCTCAGTTCAAAGAAAAAAGAACTAAAAACCCAGTCCACATCTAAAGGAAGAGAACTTGCACATGTAATGGTTCAAACTTCACACAGTGGATCTTTTAGGTATGTTCGAGGTTCCCAGCCAACGACACTTAATATCCCCATGTTTGGCATCCAATATTTTATCAACTATCACTCTCCCACATAAAAGTATATAATTACTAAGAATTTCATTTACGTGCTTAATTTTCTGCCTTTTTCCTGACTGGGATAGATATTTACACTCCAAATACCCCCCCCCCCCCCGCCACAAAAAAAATTCAAAGAAGACCAATTTTAAAATCAACATATATATTGTGTTGATTAATACAATATGATATCCTATGAACTACTTATTCCAGCTAATAAATCAATTATTGGCATACTACATATACAAATTTCATACTATATTTCATTCTGAGTTTGCTCAATTGAAAAATATATGGAAAAACAAAAACCCAGAAAAATACTAAACCAAGAAGCAACTGAACCAAGTATTCATAAGCCATAACCATTACAATAAGCTGAGATTGTGGTTCAGTTCAACTTTCATGTGCATCTCTGTTCCTAAATTTTCTCTGGGTTCTTTAATGGCTAACAAAAAAATAGAATAGCAAGACAGAAGCAACATTCACAATCATATATTTGGAGTTTGTTCACATAATAAGTAATTCAATGTATAATCTAGAAAATAAGGTTTTAAAATTTAACTACAGTATGATTTTATTTTATTTTTAAAATCTTAAAAATTACATTTGCAAATGCATCGCTAGACTCTAGAGTGTACTTATTTGTTGTTATCATTTCACTTTTTGCGTCTTCTCAACTTGAGTTTGAATTGAGAAACTTTGAGAAATGAGTTGATTATCACCACCAACTCTTAGATTTTGTGAAGCAGTTATACCCAGTTACTGAAACGTCGTGAACCACCACCTACGGTGAACTCCTACCGCTGGAAAACCACGCATAGAATATAGAGAGAGAGGTTGACAGAGAAGTGAAGAAAGCAGAAGCCTAAAGAGCAGATTGAGGGTCGTATAGTTTTCTATAATTGGTACTATGTCTATATTTGCATTTACATTTCCATATTCATTATTGGGTTTTGCATAATAGGGGTCTAAAGCTAAATTCTTTATACTGTTAATCGGATAGGATTGAAATTGAGGTGTTTTGGTAAGAACTGAGATTTCCCCCATAAATATAAGAGTAAGAAACCATTAATTTCTTTTAATGATTTGGGAATTAGGAAAACTATCACTTTATTCTCTGAATTGGTGGAATGGCAGAAATATTTGTGTTTGTATGTAAACAGTGAGTTACAGAGATGTTTATATTTGCACTTTTAGGTGAATAAGAGTGTATTTGAATCTAACTTTTCTATATAATGTCAAATTGAATTTTACTTGGTAGCTGTACTTTGAGAAGGAGATTCATTATTATTTGATAAGAACACCACTTGTTGTTCCATTATGGAATTTTGACTTGTTTGTAATAATTTGAAAGGTGGGGAAGCCTCTTTTTTATTTTGTCCCCTACAGGGCCATGTCATGTATTTGTATGACTATGTAAATTGTAAAGATGCATGCGTAACGTACATAACTTTTGTTATTTTGTTGTTTATTATGTATGTGTTTGGATCATAGTGCATAGGAGGATATGAACTTATAAATATTTATATCTTAAATCCATTAGGACTTATTGGTTTTACTTAACAAGAATGTGCAATGGTTTAGATGATAACTGCATATTTATTCCTTTCACCCATGAAACTAGGAAAAAAAAATTCTTGGTAAAATAAAAAAGTTTGGGGGCACAACCAGATTATGGAAATCCTGACTTGGGCGTGATGGGGAGCACATATGTGCTCCCTCAAGTAAAGTTTGAGCCATATCCTGAACGCTAGCCCTACCTAAGGCATAGTGGAATAAGCCGGTAGTCTTGGATTAGTGAGCATAAGTCTAATGCCCGAAAGGCTTAAACTCCTGACCTCTTTGTTCACCAAACTTTTCTACTAAAAAAAATGCTTAATCATATACAGAAGCAGAATTAGAGGATAGATAACACCATTCAGAATCATATACAACTATATATAGAGTGAGTAAATAACGTACAGAAATTGAATCAGAGGATACCGGCCGTCCACCATTTTTTGTCACCGGACTGCGATCCTAACCTCGGCACGCCAAATCCAAACTCAAACTCCTTGGCCCTGAACCCTCAATCTTCCCATTCCCCAAAGAAACCCTTCTCAAATTCATCTCTGGCAGCTTCACCTTTGGCTTAAAATTCTCTGTCCTCCCCTTATTTCCAGCCCCAATCAGCAACGAATCGCTCCCAATCAAATCCTTCGGATCCCAAAGACATTCTCTCATCTTCGGCACCGGCTTCACTCCGCGAAGCACCGGAACAGGGGACCCCGAGTCAATCCGAATCACGTGTATGAACTGCCCGAGTTGAATCTTATCACTCATTATCAAAATCCACATCACTCTCCGACACCGATACGTAAGCGAGTGAACCGAATCGGAAACCCTCAAATAAAACCCCTTGCTCTGCCAATATCGTCGGCGCCGGCGAGCGATGACGCCGATTACTTGGAGGTGAGGTGACCGGTGTTCGCCGGCGACCTTAGCGGTCTTGTTGTGGATGTTTTGGAGGAGTTTGGAGAGAATTCCTGGGGTTAAGGACGCCATCGATGAGGGAGAAATTGAATACTGCAATGGGGGATTACCATTACAGAGAAAGAAAGGGGATTGAGCTGCGTATCGAATCTCAATAGGATGTCCGATTGGGATGTTGGTTTGTGAAAAGAAAGTTGATGCAGAGGGAGGGGGTAAGGGTAGCGTAGGCGTAGGGTCAAGGGTATGATTTGGGCGAGATTTCAATTTGTGTGAGTGAAATAGGATTGTTTAGACTAAGTTAGAAAAATTGACATAAATTTAGGTCATTGAATTAAAATTAGAATCCATCTTAACCATTTTTGTATTTTCTCAAATTTTAAAGTGGGAAAAGATTCAAAATGAGTTCTGTTTTATTATATAGATATTGTAAATTACAATTATTATAAATAAATTTAATACTGTAAAAAATTTAATGTATTTATATTATAATTTATATTCACCACAATTAATTCTAAAAAATTATTTAAAACAAAACAGCGACCGATTTTATCTCTCGCAAAAAAATTATGATCAATAATAAATAGTGAGCAATAATTTCTTCACTAATAATTTTTTTTCTCGCAAAATTTCATCATAAATTGGCACCAAAAAACCTTCTATCACGTCAATTTTGTGAGGAAAAAACTATAAATTGTAAAGAATGTTTCTTTCGCTAATAACTATATTGTCACTATATTTTTTTCTTTCACTGTTCATTCGCTAAAAAACTCTTCATGTGAAGGAATAAATTTCTTCACAAAATTTCCTTCGCCACATCCCTAATTTCTTGTAGTGAGTTTGATGTAAATTGAATAGGTTATAAATAGTAATGTGGTGGGAAATGAATAAGTAATGAGAATGAGAATAAGCTTAATGTAAGCTTGTGAGATATGCCTAGTGTGACAAAGTGATGGAATAAACATTAATTAAATAATTCAATGAATGAATAATTAAAGGAATTAAATTGTATGTGCAATGATTTGATATTATATAGTAGCTGTGACGCCCCCAAATTCAGGTACTTGAAACCCGAACTCGGTGCTTCACGATATCATTTATATGAGCGGAATAATACTAATAATAATAACAATAATATAAAAATTAAACTTAATTTATATTTATCAGAGTTTAATCCCAAGTACGCCACCTTTACTATAATTACTTACATGATAGATAATACATATCATTGTCTTAATACAGTTTAACTGTTACAAAAGATACCATTAAACATAATCTGTTTTCTTTTCTTTTCACTAGTTCTTGTCTGAACCTTCAAGTTGATCACGCTTAGCTGAAAATATTTAAATAAAGCAAGAGTGAGCATTTAAGTGCCCAACAAATAATAACAATTATAAATATAATTAGCGGAAAGAAATAAATATTTTTTTTGTACATCACTTCTACAACGAATTTATAGTTGTGAAGTAAACTGAACCGATAATAATAACATAACAATTTTATATCAAATTTTTGAAACTACGTATTGACTATATATATAGGGTAGTCGACATACTATGAACATTGTTTTTAGTTTTCGCTAAGGTTTAGCAGAACTTCATCCGCAAATCGTCATAACTTACAGGCACGAGGGTGATCTACCCAATGTGCCATGTATTAATCAATACTACATTACAAGAACGATATTATCGTTCACTCTGTCCGCCTTGGGCGCATAAAAATTTTACCGTGATCGGGATGTTCATACTTAGACTGGAATTCGAATCAAAATAATTTGATTGGATACAAAAAGATTTTAACTTATTCAACGATATTTCTGAATTTGTGTCTAACTGGGTCAAATAGCTTAGACAATATATATATATATATATATATATATATATATATATATATATATCAACATGTGATTAAATACAATGATTATCCAAGTGGGGACACTTGTATAACCATGTTTAGAAATTTACGAACAGAATATATATCTGAATTACCATATACTAACATGTTGATAAACAATGATCGGATATAGAATATATCACAATAGGGTTAATAATATAGCATAATAATAATATAATTTTAAAACTTCTTACTCATGTCCAGTGCATAAAGGAAATGCAGAGGTAAGATACTTGCCTGATGCGTTGCTTACAGTTCATAACTTAGTTTTATCGTTTATCTCACGACCTATCATTAATAAGATCGTTTGATCGATTAGAATAACATACTATAACACATAACACTGCTTATTGCAGTCAGCACATAACTAATCATATTGTCACATATGTTTAACAACTATTGAATCACAAATAAACACATATCTACTTAAAATATCTAAGTCCAGATCAATTTCTGAAACATGTCGGCGTACCGACAGCCTTATCGGGTATTTATCGAGTCTAAGACTCTATCCCGTAACTCAATATTTATAAGTATCAGTCATATTATTTTTAAATGACTTAAGATAATTTTAAAACATTTATTATAATTTATCATGAATTTTCAAACATCGGAATCATTATTAAATAATTTAAATATTAAACAATTCTATTATCATTAATATTTAATTAATATTAAACTATTAATGAAATCATTTCTAAAATATTAAAGTTATTTATAATAACTTAGAATATTTTTAAAGTATTAATGTTTCATTTATCAAAATATTAAAAGTCATTAATTATAACTTAAAATATTTTTAATTCATTTATATCCTTTTTAAATGATTTTTAAATTAATAAAACCATTTTTAAACTATTTATTTAATATAATTATTAAATAAACTTAATATCATTAATAATAAATTAATAATTATTAATATTAAATTATTAATGATATTATTCTTTAAATATTAAAAGTTATGTTTTATAACTTAAAATATCTTTAAACACTTTATTTTCATTTAAAATAATTATTATACTATTAAAATCATTTTTAAACTAAATTATTTAATATAATTATTAAATAACTTTAATATCATTAACAATAATTAATTAATAAAATTTATCTTTAAATATAAAAAGTTATATTTTATAACTTAGAATATTTTTAAATACCTTATTATAATTTAAAATGATTTTTAATATAATAAAATCATTTTTAATCAATTTATTTAATTCATTTAGTAAATAACTTAATTATCATTAATATTAATTTATTAATGAAATTTATCACAAAATATTAAAAGTCATTAAAAATAACTTAAAGTATTTTCTTATATCATAATATAATTTTAAATAATTTTTCAAGTATTAAAATTATTTTTAACTAATTTATTTAATAATATAATTAAATAAATTAAATACTTTTAATATTCTAAAAATATTAAATATTTATGAAATATATTTAAAATAATTAAAAACTAATTTTCAGAATTTAAAATAATTTTAAATAATTTATTTGGTATTTTTAATAATTAAAAACTATTTTTTTCTATTTATTTATTAATTTTCGAAAAATAATATATTATCTGTCGCTAAAGACCACCTATAGCGACAGAACTGTCGCTATAGGTGTTCTTCATGTTCTTGGCCAAAACCCAGAACACCATAGACAGTTTCGAGGGGCTTGGTTTGACCAAACGTAAATCTTAGCTCGTAACGTTTCTGGGATTTCTGCTCGTCATACCTTGTAGTAGTAGTAACATACTACAAGATCCAACCATCAACATGATCACAAAGCAACTAACAAAGGAGATCTAATCGTCTAAAGTGGTTGTCAGAGCTGTTCTTCATTTTCTGGGTTATCCAGAAATGAAGAACAGTTCGACTGCTCATATTGGGGCTTCCACAACTTGTGCTCTAGGTGATGTTTTAGTGATTTAAGAGGTCTAGGTTGTAGAACACATGTAGTACCACATATCTATCACTAAACATTATCATAACAACAACACAATCATAAAGATACATGCCGGTGAAAGGCTGTCAGTCGTCATGTTCATCAGTTTTCTGGGTTACCCAGAAAACCGTTGTCATGAACTTCTGCCCTCCTTTTACCAGCCACAAAATCCTGTATACTGGATATCTGAAGTCACTAAAAGTATGGATCGATAGTTAAATTAACATACTATAACATGGATTCAACAACAAACTCAAAACATAAATACACTGAAAGATCTAGCCGGTTTAAAACCATGTCAGGCCGGTTCTGGGCTGTTTCTGGGTTACCCAGAAACATCCAGTCATGGCTGGTCAACGCATTTTGACCTTAAATATCTTGCAATATATGATCGATACGACCCTGATTCAAGTTCTAGATCCTAGACCACATAACATACTACAAGTATAAACCTTCAAAACACAAAAATCATAAACAGGATGAGATTTACAGCCTCTGACATTTGATGTTAGACCACAAAATAAAAGTTTTCCAGATTTTGTAAAATACTAAATCCGAGCCTCTAAATGTTATGGATCTAACATCTAGCAACCCAGATCACCAATAGACACTACTAACAACATATTCTAACACTCAAATATAACATCTAACAACAAAAAATTGGACAGATTTTTGAGTAGGGTTTATACCTTCTATGATTAATTTTTGATTTCTGGCTTCTGATTTGGTTATTGGATTTCGTGGGGCTTGGTTCTTGATTGATTTGTCTTGATATTTTCGTGGGTTTTAGAGAGAGAGGCTCAAGGTTGAGTTTGTGAGCAAAATAAGCTAGCAAAATGAATTTCTCTCCCTCCAAATCTATTTATACTACATAGATGCAATGAATCTAACATGTGACGCCCCCAAATTTAGGTACTTGAAACCCGAACTCAGTGCTTCACGATACCATTTCTATGAGCGCAATAATACTAATAATAATAACAATAATATAGATTATCAAATTTAATTTACATATTATCAGAGTTTTAAATCCCAAGTACGAAACCTTCAAACATTCGATTCATTACATGATAATTAATATATATCATCATTACCCTAATAAAGTCTAGTTATTACAAAAGACAGCCTTATCATTCATTCAGCGACCTTCCCTTTCCCTTTGTTCTTAGAAGAGCCTCCAAGTTGTTCACCTTTAGCTGAAAATATTTAAATTTAAGCAAGGATGAGTATTTGGGTGCCCAGCAAGTAATAGCAACAATAATAGTTAGCTGAACGAATTAAATGTTTTCTTTGAACGATACTTCTACAACGAATCAACAGTTGTAAAGTAAACTGAACCGATAATAAACAACATATCATTTCGATTTCAATTTTTTGAAACTACGTACTGACTATAAATGAGGATCAGTTGACAAACTATGAACATTATTTTCTATTTTCGAAAAGGTTAAACAGAACTTCATTTGTAAACCGTCATTACTTATGGGCACGGGGGGTGATCAGCCCGTTATGCCCTGTATTGATCAATACTACATTAAAGGACGATATTTTTGTCTAGCATTCCCGCCTTAGGCGCATAAAAGTTTCCCATATTTGGGATGTTCATACCAGTCTTGAATCCAAACCAAAATAATTTAGTTGGATAAAGTTTTATCTTGTTCAACAACAACTTTAAATATATGTCTAGCTGGATCAAATAGCTTAGACGACTTTTAATTCAACTTATACATACTGAACACCGATAAGTATGTATCAACATGTGATAAAATATAATGATTATCCAAGTGGGGACACTTGTATAACCATGTTTTAGAAATTAACGATCATAATATATAATTTGATCAATAATAACAGAATAAAAGAACTTGTACAACAATTATAGTTTAATAACTTACTTATACAGAATCATTGCATAAGTATATACAAAGGTTGAAATATTTGAACAATTGAAATGAACAATTCAGATATTATCTTACGCATGTCCGTTGCATAAAGTAAATGCAAAGAGTTAGATACTTGCCTTGTCTGCTGCTTACACAACTTAGATTTATCTTTTCTATTAAGCCCTATCATTAAATAGATCATTTGTCTGATTAGAATAACATATCATATCATATAATACTGCTTATTACAGTCAGCACATTCTCTAATCACATTGGCACATATGTTTAACAACCATTGAATCACAAATAATCACTTATCTGATCACATTATCTAAGTCCTCAAATATCTTGTCAGAGCTGTTCTTCATTTCTGGGTTTTCCAGAAATGAAGAACAGTTCCTACTGCCTTCATTCGATAATTATATCTTTCTGTACAGGTATGATTTATGTGATTTAACACTTTCAATGTGAAAAAGACATGCAAAAGAAGAGATCTAATACATAAAACACATATAACATCAACAGAATCTATAGATACATGTCGGTCAAACGTTGTCAGAAAAATCGCTCTTGAAGATTTCTGGGTTTTCCAGAAATCTTCATAAGCAGTCGGTTAAGCCTACTTTGACCGTCGATTACTTTGATCATGTTGACATTTAGGTGATATAAAGGTTTAACAATGAAGTCGATATAACATATTATAACACGGATACAACAAAACACACAAATCACACAACACTAAATAGATTGGGACTCATGAACAAGCTGTCAGACCCATCTGGTAACTTCTGGGTTACCCAGAAACAAAAACTAAATGGTCAACGCCTTTTGACCGATCATTACATCCGGTCTATTGCTTTCTAAGGTTCAAGCGTGTTCTGGACTTGTAGTCCTTATGTCAAACTATAATATCAATACCCTTATACCTCATAACGGCTTATCAGCAATGAGATCAAGGCCAGTCAAAGTCACTGCCCAAACACGTTCTTCAATTTTCTGGGTTTCCTAGAAAACTAATTTCGTGTTCGGTCAATGGACTTTGACCGTGAATAATTTTTTATATATACGCTCAATGATCATGAAATCACTTTCAACCTACTACCAACATTACATAGAACAACTTCTAACCTTTAAAACACAAAACAAATAAACAAGCACAGATCTACGAGGACTGACATTTGATGTCAGACAACAAAAATAAAAATTTTCAGATTTTTGAAAACACCAATTTTGTGTATTTAAATGTTATGGATCCACTAAATACCAACCCAGATCATGGATTAACACAACATATGACATGTTTAAACATAAAAATAACAAATCTATCATAGCATACAAGATCAAAATTTTGACTTAGGATTTTATACCTTTATGCCTCAATTCTTGATTCTAGCCTCATGATCTGTTAAGGGAAATCGTGGGGCTTGTTTTGTGACTGATTTTACTATATAAGTTCATGGGTTTTGAGAGAGAGAGAGAGAGAGCCTTGGTTGATAATAATTTGAGCAAATGGGCCATAATACATACTTTTCTCTCTCTTGGACTATAAATATGTCTTAGATGCATGCATTGGCTGAGGTTATGTGCCTTGTTGCTGAGATTTGTCAATATAGAGCACATGGGGTTGTTGGATTTGGTCACCAACTTCTCCTATTGTCAAAACCTACAAATATAGCTTTAATAATACAAACGAGGCATTTTTATCATTTGGTAAATCATTTAAGTGGCAAAATTGTAATATTGGCAAACCCTTAGGGTTTAGGGTTTGGGTTAGGGTTTGAACCATTTTAGGGTTTAAAAATAATTTCCTAGAATTTCTAATTTAGGGTTTGTAAAAATAAAATAAAATAATAAATTTTAGTTTCTAAAATACAAAATTAAGGTTTCTTAATTAATTAGATTTTTAATTACTTAACACCTTAGTAATTAGATTTAAGATACACTAATTAACATTAAGCTTTCCAAATCAATAATTAGGGTTTATAATTTACAATTAATATCTCCTATAATTAGGGTTTTCCTAATAGCATCCAATATTTATAATACACATCATACACCACATAACATAGTTTCTTAACAGATTTTAAAGTCTCATATGACTTCGAAATTAGGGTTTAACAGTAATACTAGGGTTTTGTCATATAACGCCATAATTGACCAACCATTATCGGTCCAGGTATACAGTACATATTAATAGCACTGAAAAATCAAAAATATAATTAATATTATATTATTATCATACCTTGACAATAATCCAAAATTAGGGTTTGGATTCCGTATCTGATTTATTCTTCATATTTAAACTTAATAATCAAGGTAAAATAATTAACTTAATAATCTGTACCAAAAATTCATATAATAAAATAATTATTATAATTATTCTAAAAATCACTTTATATATTATTTAAATAATATATGATTATATTTTTTTATGGAAAATAATTAATAAAAATATTTCTACTATAAAATTAATTATTATAAGAATATACTTTATAATAATCACAATTCTAAAATAAAATTATTTGTAAATGTTTATGTAATAAATATATTTTTATTTACCATATAAATACATATACTCATTATCTTGTACAAATCCTCGTCTTTAATATATATATAAAAAAAATTTATACGCAAAATTTCTTATTTATTTATGTAGAAAATATCGGGTTGTTACATTCACCTCCCTTATAAAGATTTCGTCCCCGGAATCACCATTTTAAAAACCTATACATACACGGTTACATAGTATACACAATCTTTGCAAGTAGATCTCGATCAACTTTGATCGAACTGATCTTTAACTATTCACATAAAGCATGTCTTTCTGATTAAACAGAAAAATTGGTTTCTAAAAGAACTCGAATTCCTTTTCAAAATTTCTTTATAAAATAATTTACTATAAAAGTTGTATGAATAATACCTGGTATTGCAGTGCCAGCTGCTGCCGTATCCTGGACTGTCATGTTGAAGACCCTTGCAGTAGATTTTGTCGGCTTGCTAGATGATGTTGGTCCTGTGATTGCCAAAATTTCGCCGCTTTTTCCCATGTTCCCGCTTTCTGCCTCCGTCCTCCTTTTCGGACAGTCCTTCACCTTATGCTCCTTTGATCCGCACAGAAAATACCCATTAATAGTTCTAGGATTGGGGCAGTTGGGAGAGATATGGCCCTCCTGCCCACACTTAAAACATATAAATTTACCTTTCAGGCATTCCCCCAAATGGTTCTTGCCACAGTTCCCATATTGTACTAGCGGCTTCTTCTTTGTACCTTCCTGCTTCACCTGTATACCCCCAAAGTTGTTTCCCTTCCTTTTTTCACTCCTATTTCCACTGTTTGTTTCCACCTTCCCAGATCCCTCAACCTTACCCTTATTCCTTCTTTCTTTGTTGTATAGGCTCATGGCCTCACTCCCCCTCCTCAGCAATAATAGCTTTCTCCATGAGTGCTGTAAATGTAGGGATTTGCAACACTGCCACCTTGTTGTAGAGCCAGGGTTTTAATCCCAGCTCAAACCTTCGTGCTTTTCTAGCCTCCGTATCAACTTGATGCGGAGCAAACCTAGCCAACTCATTAAACTTAGCGGCGTATTCGGGCACCGTCATATTTTTCTGTTTTAATTCAAGAAATTTTACTTCCATCCTAGCCTGCATACTAGATAAAAAATAGTTTTCAAAAAATAAAGTTTTGAATCTTTCCCATGTAACTAAACCTTCTCCTGCTCCAGCCCTCGCCTGATTCGCTTCCCACTAAACATTTGCCTCACCCTTCATCATGTAGGTGGCAAAAGTGGTCTTTTGCCCCTCAACTACCCTAGCTAATACAAACGCCTTTTCAATTTCTTTAACCCAAGTTTGGGCTTCAACAGGGTCAGTTGTACCTCTAAATTTGGGCGGTCCTACAGCTTTGAAGTCCTTAAAGTTTGCCAAGCGATTGTCCTACTGGTTCCCTGCGGCTGGCATTCTTTGTTGCATAGCCTGAGCTACCATGTTTGCGAATTGCTGCATTGGATCTGGTTGTGGTTGTCCCTCGACGCTGTTGACAGATTCTTCTGCCCTTTGATTTCTAGTTTGACGTCTTGGCGGCATTATCTAATTAAATAAAATCATAAATTTAACTTACATTCTAAACCTTATCATATAAGTTTAATACTTTAAACTTGTTTCATCACTCAAACATAAATTCATTTTCATTAAGTCGTAGTAATTTACATAACATAGCACATACTGCTATCCCTTTGTGACTACAAAAGTCGGGATTTACAAACTTGATCATTACAAAAATTGAGAACATAACCTTACACAGACATACTAAGCACATATTACATTAAACACACCTACACAACAGAACCTATACTGCCTATTTATTACACCTTTTCCTTGGACAACTTTTCGCCTGATGACCTTCTATTCCACAATTAAAACAGACACATTGTGTTGGATTGGGACAATGAGGAGAGAAATGTCCCTTCTGTCCGCAATTGTAGCAAACATATTCCCCTTTCCTGCATACACCTTCATGTTTCTTGTCACAATTGGCACACCTTTCTATTCGATTAATTTTTCCTTGGTTGTTATGAGGATTTCCTATATCACGGTCTTTCATCTTTCTTTTCCCCTTCTTGCTCAGAGCTGCGCATGCTTTGTTGCTTTTAGTTCCAATTTGGTCAATTTGGATTTTAAGCTTATCTTGTTCTTCCATTGTTTCTATTAATGCTTTTCGCAGTTGGCTATTTAGTAGCTTTTCTATTTCCCACAACTGTTCCAAAGAGGAAACCTGGTCCCGCAGATTCTGCACTTCGGTTGATGTTTGATCAGCTCCAACTTTAATGTCTGAATCACTATCGATTTGTTCTACCATTTTCGGATCTGGTACGATATTTTCCACAATAACCACCTCATCGAGGTTGCTTTCACTCTGAGCCTCTATTTCAGCTATTGGCTTTGATATCGGCTCCTTCTTTACGATCCGAGGGTATCCTAATCTTTTTTCACCTGACATCTACACACATAAATTATCCTGATTAGCATATAGTATATACACATAGCAAATAAGAGTTTTATATAAGTTATCTTTTATTTTGTTTGACGATGAATTTATTCAATTCACCTCTTTTTTTAAACTCTATATGAGTTATTTATATTTTCAACGTTTCCCTCTGTTCTAAGGTTATAGCCTAAGGTCTATCCCACCTAAGGTTTGTAACCCTAAGCTCTGATACCATGATGTGATGCCCCCAAATTTAGGTATTTGAAACCCGAATTCAGTGCTTCACGATACCATTTCTATGAGCGGAATAATACTAATAATAATAACAATAATATAGATTATCAAATTTAATTTACATATTATCAGAGTTTTAAATCCCAAGTACGAAACCTTCAAACATTCGATTCATTACATGTTAATTAATATATATCATCATTACCCTAATAAAGTCTAGTTATTACAAAAGATAGCCTTATCATTCATTCAGCGATCTCCCTTTCCCTTTGTTCTTAGAAGAGCCTCCAAGTTGTTCACCTTTAGCTGAAAACATTTAAATTTAAGCAAGGATGAGCATTTGGGTGCCCAGCAAGTAATAGCAACAATAATAGTTAGCTGAACGAATTAAATATTTTCTTTGAACGATACTTCTACAACGAATCAACAGTTGTAAAGTAAACTGAACCGATAATAAACAACATATCATTTCGATTTCAAAATTTTGAAACTACGTACTGACTATAAATGAGGATCAGTTGACAAACTATGAACATTATTTTCTATTTTCGAAAAGGTTAAACAAAACTTCATCTGTAAACCGTCATTACTTATGGGCACGGGAGGTGATCAGCCCGTTATGCCCTGTATTGATCAATACTACATTAAAGGATGATATTTTCGTCTAGCATTCCCGCCTTAGGCGTATAAAAGTTTCCCATATTTGGGATGTTCATACCAGTCTTGAATCCAAACCAAAACAATTTAGTTGGATAAAGTTCTATCTTGTTCAACAACAACTTTAAATATATGTCTAGCTGGATCAAATAGCTTAGACGACTTTTAATTCAACTTATACATACTGAACACCGATAAGTATGTATCAACATGTGATAAAATATAATGATTATCCAAGTGGGGACACTTGTATAACCATGTTTTAGAAATTAACGATCATAATATATAATTTGATCAATAATAACAGAATAAAAGAACTTGTACAACAATTATAGTTTAATAACTTACTTATACAGAATCATTGCATAAGTATATACAAAGGTTGAAATATTTGAACAATTGAAATGAACAATTCAGATATTATCTTACGCATGTCCGTTGCATAAAGTAAATGCAAAGAGTTAGATACTTGCCTTGTCTGCTGCTTACACAACTTAGATTTATCTTTTCTATCAAGCCCTATCATTAAATAGATCATTTGTCTGATTAGAATAACATATCATATCATATAATACTGCTTATTGCAGTCAGCACATTCCCTAATCACATTGGCACATATGTTTAACAACCATTGAATCACAAATAATCACTTATCTGATCACATTATCTAAGTCCTCAAATATCTTGTCAGAGCTGTTCTTCATTTCTGCGTTTTCCAGAAATGAAGAACAGTTCCTACTGCCTTCATTCGATAATTATATCTTTCTGTACAGGTATGATTTATGTGATTTAACACTTTCAATGTGAAAAAGACATGCAAAAGAAGAGATCTAATACATAAAACACATATAACATCAACAGAATCTATAGATACATGTCGGTCAAACGTTGTCAGAAAAATCGCTCTTGAAGATTTCTGGGTTTTCCAGAAATCTTCATAAGCAGTCGGTTAAGCCTACTTTGACCGTCGATTACTTTGATCATGTTGACATTTAGGTGATATAAAGGTTTAACAATGAAGTCGATATAGCATATTATAACACGGATACAACAAAACACACAAATCACACAACACTAAATAGATTGGGACTCATGAACAAGCTGTCAGACCCATCTGGTAACTTCTGGGTTACCCAGAAACAAAAACTAAATGGTCAACGCCTTTTGACCGATCATTACATCCGGTCTATTGCTTTCTAAGGTTCAAGCGTGTTCTGGACTTGTAGTCCTTATGTCAAACTATAATATCAATACCCTTATACCTCATAACGGCTTATCAGCAATGAGATCAAGGCCAGTCAAAGTCACTGCCCAAACACGTTCTTCAATTTTTTGGGTTTCCTAGAAAACTAATTTCGTGTTCGGTCAATGGACTTTGACCGTGAATAATTTTTTATATATACGCTCAATGATCATGAAATCACTTTCAACCTACTACCAACATTACATAGAACAACTTCTAACCTTTAAAACACAAAACAAATAAACAAGCACAGATCTACGAGGACTGACATTTGATGTCAGACAACAAAAATAAAAATTTTCAGATTTTTGAAAACACCAATTTTGTGTATTTAAATGTTATGGATCCACTAAATACCAACCCAGATCATGGATTAACACAACATATGACATGTTTAAACATAAAAATAATAAATCTATCATAGCATACAAGATCAAAATTTTGACTTAGGATTTTATACCTTTATGCCTCAATTCTTGATTCTAGCCTCATGATCTGTTAAGGGAAATCGTGGGGCTTGTTTTGTGACTGATTTTACTATATAAGTTCATGGGTTTTGAGAGAGAGAGAGAGAGAGCCTTGGTTGATAATAATTTGAGCAAATGGGCCATAATACATACTTTTCTCTCTCTTGGACTATAAATATGTCTTAGATGCATGCATTGGCTGAGGTTATGTGCCTTGTTGCTGAGATTTGTCAATATAGAGCACATGGGGTTGTTGGATTTGGTCACCAACTTCTCCTATTGTCAAAACCTACAAATATAGCTTTAATAATACAAACGAGGCATTTTTATCATTTGGTAAATCATTTAAGTGGCAAAATTGTAATATTGGCAAACCCTTAGGGTTTAGGGTTTGGGTTAGGGTTTGAACCATTTTAGGGTTTAAAAATAATTTTCTAGAATTTCTAATTTAGGGTTTGTAAAAATAAAATAAAATAATAAATTTTAGTTTCTAAAATACAAAATTAAGGTTTCTTAATTAATTAGATTTTTAATTACTTAACACCTTAGTAATTAGATTTAAGATACACTAATTAACATTAAGATTTCCAAATCAACAATTAGGGTTTATAATTTACAATTAATATCTCCTATAATTAGGGTTTTCCTAATAGCATCCAATATTTATAATACACATCATACACCACATAACATAGTTTCTTAACAGATTTTAAAGTCTCATATGACTTCGAAATTAGGGTTTAACAGTAATACTAGGGTTTTGTCATATAACGCCATAATTGACCAATCATTATCGGTCCACGTATACAGTACATATTAATAGCACTGAAAAATCAAAAAAATAATTAATATTATATTATTATTATCATACCTTGACAATAATCCAAAATTAGGGTTTGGATTCCATATCTGATTTATTCTTCATATTTAACCTTAATAATCAAGGTAAAATAATTAACTTAATAATCTGTACCAAAAATTCATATAATAAAATAATTATTATAATTATTCTAAAAATCACTTTATATATTATTTAAATAATATATGATTATATTTTTTATGGAAAATAATTAATAAAAATATTTCTACTATAAAATTAATTATTATAAGAATATACTTTATAATAATAACAATTCTAAAATAAAATTATTTGTAAATATTTATGTAATAAATATATTTTTATTTAGCACATAAATACATATACTCATTATCTTGTACAAATCCTCATCCTTAATATATATATAAAAAAATTTATACGCAAAATTTCTTATTTATTTATATAGAAAATATCGGGTTGTTACATAACATGCAAGGTGTCAAAGTGGATAAGTTTGGATGATTTTTAGGCATGTGCTATAAATCTAGAGTGATGACTTGCAAGATATGGAAAGATTTGCAAGAAATCTATATTAAAAATAAATCCAAAAGGGTATTTTAGTAAACTAACAAAACATTTTAAGGGTATTTTTTTCCATGATGCTTGAATCTAGGTTTTAATCAATGGATATTAAACCTTAAGGTTTCCCAAATAATTTTTAGGGTTTAAAAATTTAAGTTTAAAGTTCAATAAAATTTTAATTAGAACTTATTAAATAAAATTTATGGTTTTTAAATAATTAGGGTTTCAAAACATAATTAGGGTTCTAATCATTATAATTTTAATTTACTAATTAAGTTTACCTTAATTAGCAATAAAATCTATCATACGCGTTATTATTCACAGTAACACAATTTCTGACTAATCAAAATCTCTGGTTTAGGTTTCCAATTAGGATTTCTAATTATTAGAAATTCAAATATCAACTAGGGTTTTAAATTTATAATTAGGGTTTCCTAATTATCATAACATTATATAACACATAACGTACATCATATAACACCGTTATATAATAGTCTTAAACTCACAATTCACAGCTACCAAATAGCTTCGAACTCGTATTCGAGTTTTAAATTAGGGTTTGGATTCCATATATGATTATTCTTCCATATTTAACCTTATTAATTAAGGTAAAATAATTAACTTAATAATCTGTACTAAAATTCATATAATAAATTAATTATTATAATTATTCAAAGAAAATCATTCCATATATTATTTAAATAATATGTAACTATATTTTCATGGAAAATAATTAATAAAACATTCCTACAATAAAAGTAATTATTATGAGAATATACTTTTTAATAATCAATAATTTTAAAATAAAATTATTTGTAAATATTCATGTAATAAATATATTTTTATTTACCACATAAATACATATACACATTATCTTGTACAAATCCTCACCTTTAAAATAAAAAAAAATTATACACAAAATTTCTTATTTATTTATATAGAAAATATCGGGTTGTTACAGTAGCTACATCTATATGATATGAAATGAAGTAGGACACTTCAATGGTAACTATATAATATAGGAAGTATTTGAATACATATGTATAAGGACTACTATGGTAGCACTATGTACAAATGAGATAATAAACTGTAACATGGTGCAATAGACCACTTCCATGACCATATTATAAGATGTAAAGTTAAGAATAACATTATTTTGTGAGATTATATTATTATAAGCTTGTGAACTATTAATTACTAAGTTCACATAATTATGTCTTGTGTGGCATAACTAGTGAAGTTAAATCAAAGGGAAAATTAATGAGAAGTATTAAAAGAAAATAAATGGTTAGTTAATAAATAATTGATATTAATTATCATTATGATAATTGAGTATATTTGAGATGATAAATTTTATGAAAAATGATGGATTGAGAATATCCAACTATTTTATAATTAGCTCAATTAAAATATTATTGGGACTAGCCCAAATGTACTTGGATTGTATGATTATGGGTATATAAACCCCTAATTTATCATATGGTAATAACATTAAGTCATTAAAGGTAAGCTTGTAAGTCCAAAAGGAAGTAAACATAGGTGTCTTAAATACCCATTTTGTTAATGCTGAGAAACCAAATTGGTTGTCCCATTTTGTGAGTCTCATCTCCTTTATCATGTGAATAAGCTATTGGCCTAGCCTACCTCTTCAACTCTCAAACTCAGTGAAATGAAAAAGGCTACAAAGTTTGCAATCATGGTGATGATGAAGGGAGTGATGGAGGAAGAGGAAGTTGGTGACCAACTCCTCTATACCCAATAGCTTCTTTCTTTCTTTGGTTTGATTCATGAAGCAAAACCAAAACTTGGTCCATGGCTCTTATATAAATAGAGACCCCCTTCTTCATTCTTCCCATTTAAAATTTTGAGAATTTTAGTGAGTGAGTGTTTTAGAAGTTAGGAGAAATCAGAAGTTCAGATTCAAGAATTGTCAATTTAGCTTCAAGAGGTATAATTCTTAAACTAGGCTCCTAAATTCAAGTTTTTTGCAAAGTTCTTAGGAAAGTGCTAAAATACTTGTTTTGAGTTGAAAAGTTCATGGTGGAAGCATGATAGAATATGTCAATTGATGCTAGACATTGTTAATATGGTTGAATACGAAATCAAAGAAAGTTAAACGAAGTAATTTGGTCAAGTAACGAATCCGTAGTGAAGAGAATAGCTAAATGTGTTAAACTTTGGAAAAATGGCATAAATCTTGAATTGATTCTTGAATTTGATTGTTTGTATGTTTGGGATTGTTAGAAACATGCTAGGAATGTTTAGAAGTAAGTTTATATCAATTAAGTATCATTACATTGCTGTTTGGATGGGAGTTTGGCATGATAGCTTGTAGAAGGGGAGTGCCATTTTCGCAACTGTAGTAGCCATGCCCGCCCCTGCGGGGGTTCTGCAGTAGCCATGTCTACCCCGACAGGGGGGGGGGTGGTCTTACTTACTAATGCTGAGGAAATCTGACCGGACATATTTTACTAAAATGGGCATAACGTTTTCATACAAACTCCGATTGAAGAGATTCAAGATGATCCGGAACGAGAACGAATAGACCTACAACTTTTGTTCTTTAAGTTTTTCAATTTGAGGTCGTTAGAAGGGGTTACAATAGCCAACTTTGTGACTATTACGTATTTGAAGGCGATCGGAGGACGTCAGACGAGCACATATGCAAGTGTAGTGCTCCCGACGATGGAATATGTTATTCTAAGTGATAAAACATAAATATGAATGATAATAGACATGACATATAAGATTACCTTACTCCTAATGGAATGCTTTTGCATTATTTACTATGTGTTTTGAAAAGAAACTTGGAGTTTTGAAAATGAATATTGACGAACCTTGAGTCTTTGAAGTTATGATATTTTAACACATAAATATTATTGAGTTATGAGTATACCTAAGCATGAGAAGTGATTTAAAGTTGCTTTACTTATTATCAACTTACAATAGCTTAGTTGAAAATGATTCCTAAAGAAAACTTGAAACTTTGAGAACGAACTTAAAGTAACTTGTGTACTTAAAGCTCTAAACGTAATAACATACATACATGGCTTAGTTATCTATGAAATGAGATTAAAAGTTGCACCTAGTTGCTTTAACTTGGCCTAGAATGACTTTTAAAAGTGAACTTGAATGCCTTATGCCTCTAGACATGACGAATATGTTCATCATCTAGCTAAGCATGAATTGGACCTTTCAAGTGCGGTTTAAAATACGTTTCAAATAATGAACTATGCTATGACTATGTAAATAAGATATATACATGTGAAGCATGCTAGTAGAGGCTTATTAGTACCAATATATGGTTTAAAAGCTTGTAACATCGAATCTTATTAAAGAAAGTTGTTAAGCCTTATTGATTGAAATAAATCATTATGGAGCTAAGTAGTTTGAATATGAACTTGAAAATAGATCACGCATCTATAAACTTTAAATATGTGTTAAACACATAGCGAGTCAAGTGTGTGATAAATGTGTATGAATGTTGATGTCAAATACGGATGGTTAAGGTATACCTATACATACCTAGATATTCTAAGAGTATGATGAGAAAGTGAAATGAAGGTTTTACAAACCTAGTTAGGAAATAATATAATATTTATTATTATATTAAGAGCGTATGAAATGTATGACTGATGGATATGAATCCATGATTATATAATTGTGTAGGAATACACGCAGTGCAGATAAGCTTTAAGCAGTTAAGTCGTAGTTGATAAACTACGAATCAAACATGTCTTTCAGTTCTATTTGATATATGAATTCGATAACTGTTAATTGAGCTATATTATGCTATGAGAATGTTGATGTATATATATGAAATTCATTTGAGATATGTATGAAATTTGAAAGTTGATCTTTGATGATATATTTGTGAAGTAAACCTATGTGCCTGTTATATGAGAAGTAACATGCGTAGTAAATATTAAGTGATTATGAATGCATGAGCTGAGTATGTTATCATATGCTATGCGCTGCATGAAAACTGTTAGAATTGCTGGGCTGTCGAGCTCACCCTTGTAAATAACCACTTTTGCAGGTTAAGGACTCACGATAAAGATTATGTGCTACTTGATAGATAAAGTTCAATAGCATCGAAGGAGATTTATTTATTTATTTAAATATATGCTCTTGAACCATGTTTACGTTCTAGGAGATGTACATGATAGTAGTTTACGATGTGTAATACATGTTAAGTTGTACTATGTGATACATAGAGAAATTCGAATCGAGGTGTAAAGATTTATACAGTAATTCGAATAGAATGAATCATAACATAAATTGATTCAAGGATATGTAATTGATTCAAGTTAAGATATCAATAAAAGATTTATTTTTAAGGAGATTGAAAAAGTTTAAATTATTCTGCATATTTATATAACATCGAATATGATGTAAGACAGGAATAGTAAATGGCCAAGATTAGAAACTTATAAAAGTTTGGGGTCATTATACAGATCCTGAAAATGGAAAGAATTTATATTCTAAATTGTAATAAGCAATGTTATATTCATTAAGTTATGAATAAAATATATAAATAGTTTGACGATAGTAGTATCGTGGTAGATCGGATCTGAGATTAGAAGGGACCCGAATTTAGGGGCGTCACAGGTGTAGCATAGTCCCTGAGTACTTTCTGATCCTCTACACCCATATTCTCTTGCTTATCAAAATTCTCCCTAGTTTCTTTAATCCACTCACTCAACCTTTGAAACCTTCTTTCGATGTCGTCCTCGTAAGGAAGTAAATCTGGTTTTTTGACCGAGTTTGCATGCATTAATTAAGAGAACCTAAAACAAGAAATAACACAAAAATAAAAAGAATAATGTTTAACTAAAACTGATCTAATTAAACTGATATTGAAAGTAATAAAATCAATTATCTAGTCCCTGACAATGGCGCCAAAAACTTGTTGAGTGTAATCTAATTAAGCACGACACGCAAGTATACGTGATTAACAAGTACTATAATGATAAGTTGAGTATCATTCCCATAAAGACAGAAATCAATTTTAATCTAATAATTACCAGCTTTGAATTATTTCAATTTTATTAAACTAAACGAATTAAGAATGAAATTAATGAAAAACTAATAAAAAAAATAAAAATCGACTAACAACCATAAATTTTACTCAAAAAATGGAGAATTAAGCCTATAACTTCACTTTATGCTTTACTTAGATTATCACACTTCTTTTTAATCCAATTCAACTATTTCAGTTCATTAATCAAGAACAAGAAAGTAGAAATAGCCATCTCTCGATGCACTAAACCCATATCAACTTAAATCCACAGGTGATAAAATTAAGCCAAACACCCTAATTAACTAATTCACTATATCTCTATGTGAATTACAATTAAAGAAGGTTTAAATCCCAAGTTCTTACACAATTACATGTGATGCTTAGGTATATCTCTATTCTAAACATAAATCATAAATTCCATCAAAACACAGAAATCACAAACACATGCTATTATGACTAAGTCTAAACTCATATTTCATCTCTTGAATTTATACAAGTTCACATAGAATTGGTGATCAAGCAATTCATAGATTATGCACAAATCATAATAGATGAAATGAAAATTAATTTCATTGAATTGAAATCAAAGCATGATAATCATCGTTACACTTAAAGATCCATCATAGGCTTAATAAGTTGAATTAGTTCATAACTAATGAAATAAACACTGAATAGATTAAAGAAATCAACATCCCAATTATAAAATTGAAATTAAGGAACAAGAACAATAATAGAACCACCTTTCTCTTCACTTCAATCTGCAATTTTCGTGTTCCTTGCCCCTTTCCCTCTGTTCCTCCAAAATATTCGTAAATTAGGGCTTGAAAGTTGTTAATGATTGATTGATTGTTGAATGAATGATCAAAGTTAGTAAAGTCTTTGCTATTGTATCTGAAAACGTCCTCTTTCCAGTCCCAATCGCATTCAAAGTCCACAAAGTCACGCCACCACAGTAGTGAAATTGCATTAGAACTCTTCCTTTTTGGCCACGTACCCCCGCCCTAGCGGGCATTTTGTGCTTGGGAACCCCCACCCCGGCGGGGTATTAAGTTTCTAGAAAATGTACACCCTCGCCCCGGTGGGGTATTTACTATATAAAAGGGCCTGCCCTGGCAGGGTCTACTCTTCATACCTACTGATTTTTTCTACTTTGCTGTACTTTCTTGCAACATTGCCACCATCCTTGCCTTAGCTAACACGAACTAACCTTGCACACAAACGCATATAAAACACATAAAACCACATAAGTATAATATGATTAGAACCATTTAAGTCTAAATAGGTATCCGATTCGTAGGTATGAAACCCACTCATCATTTACATCAACATAAAACCCTATTAAACAAAAGGGGTACTACTACATCTATCTACAACTGGTCCATAGCATAACATCACTAGTGGCCCTACAGGGTCACCTAAACATGCTCCTAGTGAAACAATCTCTCCATGACTCTATGTCGAACTGATTGGCTCGACTCCCCTATCTAGATATGTAGCCTCTTAGTCCCATTGTGCTGGCCCTCATACGCTGAGTCTAGAACTAGTCCCAAGGTCTCGACCCTGACCTCCATAGCCTGCAGTGTTGTCTCTAACTGGTCCACCCACTTTGGTTGACTCATAAAAAACATCATCCATGCGTATCTTAGCTGCAATCTCTAGATCAAACTCACTCTGCATCACCTGATGCTCTACACTCAGTACTCCAAACTTTGCCTTCTCCTGCTCCAGTTGCACTCGCATCTCTGATAACTCGATCTGTGCCTGATAAGCAGTATCCTTATACTACTGCTCCATATGCTGAAGGGTCATATTCTGCACCTCTAACTCTATATTCCTCTACTCCATCTCATAGTTCTTCACTAGTTAGTCATCTATCATTTCATCCTGTGAAGTATCCACCATCACCTCTGGCACAGTCTCCTCATGATCTACTGAATGACTCCCCTGACTATCTCCAAGCATCCTATAATAAAACAAGGACACAACATCAGTACTACAATAAAATATATTCAGTGGTAAATGAAATGATATTTTATTAAGTACAACACATACGTGATGAATTTCCACAATCCATCTCCTAACATACTCTATAAGAGTTTTCTTCTAAGGTTATAACCTAGGTTTCATATTCCTAATGTTTATAACCTACAGCTTTGATACCAACCTGTGACGCCCCCAAATTCGAGTTCTCTAACCTCTGATCTAGTGCCCATGATCCATCTATAACATGCACATTCTATGTCTATCGCAGAATAATAAACATACATTTTTTGTCATAATAATGTCTTATACATAGTCCCAAGGTCTATTAACCTTCACTTAAACGTACCCTTAATACATTAAAGAGTTTACATAACCAAATATCATTTAAAGTAAACTAATACATAAGCTTTCTCAATTAACTACTCTTGCACCTTCCCTTTGCCTTTGTCCTTTTTGGACATCTCGGGCTTAACTGAAATAAATGTTATGATATAGCAAGAGTACGCAACTAATTTGCTTAGCAAGTTTAAATACAAGGGGGATATATCATGATTAGAAAGGAATTTAGCTTTCAATGTTCAACAATAGGATATGATTGTGAAAGAACATGAATTAATTCTCAATAATTGAATATTCGAATAATTGAATAATAGATGCAGAGTGGTTTGAAATAACCGTGAACATATACGAAGGTTGTTAGTATTTTAACTGGTCCTCTCAATAAGTTTTAGTAATCAAGGGGATCAACCTTTCATACCCTATGACTTATGCATAAACACTCATAATCAAGCAACAATTGTTTTCAATATCATGCTTCAATAAAATTATCCTTTTTCTCAGTCAAGAGTTCTTACCAATCCAATTGATTAAGAACAGCTCTTCAAAACATATTTGATTTAACAAATTTAACATTTTTGTTCTAACTGGTACAACTAGCATAGATCTATCTCATAAAGAGTTTATGAATGAAAGAACTTATAAATTCACATTTCAAAAATAATAGAACATGAATTAGATTGCACAAAGTGCGATTAACAATAATCATTAAGGATGTGGAGTAATCAACAATAATTATCCACTAACATGCTTCGAAAATAATAACTCGAGTTTGAGTTAGAGAACTTGCCTCGTTTGCGGTCTACTGCTACGAAATTAAACTTATCCAATTAAGCAGTTTAATCTATCTTCCTTTGAAAGACCTGTGATTGATCTTCAAATTAGTAAATCATATAATATCATTACTCTATATTAAATCATTGAACTTTTAGTCATTACATTACTTCCTTAGTAATATTATCATCCCGTGAAAATATTACTATCACGTAAACACTATCTTAACTCATATAATATTATTACCCTTAATAATATTTTATTTACTTCTTAGTATTATTAATCAACTAATAATATTTTTTTCGCTTACTAATATTATTAACATCTTAATAATATGTTAATAAATTTCTAATATTCTTAACACTTACTTCTTTTACTAATATTATTAATCATTTAATAATATCTTAATCCTTAACTAATATTATTAATTATTTAATAATATTTTATCACTTTACCAATATTATTAACCTTTTAATAATATTTTAATTATTTATTAATATTATTATTTATTTAATAATATTTTATTTATTTACAAATATGATTAACCTTTTAAATATTTTATTTAATTTAGAATATTATTAATTATTTAATAATATTTTAATCATATAATAATATATTAATATAATATTATAAATCTTTTAATAATATTTTAATCTAATATTATTAATTTAATTAATAATATTTTAATCTAATATTATTAGTCATTTAATAATATCTTAATAATTTATTAATGCTTTAATCTAATATTATTAATTATTTAATAATATTTTAAATTCAATCTTGATCTAAATATTGATTATTTAAACATATCTTATTCTAATATTATTAATATCATAATAATATTTTAATCATTTATTAAACCAATTAAACAATTTTTTTAATGGTTTACCCTTTATTAATAACTTTATTTAATAACCCTAAAAGGTCATAAATATTAGTTCTCATCAAAAATTATTGAAATGCCCTCTCAAAATCAGAATACAATATATTTAGGGTTTCCAAGCTCTAACATCACATTTTTACCATTTATGACATTGTTGGGTAAATTCTATATACGCTCACACGTAAGTGTACGTGGTCAACAAGTAATATAATGATAAGTCAAGTATCGTTCCCACAGAAACTTAATAAGAAATTAATCCTAACAATTACCAGCTTTATATTAATCCAACTTTTATTAAACTATCCAATTTAATGATTATAACTATTAAATATTAAAAAACATAAAAATACTAAGCAATCAACAAACTTAAAAACTGTAATTTCAAGCAAATAATAGAGATTTAGGCTTACGACTTCACTTAAAGTATCACTCATATTATTACACCTTATTTCAGTTCAATTCACTATCCCAATTTATTAATCAAGAAACACTCAAGTAGAACTAGCCACCTCTCGATGCACTAGTACCATATTAACTTAAATCCACAAATTAGATAGAATTAAGCTAAACACCTTAATTAACTAACTCACTATATCTATATGTGAATTACAATCAAAGAAGGTTTAAATTCAAGTTCTCTATCCTATTACATGCTCAAGATTCCATTCACTCAAATAATTTAAGAACACATGCTATAGTGACTAAGTCTAGATTCATATTTCATCTCTCGAGTCCATACAATTTCACACAAAATTGGTGATCAAGCAATTCATAAATTCAAGCATAAATCATTATAGATAAACTGAAAGATAGATTATTAAACTGAAATTCAAAGTTACATAATCATCGTTCAACCATAAGACCCGTCATAAGCCTAATAAGTAAATTAGTTCATCATAAATGAATTAAAAACTAGAATTATCAAAGAATTCATCATCCAAATTACAATTATTGAATTAAATAAAAAAGAATGAATCTAGAAGCACCCTTCTCCTTAGCTCCAATCTTGCAATTCTCGTGACGTTAACCTTCAATCTCTCCTCCAATGCTATCTCTCGAAATTAGGGCTTCGAATTCATTAATTGATTCTCTAATTAATTGTATGTTGTTGTTTCTTGTTAATTTCCAGCTTAGGACATGTCTTCAGACTATAATTCAACACCAATTATAATTCCTAACCATGTCAAACTCATTCCTTCACGTCTCTGCAACATTATAGTCCAGACATGAGTTTGTGCTTTTCCCGTACCCCCGCCCCGGCGGGGGTTTTCCTTGTATAAAATCTGCCCCAGCGGGGGTCCATTTTGCTTTTGTCCACTTTAAGCTCCTTTTCTTGCCAAGTTTGGCCATGAATCCACCTTTTAAGTCCAAATGCTATGCCACCACACATAAACATAAAACAACAATAAACAAGTAAAATGAAACATAAAAATAAAGGATTAACACAGTTTAAGCTTGAATTAGAGGCCGATTTGTAGGTATAAAACCCACTCATCAGACATCATATAGTTATTTATTTCCATTTATTCATTACACAACCATTTACAAGAAAAATACCAAAACAATTCCAAAAATGTTTCTTTTCTGGAAATAGACGGAAACTAGTCTCCTGATTATTCTCAAATGTTTTTGGAATTTTACAACTTGGTTTACTATTTTTAAAGGGCCTAAAACAGTCAGATCTTGCCACATTTTTAATAAATTGAGTTTTTGTCCAAAAATCGTGAAACTTTCAGGGTACGTTCTTGTTATATATATGTACTTCTAGTAAAAGTTCACCATTTTAGGAGTTACACACAAAGAGTTATTCATGTTTATTTTTAAATTAGTCATTTCTTGTAAAGGTCATATCTCTCATTCTGCATATCCAAAACAGTCCATTCTTTTTCCCAAATGTAGATAACTCTTCAAAGTACCTTCCAAATTTTTTACAGAATTTTTAAAATTCAGAAACTGGATGAAACTGCCCTTGGTAGCAAGTGGCCAGGAACTGTCCACTAGTTTTGTTCCATAGTGGATTATTTTAGCTCCACCAGGCACCATGGCTGGAAACATCAGTGGTTTGGGGTTCTACCACTAGGGTTTACTAGGTAACTTATATATCTAGCACCACCCTTTGATGGATCACAAATTGGAGGTGTAGATCTCAAGTTATGGGTGATCCACGTGAAGAAAAGCTAGGGTTTTTCACCCTTAAGGAACCTAAATCCATTTTCTTCCTTTGGATCCTCATTCTAACACTCAAGAGGGTTAGATCCTTACATGAAACATAAAGATCTAAGGATTCTTGAGTCTTAGAAAATAACCTCTCAATAACTTTGAAAATAAAACAAAAGAAAAGAAAATGAACTAGAATAGGACCTCACCTTGATTTCTTTGCTATCCTCCTTGTCTTTCCAAAGTAATGGATGAACTTAGGATGCATGAACTTGAAGTTCTCTCCCTCTCCTCTCCTTCACACCCCCGACCTCCTCTCTTTCTCTCTTATGTTTTTCTTTCTTTTGCTTAGCTTAGGAGTAAAGATGAGAGAATGAAATGAAGAGAAATGAGATATTAGGGTATTAGTATATTAGTATAGACATAAAATCTATATCTATGCTAATATCCCCTATACTTCTTTTAACCATTAGGAAATTACCCTTATCTTACTTTTATGATTTCATGTAATCTACTTTAGAGATTTCCAACCAATGGGAGCTTGACACACAAGGTTTAAAGGGATTAGTTACCAAAAATAACAACTTGATTAGCACATTACAGGGCCATTTAAGGCACCCCCATACCCGGCCATACTCCCCCCTTTTTACCCCATTTTGGTTTTATTTTTAATGCCAATTTTGAATAATTAAATGTCCAAAATGTCCCTTATCAAATGGGCTAAAGTTTGGACTTTCAATTTCATTCTTTTGGGCTTTCTAATTTAATTATTTTGGCCATGTGAGTAACATAGTCCATTACTTTTGATCTTTTTTACCCTAATTGTTTGTTTAGGGTTTCTATCCCTAATCTTTTGGGATTCAAATACTTACTCATGTCCAATTAATCTTATAACCCAATTAGGCTTGATTTAATTAGGTTTAAAATAAATAATCAATTGAGATAATTAGGTTAAGCTCTTAGGTTAGTATAAATCTTAAATACTAACATTTCTCAATACTATATCCCTTAGGTTATTTAATTACCACACCTAGGGTATAGTTAGGTTATGTAACTTTTCGTTTTAATTCTAATTACATAACTAGTAATTACACATATCCATACACACAATATATATGTATTTAGCTATAGTCTTCTATCACATAGTCATCCCACATATTTAATCACTATATGCCACAAAGTTTTCAATAATAGTAAAATATTTACTTACAAAGTGACTTAAAATTCTTGGTTATTACACCACTCTTTATTCTTATAGCTTTTTTGTGTCCCTTTGTTTGCGAACAAATAGGATCCAATAACGGTTCATCTTCAACGGGCTTATCATCATCTACTTGAATTTTTGGAACTTCTTTTACATTAATTTCATCAGGGTCAAATTTCTCAACTATAGGTTGATTGTCAATGCACAACTGTACGACATGCTTAAAGCCATTAATTGAGCATGATCCTGTAGAAGCTAATCGAAAGAGCAGTGTCACCAAATAATTGTAATGTATCGTCTGAGATTCCTCGTAATTGGAAATTTCTGCTAAATATTTGGTAATCAAGCATTTACTTTATTACCATATCTATACCATCGACTTAAAATTTATTTATTAGGTATCTTGTTTGAACTTTTGGAAATCATATGTCTTAGAATGAGCCTACAAAACATATTAGAATGTTCAAATTTTTTATAATTATAATTTATATCTCCAGTTTGAACATTACTAAAACAAGTAAAGTACTTATTTAATTCTTCGACGGTGTTTTCCTCGTATACTGCATACGACTTCGTATCCGGTGTTGTTAGATGTTGAAGCTTTTTCATTATGTACTTAAAAGATTTTACTATCTCAATCTGAAAGCGTCTAAACATCTCCTTTGTATAAACAACTGCTCTATGAGTTTCTAACGGTGATTCAAGAGTCATAGTTCGCGTCCGATGACAAGTTGCGTACTTGTCTCAATCTTATAACTTGATTCCCAAGGGCTTTTTCTGAGTTTACGATAAATTCCTTGATACTCGTTATCGCATTCACATACTTATCGAATAAACTGTTCATTCCCTCACTCCTGGATGTAGTCGTCATTCCCGTTGCAAAAAAATTCTTTATGTACGCCATGATCCATTTGTGCTCAACCTCATAAAGTGATTGGAGCCAATAATGGTCATGCAGTTCGCAATCTATCTTTAGCTTTTCCCATCGCTCCTCAAAATTCCCAACAACTAATAATTTATACACACACTAGATAAAATCATGTTTAAATGCTGAGTTCTCATCATACAATGTATATAATTTCTTTGGAAATTTGTTACTAATATGCTATGTGCAAAGTGCATGGTGTGTTTCAAGAAGAACCCTAGCAATTGTATTGTTCAAGGCTTTTATCCTGATCAGTTATAATGGTAACCACTGCCCTATTGTTCATCACTTGAAGCCAAGTCTCAAAAACCCATACAAAATTATCGTCTGTTTCATCTTTAATCAGTGCAAAACCAAACAATACGGAATGATAATGATGATTTACCCCTGTGAATGAAACAAAATGTGTAGACACTCGAAATTTTGCATTCCTGTTACTAACCTTGTAGGAGGGCAAAATCGTTTTCTGGAGATAACCTTGGAAGTCAAATCAGCTCAATCCCAGAGACAACCCCGGGATACTCAATTTTCAGTCTCGAAGACAACCCCGAGATACTCAGTTCCAGTCCCGGAGACAATCCCAAGGGATGCAATTTCAGTTCTGGAGATAATCCCGGATAAGTCCGTTCTAATTCTCAGAAGTCAGTTTCAACCTCGGAGACAACCCTGAGGCGCTTAGTTCCAACTTCGGAGATAATCTCGGGAGGTCAGGCACACCTCAGAGACAACCTTGAGAATATTCAATACTTACAATAGCCCAATCTTAGAGATAACCCTGAGCAACGACTGCTAAATCAGCCCAGAGTTAGACACAACCCTGGTGAGGGGAAAAATCATCATTTTGCCACCTCGATCCCATATTCACACCGTCTTAGCAACATTTTATACCACATTCTACACAGAAGTGTCCCATAAGAACCATAGCTCAAATCCCGAGTGACTACTACACAAAATAGTACACCGAATAGAATTTGAAGACTTAAAGATCTAGTCATGGACCCATCTTCCCAGCTTCGTACAACCTCTTATCCCATATCATTGTGTAGCTCTCGACAACAATATTCTGGAAAGTTATTATACGCCTCAATGAGATGCCCAGATTGAAAGTTATGAAGGTTCGAGCGGATAACGCGTTGTATGCGTGCACGTACTTCGAGACGACAGAGTCCACGAAGCCCAGGGCACCCTAGGTAGCCGCAGGTACACTTGTGGCTCTACCAGCTATAAATAGAGGGCTTGGGGTGGCCATTTTATGAAGAAAAAAGGCAAGAAAGCCCTGCCCAATTCACTCCATACACACTTCTATAGTGATACAAAGAAAAAAGGCGAGGAAGCCATGTCCATTTTACTTTGTACACACTTTAAACTGAGTGCATTCTTTTTCCAGACACCTGTGAGTTTGTGTTTTGCTATATTTTACCGGTGAAAATAGAGTATTCATTCATTTAAAGTTATCTAAAGTCTTCTTGGCAGCCCACTGTAAGACATCTCAAATTTCTTTCAGCATTTCTCCACTTCCATCCACACATACTTATTCACGTTGAGAGTCGTGTTGCGTGTGTATGCCCGAATCGTCGATATATATATATATATATATATATATATATATATATATATATATATATATATATATATATATATATATATATATCTTCATCAAACACTGTTTGATTGAGCCTGGATTTATATCCGGAGCGTTTACTGCTTTTATATATATATTATATATATACAAATACTTATATATATTATTATTATTATTATCGAACTCTGTTTGATTGATCCTGGATTTATAACTGGAGCGTTTACTGCTATATATATATATATATATATATATATATATATATATATATATATATATATATATATATATATATATATATATATATTGTAGTCACTCGAAATTTTCTACATACCTGTTACTAAAATTGCTGGAGGGCAGAATCGTCTTTCAGAGATAACCTTGGAAGACAGCTCAGTTCAATCTCAGAGATAACCCTGGGATATTCAGTATTACCATCTCGGAGATAACCCCGAGACATACAGCTCATACCCGAAAATACCACTGGAAGTTTCAACCTCTACCCCGGAAACAACATCGGGAATTTTAGCTTCAACCTCAGACATAACCCCGAGGAATGCAGTTCAAATACTGGAAATAACACTGGAGAAGACCGCGACATCTCGGAGATAACCCCGAGATACTCAGTCTCAGTCCCGAAAACAACACCAAGAAAGACAGCGTCAACCTCGGAGATAACCCCGAGACATGCAGTTGCAGTTCCAAAGATAACCTCGAAAATGCTTGTTTCAAACTCATGCAATCAGCTTCAAACATTTGGCAATGGCCCCGAGGCACTCATTACCCAAGTCCGGAGATAACCCCAGGAAGTCAAGCACATCTCAAAAACAACACTGAGGATGGTCAACAGTTGCAGTAGTCCAATCTCAGAGATAACCCTAAGCAACGACCGCTAAAACAGCTCAAACCGGAGATAACCCCGGTGAGGGGCAGAACCGTTATTTTGCCATCTCAATCCCACTTTGCATCATCTCAACATTCATACATACATACACAACAATGTCCTATAAGAACCAAGGAGCGCCAATCCCGAGTGACTACTGCGCAAGACAGCACACCGAATAGAATTTGAAGCTTAAAGACTAAGGGCATGGTCCCATCTTCCTGACTTCGTACAACCTCTAATCCCATGTCATTGTGTAGCTCTGGATAATAGCATGCCAAAAAAGGTCTTATACACTTCGATCGGATGTCCAGATTGAAGTTCTAAAAGTTCGAGCGGACATCACATTGCACGAGTGCATGTACTTCAAGACAGCGGGACCGGCAGAACCCGGGGCACCCCGGGCAGCCGCAGGTGCATCTGTGGCTGCCGTAGGTACACTTGCGGCTCCCCCCTCCATAAATAGAGGGCTTGGGGCAGCAATTTTCAACAGAGAAAAGGCGAGGAAGCCCTGTCCAATTTGCTCTGTACACACTATAAACTGAGTGCTTTCTCATGTTAAACACTTGTGAGCTCATATATTGTTATATATTTACCGGCAGGAGCCGAGTGTTCATCCATTTAAAGTCATTGAAGTCTTCTTTGGCAGTACACTGTAAGCCTTCTTACACACTTTAAAGCCTTTCTCTTCATCTTTGCACACACCGTTCTTCACGTTGAGAGTCGTATTGTGTATGTATGCCTGGACTTCGGTCCGTGGCTTTTATTTTCCTTTGTATATATATATATATACATATATAGCGACAAATCGCTGAAATGATAAAATCGAGCCGGGATTGTGACGCCCCCAAAATAGATATATATCACCCATTCTGAGTCGCCAAATACATGGTACAGAAACAAATACAACTTCATTACTACAAGTGTCATGCAAAATACGACAACACATAAACTGTGAGTTTAAATACAAATATTGTCTACTAGACAGTATTAAAACTCAAAAGGAGTCCTCATTATAATTATTGATACACTATTTTACAGAAATAGTGAGGACTGCTAAAACAACTTTTTAGAACCATCACTCTATACACCGGCTAGTTCCTGCTATATTCTCACCTCCTGAGAAGAAAAATGGAACAAAAAGGAAAAGGGTGAGCTCAACTAGCCCAGTAAAGAATATTATGACTAAGATAATATACAACAAATTATCATTAGTCTTCAACAGGGAAAAATCTGATAGAATATAATAGATAACAAGTTTTAGATCAACAACTGCAGCAGAAACAATAATTCATTAGAAGAGTTAAGTAGAGAATGAAATCTACTATCATCTATGAATTTAAAAGTTCATCATCAATATTTTATCCCTGTAACATCAATCAATATACATCTTGAATCAAATATTCATCTTTGCACTACGGGCCAAAGATATTCATCAGGTAATCATTCATCTTTGTACTACAGGCCAAAGATATTCATCAAGTATCACCATTAAGGACTGAGGATGATGAAAAACATTTTAGAGAACGAATTCAGTACGATAAAAGGACAAAGTTTAGAAATTCGTACTTTAGATAATTCAAGTTTAAAAATACTCCATAATAAAACATAATGGAGAAAAATTCAAGAATGACGATCAAAACATGGATACAATCAAAGATAGTAACCATAATAGACTTCTGGGACAAAGAAGAGAATATTTTATTTTTCGGTGAATAGTGCCGTATTCGTGAATAGTATCGTATACGTGAATAGTGTCGTATACGTAAATAGTGTCGTATACGTAAATAGTAATCCCGACACAAAAAGTTCTAAATTTGATAAAAAGTTCAGACCAATATTTTGGCATAATGATATTGAAAGAAATAATATCATTTATGAAAAAATAACATCCCTTACCTCAAAGAAATAATACTTCGGAATGAAATATCAGATATGATACTAAATCAAACTTGTACTGAATAACAACTCTCAAAGTATCTCAATACTCACAAAATACGCTCGATAATATAGAGAGAGAAAAAGAGAAAGCTTATGTTTCTGGTGTGATTTTCAATTCTAACTCAGCACCCTATTTATAGAAAAATGCTAGCACGCCGAAACAGACTTGACCTGTAACCTGATGGCTTTACCTGCTACTATTGCCACCCACCACATTTAAAATAAAATTTGAGCACATTTCTCACCAATCAAAAGTGGGGCCCACCAATTCTAGAATTTTCCACCAAAATAATAAATTTAGAAACTTCAACAATTTCTGAATCAGTCACCTCTTAAAATTCATAATAAATCATGCGTTAATTTTTAACGGTTCAAAATTTGTGGACATACACTCAACTTATATATGTATAACATATCCAAAAATCACAACGATCCAACGGTCGGATTAAAATTATAACTCACGCAATAGAGCTTTAAGAACAGTGTTTTGATTTTTAAAACCTCTATTCTGACAAAATACTGATAAAATCCCTCAACACTAATTCCTTCATTTATAACCACATAAATAAATCCATCATTTATATCCACATCAAATAAATATTTCCTTATCATATAAATTAATAATTAATTATTCACAAATAATATTATCGAATCACAATTATGACAACCAGGCCGTTCTCAAGAAAGATGGGGCTTTTCAATAATGATTTCTCCTTACTGGCGCGCAATTAGATGACCAAACCTTTCCTTAGACAGAGCTTTCTATACATTGCCAATAATACTATCTAATAATATTATTCAAATAATATGAATTATTAATCTTATAATGGGAAATACTGTGCAGTGACAATTATTGGAACAACAATAATATAAAATATCAACGGAGCAATTATTGAATCAATAAAATAAAATATTGAACAATAATTACTGTAATAATTATTGAGCTTCTTACGTAAAGATCAATAATTCAACAATACTATGCAATACCATGTGCTACTGTGCACCCACGCGTATTACTGTATTTTAACCACTGGGTATTCCACCAGTGTTAACGGTAACTACTACGCCGTTATTTATAAAAACTCAAACTTGTCGTTTTCTTCATCCGACCGTTTTTCGGGCCCACAAATGACTGCGCCGTCGTACGAATATTCCCTGACAGCAAGAATATTTCACGACCAAACGAATATTCCCCGACAAAATGAATATTTTATAACTACTTGCTTATTTTGTAAAATTTGCACATTTCACCCATAACCAAAGCATTATATCAAATTAACACCCTATTATTCAAAATAATAATTACAGGAAATTTGATTTTATTTATAATAAGTTGGGGTCTTACAACCTCCCCACCTTATGAAATTTCATCCTCGAAATTGACGTACGTACCTGGTGTTTCGAAAAGGTGAGAATACCTCGCTTTCATTTCCGATTCCAACTCCCAAGTCATTTCCTCAATAACATGGTTCCTCCACAAAACCTTAACTTGTGGTATAACCTTGGTGTGTAGGACATGCTCTTTTCTATCTAAGATCTTAACAGGTACCTCCTCGTACGTTAACTCTTCACCTATCTCGTCTGGTTCTAACTCAATTATGTGGTTCAGGTCTTTCACATATTTACGAAGCATAGATATGTGAAAAATATTATGAACACGAGACATGCTTGGAGGTAATGCAAGTCTATAGGCCACATTTTCTATTCGGTCAAGAATCTCAAATGGACTAACAAATCGTGGATTGAGCTTTCCTCTCTTCTCAAATCTTATAGCTCCCTTCCATGGAGCAATATGTAACAGTACATGATCTCCAATATTAAATTCCACGTCCTTTCGATGAAGATCAGCATAACTCTTTTTGTGACACCCCCAAAATAGGTATACATCACCCATCTTGAGTCGCCAAATACATGGTACAGAATATAAATACAAACTTAATTATACAACCGTCGTGTAATATACAACAATACATAAACTGAGAGTTTTAATAGGAATATTGTCATCTAGACAATATCCACACTCAAAGGAGTCCTCATTACATTTATTGTCACACTATTTAACAGAATAGTGAGGACTACTAATGCTATCATATGGACCGTCACTCCTTTTCCCGACTCGTCCCAGCTATATTCTCATTTCCTGAAGAGAACAGTGAAAGAAAGGGTGAGCTCAACTAGCCCAGTAAGAAATATTATGACTAAGATAATGCAGAATAAATTATCAATAGTCTTCAACAATGTTAAACTGATAAAATACAATAGACATCAAGTTTAACTGCAGCGGAATAAACAATCCATTAGAAGAGTCAAATAGAGCATGACATCTACTATCGTCTATGATTTAAAATGTTTTCATCAATTTTTATCGTTGAGACTCAGCTTAATAAATAAACCACATCATCTAATCATCCCTGTATTACGGGCCAAGGATATTCATTAAATCATCAACGGTCATGACTATACCGAATAATCCCTGGTCATAATCATACGAAAAACTGTCCATCAATGCATTACAGGCCACTGAGGACTTTTACCACATCATTTATAACATTATAGGTCATGATTATACCGAATGATCCCTGGTCATAATCATACTAAGTCTATCTATGCACGTAAGCCAAAGATGACTTTCATTACAATATAAGCATGAGGATGATGACAATGACATAATAAATAAGTTCAAGAATAAATTTTAAAGATTAATATTTTAATTTATCTTGAACTCAATAACGTCCAAATTGTCAACATGATACTGCTTTGTGGAGTAAAATTCAAGAATGCTCAGAAGAATATTTTCACGAAAAGATACTTGATGAAGCGCAAATATCCAGGATATTCCACTAATTTTAAGGAATATAGAAGCCAAAACTTTAACCAACTGAGTATAATAGAATGTATGAAACTGCAAAAGGATTTTCACCCGCCATGCGATAATCCACGTATACAGATCATTTCCACAATTTAATAAGGAATGAATACAAAGGATCATTCACCATGCATGTGGTAATCCACATAGACAGGTTATTCCAACAGAATAATAAAGAATGTAATAACAGAAGGATTCACCATACGTACGATAGACTACACAAACATGTTATTCCCAATAGAATAATAAATAATAGAACCAGGTCATGCGTAACGCACAGACAGAATATTCTGACAGAATAATAAAAATTGGAACCAGGTCCGGCGTAAACGCACAGACATGATATTCCGACAGAATAATAAATAATGGAACCAGGTCCGGCGTAAACGTACAGACATGATAATCTGACAGAATAATAAATAATGGAACCAGGTCTGACGTAAATGCACAGACAGGATATTCCAACGGAATAATAAAAAATGGAATATCAACAGAATTCATCAGGCATGCGATAGACCGCACAGACAAGTTATTCCAACAGAATAATAAAGAATGGAATAATAGAAGAATTTCACCATGTATACGGTACTTCGCATAAACATGTTATTCCAACATAATAATGAGGAATGGAATAACAGAAAAATTTTACCATGTATACGGTAGTCCATGTATACAAGTTATTCCAACAGAATAATAAGAATGGAATAACAGAAGTTCTCTTCATGAATACGAAAGAAATAATACCCCTTACGAGTACAACGAATAATATCCCTTACCTTAGAAGAAACTTGATATTGGAAAAGTGAAGTAGCAGAATACTTTTCTTCTTTTTCTCTATAGTTTCTCTCTCTAGAGTTCAGTGAATTAGTAAGAAATAATGAAGGAATGAGTTTTTATTTATAGAAGAACTGAAAGTGGCTCTTGGTCTTAACGAAGGGTCAAAATGACTCTTGGTAATATTGAAGAGACAACTACTATTTGCGAAGGGGCAATTAACTCTTGAAAAACTGAAGGGACAAATAACTCTTGGAAAACTGAAGGGACAAATAATTTTTGAAAAACTTATGGGACAAATAACTCTTGAAAAACTGAAGGGACACGTTACTATTAAAACTTTAAATCAACAATCCATATTGATTTACTATTATAATTTTAACCAACGGTCTAAAAAATTTGTACATCTCCTCATAGAATAATATTGTATCCAAAAATGATTTGGACTGAAAAAAAATATATTTTTTGGGTGAATAGTACCCCGTGAATAGTAACTCATAAATAGTAACTTATGAATAGTACTCCGACACAAAAAGTGCTCCGAATACCCGATTGAACAATATAACCTCCAGACATCAATTATTATCGAAATAAATATCGATTTCCACTAACACAAATAATTTCAACACAATGGAACTATCAAATTCATCTTTAATCAACACGAACTTATTCATCATTAATATTATAACTCACAATATTTAATAACCAGGTCGTTCCTAGGAAAGAAGGGGCTTTCCAATAAGAATTTCTCCCTATTGGCGCGTAATTAGGTGACCAAACCTCTCCTTGACAGAACATCTAGACATTGTAAATATTATAATTTAATAATATGATTAACTTTATCGTCTCAATTATTGATTTAATAATATAACATATTATGCATATGATACTATGACAATAATCGAATCAATAATATGAGAGATATGATGCACTAATTATTGTAGCAATAATTGAGTATTACTGAGTGACTTCTCACGTAAGCATCAATAATCAATATCGTGTACTACTATGTAACCACGCGTATTACTGTACTTTTACTACCGGGTAGTTCAACAGTTTTAACGGTAACACTTCCGCCGTTATTTTTAGAAAAAGATAATTCTGTCGTTTTCTTACTACGACAATACTTCCGTTGTGGGATCCACCAATGATTGTGCCGTCATACGAATATTTCCTGTTAAAACGAATATTTCCCGACCAATCGAATATTATATAACCACTTGCTTACTTTGCAAAATTTGTAATTATTACCTACAACTATAACATTATATTATATCCACACCATAATATTCAAAAATATATTTCGAGAGAAATTAATCTTTATTCATAAAAGTTGGGGTCTTACAACCTCCCCTTCTTATGAAATTTCATCTTCGAAATTAGGGTGCGTACCTGGTATGTCGAAGAGGTGAGGATATCTTGACTTCATCTCAGATTCTAACTCCCAGGTCATTTTCTCCACATCGTGGTTTCTCCAAAAAACTTTGACTTAAAGTATAACTTTAGAACGTAGAATATGATCCTTCTTATCCAAGATTTTAACAGGTAACTCTTCATGCGTTAAAATCTTCCTCTATCTCGTCTGGTTCTAATTCAATAATGTGGTTTGGGTCTTTCACATATTTACGTAACATAGATATATGAAAAGCGTTATGAACATGAGATATACTTGGCGGTAAGGCGAGTCTATAGGCCATAGTTCCTACTCGTTCGAGGATTATAAATGGGCCAATGAATCAAGGATTAAGCTTTCTTCTCTTTCCAAATCTTGTAACTCCTTTCCATGGAGCAACACGTAACAACACATGATCTCCAATATCAAATTCAACGTCCTTTCGATGAAGATCAGCATAACTCTTTTGTCGATCTTGTGAGGTTTTTATACGTTGTCGGATCATTTGAATCTTTTTCGTAGTCATACATACCAAATTCAGTCCCAACAACGTTGCTTCACCCACCTCATCCCAGCATACTGGTGAACGACACTTTCTTCCATACAACGCCTCAAATGGAGCCATGCCAATACGTGCTTGATAACTATTGTTATAGGAAAACTCTACCAATAGTAAGAACTTGTCCCAACTTCCCTTGAAGTCAAGGACACAGAGTCTTAATAAATCTTCAAGAGTTTGAATAGTCCTCTCTAATTGTCCGTCCGTCTGAGGATGATATGGCGAACTAAATTGTAAATTCGTGCTCATACCTTTTTGCAAACTAACCCAAAATCTTGAAGTGAATCTTGGGTCTCGATCAGAAATTATGGATACTGGCATACCATGCAATCTTACAATCTCATTTATATACATACTAGCAAGATGTTAAAGTGTATAAGTTCCTCGTATCGATAAGAAATGAGCAGACTTGGTCAATCTATCAACAATGACCCAAATCGCATCTATGCCTTGAGAAACCTTGGGAAGACCAGTAACGAAATCCATGATAATGTGTTCCCACTTCCATTCTGGAATTTCAAGTAGTTGTAATGGACCTTTTGGCACTTGATGCTCCGCCTTGACTCGTTGATAAGTTAGACACCTTGAGATAAACAACGCTATCTCTCTCTTCATATTGCTCCACCAAAATGTATGACGAAGATCACGATATATTTTGGTACTCCCCGGATGGATTGCAAATGGTGTGTTGTGCACCTCCATCATGATTTTATACTTCAAGTCAGAATAGTTAGGAACACAAAGTCTGGAGTTTACTCAAAGTATTCCTTCTTCATCGACTTTTACTTCCGGAATAGCACCTTCTTCCACTTTCTTCTTCATATGCATCAGCTCTAGGTCTGTAGCTTGAGCAGCTTTAACTTTATCTTTTAAAGTCAATTCTAATCGTATATTCGTTATTTTCACGTGGGTCCCTAGAGTCTTTAACTCTATCTTCATCATTTGTAAGTTATACGAAATAGGTTTTTGTGTTAACAACGTCACATTCATAACCACATACGATCTTCTACTCAACGCGTCAGCTACCACATTCGATCTTCCACGATGATATTGAATGGTATAGTCGTAATCTTCAACAGCTCGAGCCAACATCTTTGGCGCATTATACGCTCGTTTTGGTTGAAAAAATATTTAAGGGTTTTAGAAATGGATTTTGTACTGGGGTCAATACAAAATTCAATTTCACGCTCTAGAGGTAGGCTAAGAAGTCTTCAAGAGTACGTCAGGAAATTTATTAACGATAGAAATATCATTTAAAAACTACGAATCTCATCCCAAGACTTGGATAACACGTCACATTGATACCTATCAACTTGCTGCCATCATTCACAGCGTCACCTACGAAAAGTATGGCTTCGGTGTATTCTACACAAGGAAGTCACCAGTGAAAGGCTCAGGGCTCTTTACTTATGGCTTGATATGACAGTGATTAACTTTAGTAGTTTGGTTGCTTGAATTCGCATAACAGGTTGGTTAGGAATACGAAAGCTAACAACCTTATGAAAATAATCAATTTTGGCATGATGAGTAGTTAACCAATCGATTCCTAAAATCACATTAAAGGCAAGTATTTTTAAAGAGATAAGATCGACAAGTAATGTGAAAGTGTCGATTTGAATAAAACAAAACTTATAAACAGTGGAGGTAATAAAGGTTTCTTCTAACCGAGTTTCAATCGATAAGTCAAAGTTTAATCTCTTCGGAGTCAAATTTAAACATTGAGCGCAAGCAAGAGAGATAAAAGAATGGGTAGAACCGGTATCTAATAAGGTATAGACTTCATAAGAATTTATAATTAACTAACCCGTGCTAACTTCGTTCGGGTTACTTACTTTTTGAGAAGTCACGAAAAACGTTCTTCCTGAAACCACCGACTTTGTTTTGTCCGTATCCACCTTTGGTGCCACCGTCCCAGCTGGACTTGACTTTGGTACACGACAAAATCGGGCTAGGTGACCTTCTTTTCCACAATTGTAACATGCTTTGGACTGCATCGTACAGTTTGGACTTATGTGTCCTTCCCCTCCACATTTGTAACATACGACCGGCGGTCGTTCTCCTTCCTTAACAGCGGGTGTTGGTGCTGACATCTTTCCATCTTTGCTGAACCTTTTCTTCTTGAACTTTCTACTCCTATTGTCTTGGCCATGATTACCACCGAAGTGGTTATCATTTCTGGCATGTTGATTCCCTACACGCTTGTTATCACCGCTTCGATGACTGCTACCATTGGTATTATCATTTTGCCGGCTGCTATCTCTTGGTTGGGTCGATTCGTTATCGCGTTCTAATAACTGAGCCCTATTTACAACATCTGAATACAAACACAGTTTATGAGAGATAAGGTATTGACGTATCTCGGGTTTTAAACCTCTTAGAAATATCTGCGTCATTCTTTCCTCATTATCAACTAAGTGGGACGCAAATTGAGACAACTCGTCAAACTTAGCTTCGTACTGCGCTACGGTCATATTGTTTTGCTCAAGCTTGATGAACTCTACCTCCTTCATGTGATGAATACTTTCAGGAAAGTACTTGTCATTGAACAGCTATTGGAACTTCTCCCAAGACATCTTCAGTGCGGTAGGTTGAGTACGCTTTACAGATTCCCACCAGTAATATGCCTCTGCAAGCAACATGAAGGTGGCAAAGGGAACCTTTTGCTCCTCGGAGCATCTCAAGACATCAAATATCTTGTTGATCTGCTTTATCCACGTCTCCGCTTTTAGTGGTTTTGACTCTCCAAAAAACTCTGGTGGTCCCAGCTCCTTGAACTGCTTAGCGGTGACCGTCCGAGAGTTGTCAGTGTTTCCACTTGTATTTTGGGTAGGAGTCGCCTTCGCCTGATGTTGTATGAATTGCATAAAGCCTTTGACCATCCCATCGTTCACCATTTCATCGGTGTTATTATTTACATGAGGATTATTATCTTCCTGTTGCACATTACCCTGGGCATTGATCGTTGGTGACTCAATGGTCTCATGTGCTTCATTGCTTATCTCAACATTTTCGGATACCATTTCAAATACTGCAACAAAACAAGGGTTAATTAACATATCACATATTATCCCTATACTCTGACCGACCAATTAAATACCAAATAAACTTAGGTAGGTCATACTAGCGAAGGAATTCTCCGTCTCTCCCCTCCTAGTTCTTGTCTCACATCTCAGCCAGGGATCATATCCCTAAGGTTTGATACCAACTGTGACGCCCCCAAAATAGGTATACATCACCCATCTTGAGTCGCCAAATACATGGTACAGAATATAAATACAAACTTAATATATAACTGTTGTGTAATATACGACAATACATAAACTGAGATTTTTAATAGGAATATTGTCATCTAGACAATATCCACACTCAAAAGAGTCCTCATTACATTTATTGTCACACTATTTAACAGAATAGTGAGGACTACTAATGCTATCATATGGACCATCTCTCTTTTCCCCGACTCGTCCCAGCTATATTCTCATTTCCTGAAGAGAACAGTGAAAGAAAGGGTGAGCTTAGCTAGCCCAGTAAGAAATATTATTACTAAGATAATGTAGAATAAATTATCAATAGTCTTCAACACTGTTAAACTGATAAAATATAATAGACATCAAGTTTAATTGCAACGGAATAAACAATCCATTAGAAGAGTCAAATAGAGCATGATATCTACTATCTTCTATGATTTAAAATATTTTCATCAATTTTTATTGCTGAGACTCAGCTTAATAAATAAATCACATCATCTAATCATCCCTATATTACGGGCCAAGGATATTCATTAAATCATCAATGGTCATGACTATACCGAATAATCCCTGGTCATAATCATACCAAAAACTGTCCATCAATGCATTACAGGCCACTGAGGACTTTTACCACATCATTTATAACATTACAGGTCATGATTATACCGAATGATCCCTGATCATAATCATACTAAGTCCATCTATGCATGTAAGCCAAAGATGACTATTATTACAATATAAGCATGAGGATGATGACAATGACACAATAAACAAGTTTAAGAATAAATTTTAAAGATTAATATGTTAATTTATCCTGAACTCAATAACGTCCAAATTGTCAACATGATACTGCTTTGTGGAGTAAAATTCAAAAATGTTCAGAAGAATATTTTCACGAAAAGATACTGAATGAAACACAAATATCCAGGATATTCCACTAATTTCAAGGAATATAGAAGCCAAAACTTTAACCAACCGAGTATAATAGAATGTATGAAACTGCAAATGGATTTTCACCCGCCATGCGGTAATCAACGTATACAGATCATTTTCATAATTTAATAAGGAATGAATACAAAGGATCATTCACCATGCATGTGGTAATCCACATAGACAGGTTATTCCAACAGAATAATAAAGAATGTAATAACAGAAGGATTCACCATACGTACGATAGACTACACAGACATGTTATTCCCAATAGAATAATAAATAATAGAACCAGGTCATGCGTAACGCACAGACAGAATATTCCGACAGAATAATAAATATTGGAACCAGGTCCGGCGTAAACGCACAGACATGATATTCCGACAGAATAATAAATAATAGAACCAGGTCCGGCGTAAACGTACAGACAGGATAATCCGACAGAATAATAAATAATGGAACCAGGTTCTACGTAAACGAACAGACAGGATATTCCAATAGAATAATAAAGAATGGAATATCAACAGAATGCACCAGGCATGCGATAGACCGCACAGACAGGTTATTCCAACAGAATAATAAAGAATGGAATAATAGAAGAATTTCACCATGTATGCGGTATTTCGCATAAACAGGTTATTCCAGCACAATAATGAGGAATGGAATAACAGAAAAATTTCACCATGTATACGGTAGTCCACGTATACAGGTTATTCCAACAGAATAATAAGAATGGAATAACAGAAGTTCTGTTCATGAAAATGAAAGAAATAATACCCCTTACGAGTACAACGAATAGTATCCCTTACCTTAGAAGAAACTGGATATCGAAAAAGTGAATTAGCAGAATACTTTTTTTTTTATAGTTTCTCTCTCTAGAGTTCCGTGAATTCTTAAGAAATAATGAAGGAATGAGCTTCTATTTATAGAAGAACTAAAAGTGGCTCTTGGTCTTAACGTAGGGTCAAAATGATTCTTGGTAATATTGAAGAGATAACTACTATTTACGAAGGGGCAATTAACTCTTGAAAAACTGAATGGACAAATAACTCTTGAAAAACTGAAGGGACAAATAACTCTTGGAAAACTGAAGGGACAAGTTACTATTAAAACTTTAAATCAACGATCCATATTGATTTACTATTATAATTTTAACCAACGGTCTGAAAAATTTGCACATCTCCTCATAGAATAATATTGTATCCAAAAATAATTTGTACCGAAAAGAAATATATTTTTCGAGTGAATAGTACCCCGTGAATAGTAACTCATGAATAGTAACTCGTGAATAGTAACTTGTGAATAGTAACTCGCGATTAGTACTTCGACACGAAAAGTGCTCCGAATACATGATTGAACAATATAACCTCCAGACATCAATTATTATCGAAATAAATATCGATTTCAACTAACACAAATAATTTTAATACAATAGAACTATCAAATTCATCTTTAATCAACACGAACTTATTCATCATTAATATTATAACTCACAATATTTAACAACCAGATCGTTCCCAGGAAAGATGGGGCTTTCCAATAAGGATTTCTCCCTATTGGCGCGCAATTAGGTGACCAAACATCTCCTTGACAGAACTTCTAGACATTGTAAATATTATAATTTAATAATATGAATAACTTTGTCGTCTCAATTATTGATTTAATAATATAACATATTATGCAGATGATACTGTGACAATAATCGAATCAATAATATGAGAGATATGATGCAGCAATTACTGTGTATTACTGAGTGACTTCTTACGTAAGCATCAATAACCAATACCGTGTGCTACTATGCAACCACGCGTATTACTGTACTTTTATTACTTGGTAGTTCAACAGTTTTAACGATATCACTTCCGCCTTTATTTTTATAAAAAGATAATTCTGCCGTTTTTTTACTACGACAATACTTCCGTTGTGGGATCCACCAATGATTGTGCCATCGTACGAATATTTCTTATTAAAACGAATATTCTCCGACCAATCGAATATTATATAACCACTTGCTTATTTTGAAAAATTTATAAATATTACCCACAACTATAACATTATATTATATCCACACCATAATATTCAAAAATATATTTCGAGAAAAATTAATCTTTATTCATAAAAGTTGGGGTCTTACACTTTTGTCGATCTTGTGCCATTTGTATACGTTGTCGGATCATTTGAATTTTTTCTGTAGTCATACGTACCAATTTTGGTTCCAACAACTTTGCTTCACCCACTTTATCCCAGCATACTGGAGAACGACATTTTCTTCTATACAACGCTTCGAATGGAGCCATGCCTATTCTTGCTTGATAACTGTTGTTGTAAGAGAATTCTACTAGTGGCAAGTACTTATACCAACTTCCTTTGAAATCTAGGACACATAGTCTTAATAGATCTTCAAGAGTTTGAATAGTCCTTTCCGATTGTTCGTCCGTTTGAGGATGGTATGCCGAATTGAATCATAAATCTGTGCCCATTGCTTTCTGTAAGCTAACCCAAAATTGTGAAGTAAATCTTGGGTCACGATCCAAAACTATGGATACTGGCATACCATGCAATCGCACAATCTCATTTACATACATATGAGCAAGACGTTCAAGAGAATAAGTCTCACGTATAGGCAAGAAATGAGCAGACTTGGTTAATCTATCAACAATAACCCAAATCGCATCTATGTCGTGAGAAACTTTGGGAAGACCCGTAACAAAATCTATGGTAATGTGTTCCCACTTCCATTTCAAAATCTCAAGTGGTTGCAATGGATCCTTTGACACTTGATGCTCTGCCTTTACTCGTTGACAAGTTAAACACCTCGAGATAAACTACGTGATCTCTCTCTTCATATTGCTCCACCAAAATATATGTCGAAGATCATGATACATTTTGGTACTCCCAGGATGGATTGTAAACGGTGTGTTGTGCGCCTCCATCATGATTCTATGCTTCAAGTCAGAATCATTAGGATCACAAAGTCTGGAGTGGACTCAAAGTATTCCTTCTTCATCGATTCTTGCTTCTGGAATAGCACATTCTTGTACTTTTTTCTTCATACGCATCAGCTCCAGGTCCGTAGATTGAGCAACTTTAACTTTATCAATTAAAGTCGGTTCTACTCGTATATTTGATATCATCACGTGGGTACTTGGAGCCTTTACCTCTATCTCGATCCTTTGCAAGTCGTACAAAATAGGTCTTTGTGTTCGACAATATCGCACTCGTACTCGCATACGATCTTCTACTCAACGCGTCAGCTACCACGTTCGCTTTTCCAGGATGGTATGGTCAGAACATGTGCCGAAATGAGTCGCCTCTTATGCTCTTGGAAAATCTTCTCGCTTTCCTCGGTTCATACAAATTTTGTATCTTTATGAGTTAGCTAAGTTAATGGAGTAGCGATTCGAGAAAATCCTTCAACGAATCTCCGATAGTAACCAGCTAAGCCTAGAAAGCTAGATATTTCGATTACTGACTTAGGTTGCTCTTAACTGTGACTCATATCCCAATCTTGGATAGCACGTCACAATGGCGCCTATCAGTTTACCACCGCACGAATATGACGTCCCCTACGGAGAGTCTAGCTTCGGTGCATTCCACAAAGGAAGTCACCAGATAGAGGCTCTGGTACCAACTTCTATAGTTGGGTTTTTAACTCCTGAAGTTCAATAGGAGCAATTTGATATGGATTTTTTTTTAAAATGGGTTTTGTACCGGGTTCAAAGTCGATACAAAATTTAATATCACACTCTGGGGGTAGGCCATGAAGTTCTTCAGGAAATACGTAAGGAAATTCACTAACAACAAAAATAACATTCAAATCTAACGTATTTTTGTTTAAATCCATGAAATGAGCTAAGAAAGCTTGACATCCGTTTTTTAATAAACGAATGAATTTATGGCTTGATATGAAAGTGTTTGACTTTAATGGTTTGGTTGCTTGAATTTGCATAACAGGTTGGTTAGGAATATGAAAACTAACAACCTTACGAAAATAATCAATTTTAGCATGATGAGTAGTTAACCAATCAATCCCTAAAATCATGTCAAATGTAAATATCTTTAAAGAGATAAGATCAACAAGTAATGTGATTGTGCCCACTTGGATCAAACAAGATTTATAAACAGTGGATATGATAAAAGTTTTTCCTAATGGAGTCTCCACAGATAAGTCAAAGTCTAATTTCTCCGGAGTCAAGCTTAAACGTTGAGCACAAGCAGGGGAGATAAAAGAATGGGTAGAACCGGTATCTAACAGGGTATAGACTTCGCAAAAATATATAATTAACTAACCCGTGATACCTTCATTCGGGTTCCTCACATTTTGGGCAGTCACAACAAACGCTCTTCTAGAAACGGCCGACTTTGTTTTGTCCGTATTCGCCTTTGGTGCCATCGTCCCTGCTGGACTTGATTTCGCTATAGGACAAAATCGAGCTATGTGACCGTCTTTTTCACAACTAAAACATACCTTAGAAGACTGTGAACAGTTTGGACTTATATGTCCCTCATCTCCACATCTGTAGCATCTAACTGGCGGTCGTTCTCCTTCCCTAGAATTTGTTACTGGTGCTGGTGCTGCTGCTGACGTCTTCCTGTCATCGTTGAATCTCATCTTTTTGAAATTTCCACTTTGCTCACCTCTCCTATTATCATGGCCACGATTACCACCCGAGTGGTTACCGCTTTTGTCCGTATTTTTCCCTCAGCGCTGGTTATCATCGCTCCGATGACTGCTGTCACCGGTATGACCATGGTTGTGGTCCCTTAGTTGAACATACTCATTATCTCGCTCTAATAATTGATCCCTGTTTACAACATTTGAATATAAAAAAAATTTATGAGAGATAAGATGTTGCCGAATCTCGGGTTTTAGACCTCTCAAAAACATCTGTGTCATTCGTTCCTCATTCTCTACTAAATGAGGTGCAAACCTGGATAACTCTACAAACTTCACCTCGTATTGAGACACCGTCATGTTATTTTGTTCTAGTCTGATAAACTCTACCTCCTTCATATAACGAATACTTTCAAGAAAGTACTTATCATTGAATAGTTTCTAAAATCTTTTCCAAGACATGTTGAGTGCGGCTGGCTAGGTACGCTTCACAGATTTCCACCAGTAATCTGCCTCACCACGGAACTAAAAGTCGGCGAATGGAACCTTCTGTTCTTTCGTGCATCCCAAGACATCGAATATCTTGGTAATTTTCTTGACTCACATTTTTGCCTTAATCGGATCCGACTTTCCCTAGAATTCTGGTGGTCCCAACTCTTTAAACTACTTGGCTGTGACAAACCGCCCGTTGCTATCATTTCCACCCGTATTTTATACACGAGTCGCCCTCGTCTAATTTTACACGAACTGCAAAAAGCTTCTAAACATCCTATCATTCATCATTTGTTCGGTAGTGTTGTTTATAGGAGGAATATTGTCTTCTTGTTGCACGTTCCCCTAGGTGGTGATCAAAGGTGTCTCCACGGTCTCATTCACTCCATTGTTAACGTTCTCTGCCGCCATTCTTAAAAACTGCCATAAAACAAGGGTTAATTAAACAAATTAACATATCACATAATATCCTTATATTATGACCGACCAACAAATAAGCTTAGGTAGGACACACTAGCGAAGGATTTACTCATCTCTCCCCTCTCCCTCCTAGTTCTATTCCCCGATCTCCGCCAGAGACCATATCCCTAAGCTCTGATACCAACTGTGTTGCCCCCAAAATAGGTATACATCACCTATTCTGAGTCGCCAAATACATGGTACAGAAATAAATACAACTTCATTACTACATTTGTCGTGCAAAATACGATAACACATAAACTGTGAGTTTAAGTACAAATATTGTCTAATAGACAGTATTAAAATTCAAAAGGAGTCCTCATTACAATTATTGATACACTATTTTATAAAAATAGTGAGGACTGCTAAAATAATTTTCTAAAACCATCACTCCATACCCCGGCTAGTTCTTGCTATATTCTCATCTCCTGAGAAGAAAAATGGAACAAAAAGGAAAAGGGTGAGCTCAACTAGCCCAGTAAAAAATATTATGACTAAGATAATATACAACAAATTATCATTAGTCTTCAACAGGAAAAAATCTGATAGAATATAATAGACAACAAGTTTTAGACCAACAACTGCAGCGGAAACAATAATTCATTAGAAGAGTTAAATAGAGAATGAAATCTACTATCATCTATGAATTTAAAAGTCCAACATCAATATTTTATCCCTGTAACATCAATCAATATACATCTTGAATCAAATATTCATCTTTGTACTACGGGCCAAAGAAATTCATTTGTATCACCAGTTGGTCATGTTCATCTCAACACCTGTTCATCTTTACACTACGGGCCAAAGATATTCATTAGGTAATCATTCATCTTTGCACTACAGGCCAAAGATATTCATTAAGTATCACTATTAAGGACTGAGGATGATGAAAAATATTTTAGAGAACAAATTCAGTACGATAAAAGGACAAAGTTTAGAGATTCATACTTTAGAGAATTCAAGTTTAAAAATACTCCATAATAAAACATAATGGAGAAAAATTCAAGAATGACGATCAAAACATGGATACAATCAAATATAGTAACCATAATAGACATCTGGGACAAAGAAGAGAAAATTTTATTTTTCGGTGATTAGTGTCGTATTCGTGAATAGTGTCGTATTCGTGAATAGTGTCGTATTCGTGAATAGTAATCCTTGTAAGGAGGGAATGATGTAACATTCCATAATTTTAAAGTGTGATATTAAATATTTATTGATTTATTTAAGTATTTAATGGATATGTTATTGTTGAATAAATAATTGTTCAATTTGAGTGATGTGGTTTATTTAATTATTTGTTAAATAAATAATTAAATATTAAATATTAAATATTTATTGGCAATATTAAATATTTATTGAATTATATGGCAATTTGAGTTGATGTGATTTAATTAATTATTTGTTGAGTAAATAATTAAGGAGCTAAATAAATTAATTATTATGAGATTTTATAATAATGGAGTTTAATTTAATAAGCTAGAGAGCTTATAATGATTTTAAATAAATAATAATATTTAAATGAGAAATTGTAGTTTGAAATATTAGTTGATTAAATGAAATTATTATTGTAAAAAGAATTATAATTGTTTATGTGTTAAAGTAATTTAATAGATTAATTTTTAATTGATTTATTAATTTAATAAAGGTGTGACTAATAACCTTGCTATAAAGGAGTTATTAAAATAAATTAAAAATGGTTTAATTTAGTTTTGTCAAACATGCCTTATTGTATAATAAGTCTTTAATCTAATAGTATTTTAGCAAACAAGGTATAAGGATTAATCCATATGTTTTAATTCAATTTACCAAACAAGGAGTAAGGATTAATGGGTTATTTTATTTAGACTAGCCAAACAAGCCTTATGGCTTTTAAATTTCAAAACTTATATAACTGATATATTTATATCAGTACTTATATTATATAATTAATATATATTATTACTATATACGTTATATTTTATAGTACGTATGTTAGAGTTAGGGACTCAGTTGAACTTTACAGAGAGAAAAGAAGAAGAAGAAGAAAGAAATACAGAGAGAAAACTAGAGAGAATTGAGAGATATTTTAACAGGTTTTGGAGAAAAGCTTGACAATCAAAGAAGATAATATCATCATCTTCCTAATCCAAGGTAGGAGCTCCATCTTTTTCTTTAAAAATTTAGTTTTCTTCTTCTAAAAAGTTCTCTATGATTTTTATAAAAGATAAATTGTTGTTATGTTTATAATTTGGCATGATTATTGATTATATGGTTGTTTTACGAGTTATATATGATTATAAGATATATTAGTTCATGTATGTATGTATTTTATGAAGAAATTATTTTACAGAGAGTTTTTATGAATGAGTATGGCTTTAGTTAAAATGAAAATTAAGGTGTAATTAGTTGTTGTATTGATAAATTGATTATAAGAATTGCTAGAGTATGTAACATCATAATCATGATGCTTAGAAGTTACTGTTTTGGTTGAATAACAAAATCACAGTATTGATTTTCATGGAAGATATCAAAAATGGAGTTTTTGACAAAAATATTAAAATTGGGTGTTGAATATTTGATGTTTGTGTTAATTTATGAGTAGAAACATGTTAGAAGTTTTTACTATATGTTTATATGAAGTTTATGTGCAAAATAGAGTGTAACTAGTTTATTAGATTCGAGCTTTTTGGCCAATTTATCTTTTTCTTTCATGGTTGCCGAAGCTGTCAGTCGACACTGACAGTTCGCGCCGCGGCGCGGCCCAGTAGTTCATTGCTGGCGCCGCAGTGCCATCACCATGACGTAAGCGGCCTGTTGCACAATCACTGCGCCGCAGCGCCGGCTCAGAGTATAATCGCTGCGCCGCAGCGCCGACTCAGCGTCGCAGCGCGAGCCACAGTACAAACTGTGACGCCGCGGCGCGGCTTGGCAGAACTGTCTGACAGTTTTGTTTAAATGTACAAAACTTGAAAATAAATGTTATGTGTTTATCATAATAATGTTAAATGATAATTTCAGTATGATTAGACTATGAACTATCATGTTATTAAGTATTATCTACTTGAAAAATAATTGATTATGTGAATGGGTAATTCAACCCATATGATGAATGTAATTGTTTATATAAATGTACAATGTTAGTTAGGACTAATTATGTCAATATGACATATGTTTAGGATATCAATTCAAGTGGTAAAAGTGTAGCTTGTGCTAAAGACAAGTTTCCTAAACCTACCTTTTACATTGAGCAAGTTTCTAAGCCTTAACTTTTGATATTTAGCAAGTTCTTTATTGTATAAGTTTTCTAATCATTGGTGTTATTGAACTAATTATTGTTTCAATTTCGATTATCATATAATGGTGTAAATTTATTTGGAGCAAGTTATTCTTGTACTTAACTTGTGGTTTAGCATGTACAATTATATACATGTTGTGGATGTTTATTATTCAATTAACCTTGTCTTATTATTGTTCAAGCAAGGTAGGTTATAATTATTCAAATTGTATGCAATTAGATTATCCCTAAAGCATGATGTCAATTTATAAACATCAATTAAATTATGATTATTCCATAGTATACAGTTATGTCGTTTGTAATCAACTAAACCTTAGTTGATTACCGTTGAATTCTAAATTACCCCATGATGTATCCAAACCAAACTCACTTTGGTACGGACTTGTATTCTAATTACTGAGAAGAACAACTCTTTTATAAGAGGTTACGCTTAGCGTTGAAATATTTGTGCACAATACATGTACGAAGGATTGATCCCCCTAAGTACTTTGGAGTCCTTATAGTCTTATGAATGTTAAAGTTAAAGTTGAAAGATTACTTATAACTGTGGACATGGTTCGTGGTCATTAGACCCTCAGTTGAATGCTTGCACTCTAAATTCTGAGATGAACAACTCTTTTATCAGAGGTTACGCTTAGTTTATACTTTGCGCTGAAATGTTTGTGCACAATATATTGTACGAAAGGCTTAACACCCTAAGTACGGAGGTCCATATAGTCGTATGCCTGTTAAAGGTTCAAGTCAAGATATACTTGACAACCTGGGGACGTAGTTCGTAGTCTTATGACCCTCAGCATGATTTGGAATCTTTTAAATTCATGTTATTCATATCGCTTCCCAATTATTGAGCAATTGTGGAAGATTCTTGATATTCTAAAAGGTGAATGTGGTAAGGACGATATTCCTTAGAAAGAAGTGAGTCGTAGAATACGACACTAAATGATGAATATGTTGAATAAGTGAGAAAAGAGATTTTGAAGTGAGAACGATATGAGTTATCAAAGAATAATGTGAAACTTTTAATATAAAAGTTAATAGTTGTAGAATGATAATTGTGGAAAAGAAGTAGTTATAGAAACCAATGAATAAATGAAGTAGTGACGTAAAATCTATTTTGATAGATTGAATATTCATTGATAAAATTTCGAGGACGAAATTCTTAGAAGAATGGGTGAATGTAATATCCCGAGTGTTCATGATAACGATCATGATAACGATCCTTAAAAAAAAAAGGAAATGAACGGGTTAAAGAATATGCAATACTCAAATATAATTGAGTCTGAGTAAAGGTTATGAAATAAAACTTACAAGAATTTGTTTTGAAGAATGGTGGGAGTAGGAAATATAAAACCTATATTAAGGTAATGTGTTGAAGTTATTCAACGAAGAGATTTGGTGAAAACCTGAGGAGGGTAGGGTTTCAGTGATTCCGAGGACGGAATCCTTATAAGGTGGGAAGAATGTAACAATCTAAAATTTTATTTATAATTTTAAATATTTATTGAATTAAATAAATATTTTTAATTGACGTGTTTGTTGTTTAGTAGATATTTATTGGATTATTTATTAGTAAGTAAATAATCCATGAGTTATAGAAATTAACTTAATTAAGATAAAAGAGTGAAGAATGTGTCGATTTGATTATTTGAGTTGTGATTCTGGGGACAGAATCCTTGTAAGGAGGGAAGGATGTAACGATCCGAAATTTCAAATTGTAATATTAAATATTTATTAATATATAAATATTTATTTGATGCGCTTATTGTTGAAATTGATGAGAGAAATATTTTATTGATGTAATGGTTGCTAGTAAATATTTACTAATCTAAATTCATTAGATAATATTCTAAATTAAATTAATTTATAATTTAGAGAGTTATAATATAACATGAGATGTTATATTATTGTTTTAATTTAATAATTTAAGGTGGTATATTAAGTTATTAAATAAAATTATAATGAGATTATAATTTTGTGATATTTGGTCAAGTGAGAAATTTATTTAGTATGTGGTAATTAGTTTATTTAATTAAGATTGGATATGGAAATCCAAGTAAACAGTGCAGGACAATAAACTATATTATAAATAACTTATGAAAATAAATTAAAGGAGTTTTAAATTTGGTTTTACCAAACAAAGCCTTAGAGCTTTTGAAATTTTAATTTTAATCTTGTTTTGCTAAACAAGGCTTAAAGAATGATTAAGTCATTATTTTAATAGGTTTTACCAAACAAGGCCTTATGGCTTTTATGTTTAAAATAATAATAATAAAAAAAACTGATAAGTATTTAGTAGCCTTATTATATTATACGTCAGTTTTATTTTATGTTAGCGTCAGTTTTAGTTTACGTGAAAAAGGATTTGGCCTAAGCCTAAGAAGAAGAGAGAGTTACAAAGAAGTTTGAGAGAGACATATTCACTAAGAAATTGAAAAAGAGGTTATTATGAGAATCAAAGAAGGGAGAGGAAGGATAATCAAGTCATTCTCATCATCTAATTAAGCTTAAGGAGAAATTAAAAGGTAATATTATAGCCCTAGCTTTTAGTTATGTTTTATCAAAGTTTTTTTTTTCTCTTTAATTGGTTATGGTACATGATTTGAGTAAAGAATTGGTTTATAAAGATTATTGAGTGTGTATAATCTGTTAACCATCATATATGATTGATACTTGTTTGTCAAATTCGTGAGAATTGGAATTGATGGAAGAAATTATAAAACATTGTTTATATTTATATGTTACGGCTTAGAAAGTATGAAATTTCATGATCAATAATTGCTAGAATCTGCAATTTGATAATAGATGTTGTTAGTATGTTGAAAAACGAAAACAACCCAAGTTGAATGAGTCAAAACGGATGTAAAACGAATTCACAGTGAAGAATTTCGCTATGAATGTCAAAAGAAGAAGAAAGAAGAGAAATAGTGAAATTAAAGGTTGTAATCTTTGATGTTTACGTTGTTTATATGGTTAGAAACGTGATAGAAACATTAGATTATGTTTATGTAAACCTATTTACTCATTGGGTAGTTTGGTATGGTTGTTAGAAAAGAGTTTGGAGGCCTAATTTGGCTTTTCGTAGTGTTCTAGAGCTAAAATCGCATAATCGCAGCAGTGACCCCAGCCCCGGCGGGCCCCCTAGTGCAAAAACCCCCGCCCCGGTGGGGGGGGGTGTTCTGTCAAGCAAAAAAAAAAAACTGACCGGACGTAGTTTATTAAAATGAGTATAACTTTTTCATACGAACTCTAATTGATGCGATTCAAGATGATTCGGAACGAGGATGAATAGTCCTACAACTTTTATTCTTTAAGGTTTTCAATTTGAAATCGTTATGAAGGGTCAAAATGGTCATCTTTAGGACTATTGTGTTTTCGAAGGCAATCGGAGGGCGTCAGACATGCACGTATGCTAGTGTAGTGCTCTTAACGATAAAAGATGTTATTCTAAGTTATAAAACATGAATGTTAGTAAATATAATGATGCTTAACATTAATATTATGATGTATTAGATAAGTTATAGAAGCATAGTAAGCATACACAAAAGATGTAAATCGGGCGTGTGACGAATAAACGTCGAAACGCCGTGATAATTGTTAATGAACGTAAAAAGTGTTTTTAGTCAAATGAAATGGATATTATAAAGTATGAAATGGGTTTAATATAAAACCAATAATGATTCCTAGCAAAATTTGAACACTTTAATGGATTTCGAATATTACATAAGTCGAAAAGTTAACACAATCTAATTGAACATTGTGTGTTAATTAATAGGAAAGATTATGAGATGTGGAGTAGAGTTTACATTACAATTACTATGTGTTGTTATGTGACTAATAGTTAATGTGTATGATTATATAATTGTGTAGGGCACGTGAAGTGCAGATAACTGTAAGCTGTTAAACTGTTATTGGTAAACAACGATCAAGGCAAGTCTTTCGGTTCCTATTTGTTACGTGGACTTGATGAACTGTTTTAAATTGTATGATATGTTATACATGTTAAAATCATAAAATGTTTAAGTCAATATATGACTGCATTATTTTGGCTAAGTAATGATGATTGAGTAAGGAACTCAATCTTTATATTTGCTATATGAATTAAAAGCATGTATGTCATGTTACCTTAATGAGATGTATATCGATCATGTTATTATGTGTTATGTGATGCATGAAAACTGTTAGACTTTGCTGGGCTGTCGAGCTCACTCTTGCAAATAACCACTTTTGCAGGTCAAGATTTTAAGATAAAGATATGTGCTAAGTGAGTTATAGAGATCTATATTCACGAAGATTACTTATGTTTTATGAGAAATGTATTTCATATTTTGAACGTAACATGTTGAATTGTAAGTTGAGTTATCCAATGTATATGGATATTTAGTTATGATGTAAGACTTTGTATAGTCATTTTGTTGTAACGATTCATGATATAAGATTGAATCAAAGAGATGTAATGTAAAGGTTGCGATTCTGGGCAAGAAAGGAGGAAATGTATAAACGTTTTAAATATTCTGCAATTTTAGTGTTTTTAATATCGAATAATGATGTAAAATTTGAGTTTTAATGTGTGGTTAACGACCGAAGTTGAGATTTAAATTGTATGGATTTTTGGGGTCGTTACAGTGTCGCCTGGAGTTTACTTCATGGCGGTTGATCATTTTTACTGCTTTTTTTAAATTTTGTCCCGCCTGGAGTTTACTTCAAGGCGGTTGATCGTTTTATTGCTTTATTTATATTTTTCAATCCCCCATGGAGGTGCTTCGTGGTGGTTGATTGGTTTTTATTGCTTTATTTACATTTGCAATCCCCCATGGAGGTGCTTCGTGGTGGTTGATTGTTTACACACACACACACACACACCCCCCCCCCCCACACACACACACACACACATATATATATATATATCACTTTTATATATTTACATTTTCAATTCCCCATGGAGGTGCTTCGTGGTGGTTGATCATGTCTGTATATATATATTTACAACTTTTATATATATAATTGTTTATTGATTTCGTATAAATTGCGGCATTATGTGAGCCTAGGAATCATGTGATCACAGATTCAGTTTACTGAATCAAGATTTGATTCCCGTGATGGACATTTTCAGCTGTATGTAGCCTGTAAATTAATCACGGTGTTTAAATTTCCTTTGATAGCTCTCATACCCACAAGGAGTTCGGCACTGCTTCGTACATTATTTTCTCGAAGATGCGTCACATCTCAAAAATAAAACTAATCAAGCCGAACATTTAATAAAATGGAAGTATCAAAGGCCTCAATTACTATTGAGCATAAGGGTTTGAAAAATCTCTTTTTATAAAACATCACTGCTATATCTTATTTAAAACTGAATTTTTATATAAATTCAGACCCTTTGTATATAGGTGCAAACGAGACATAACACTACTTCTAAATAACTGCACATTGATCCACACATACACACATGCATATAACAGTTTCTTTAAAAGTGGCGGTCACCGTGGTAACACGAATGTCGGGGGGTGCCTAACACCTTCCCTTTGCATAAGCAAGTCCCCGGACCCTAATGAATCTCAGTTTCACAGACTCGTTAAGCAGTGTCATATCACTGGGTCAATGTGCAAACATTTTCTAGGTTGTGTTGGTACAACCATTTAAAAAACCAACTGGCGACTCTTACAGTCCAATCGTCGACATATAAATGTTAGACCTTTTCACAACTTATTTTTTCAAACAAATCTCACCTAACATGAGAACACCAAAGAACAAGAACAGAAAAGAGACAATTAAAATTTCGACGTCGACAGGTGGCGACTCTGTTGGGGACTCCAGTAAGAGGATTTAAGCCGCTATTATAAGCTTTTCAAAACTGTTATATGCTTGTGCGTGGATGATTGTATTTACATTTGATGGATGTGTACGAATGCATTTACTTACTGTACTTAATGCTTTACACTATATCTGCTTGTGATATTAGTGCTTCGGACATGTCATTATTTTCACAAACGGTGAGACACGTTGTATGTGAATGTATGTTGTGTGGTTCCTCCATCAGGAGGCTATCCTGTCGATGTTTGATTATTGGACTCGTAGGAAGACTAATTCCAACGAGGCTGAGGAAAGGCACCACCCAAATTTGCTCCAGCTGAAAGACTGGATTAACTTCCCGTTGAGTAAATTGCGATGATTTGGGAACCTTCTTACCAAAAAGTCGCGAGAGTAGCCTAAGATAGGTCAACCTCTGATAAACCAAACGCGGAGGAAAGCTTCTTCATGCTCTCTCATTTCAAAATTACTCGTAATTTCATTTACTTGTAATTTCATTCCATATTAATCTCCACGTAATGGGAAATATGAAGAAATATGTGCACACGTATATTTACAAAGTATTAACATGCTATCCTGTATTACAAAGAGCTAACATCCGTGTTGCAGGATAATACTTCTAAAACGGATACATCATATAGCATGCAAACATTTATACATTCCCTAAAACTAAACTACGTTAGTTTTTTGCAGGGAAACAATCGGACCAATTACCCGGTCAAAGTCCAAAAAGGCCACAAGCCTACGGCCAATTATGTCTTCATCTGACCAGGCTGATCTTAATCCTGTCTCCCACGAGGAATTTGACGGATTAAGTAAACAAATTACAGATTTGGTTGTTCTGCTTAAAGAACTACATTAGTCTACTCAGGGTACAAGGATACCCATACATGCTGAATCCTCTGCACAAGGAGGAACCCAAGGTCAGGATAAAGCCATTCCAGTACCTGAGCTTCAGTTGGATACAACCAAAAAAATTCATGATACCACCCATCTCAAAGAAAATCTAGACACCGGTGATATCAGAAAAAAGGTCCTTCAAGTGGAAGAGTCCATCCGTTCAATCAAAGGAATTGGAGCACATGGGAGTGTTTCATATGCAGACCTTTGTGTATTCCCTGGTGTGCATTATCCTGAGAAGTTCAAGACTCCTAAATTTGAAAAGTATGATGGTTTAGGAGATCCTTACACACATTTGAAGGTATTCGTTGGAGAACTCTGATCTTATGCCGACGACGAGAAGCTCAGAATGCAGCTCTTCTAGAAAAGTCTAACTGGAGAAGCCCGATCGTGGTATATGTAATAACCCGATATTTTCTATATAAATAAATAAGAAATTTTGCGTATAATTTTTTTTTATATTTTAAGGATGAGGATTTGTACAAGATAATGTGTATATATAATTATGTGGTAAATAAAAATATATTTATTACATAAATATTTACAAATAAATTTATTTTAGAATTATTGATTTTTATAAAGTATATTCTTATAATAATTAATTTATAGTAGAAATATTTTTATTAATTATTTTCCATGAGAATATAATCATATATTATTTAAATAATATATGGAGTGATTTTTAGAATAAATATAGTAATTATTTTATTATATGAGTTTTAGTACAGATTATTAAGTTAATTATTTTACCTTAATTATTAAGGTTAAATATGAAGAATAAATCAGTTATGGAATCCAAACCCTAATTTTGGATTTTTATCAAGGAATGAGAACAACAATGTAATATTAATTATATTTTAATTTTTCAGTGCTATAAATATGTACTGTATGTACGTATTGATGATGATTGGTCAATTATGGTGTTTAATTTTAAAACCCTTTTATTAATTGATTAAACCCTAATTTTACTGGGAGAAACCCTAATTGGAAAATCAACTGTGAGTTTAAGACTGTTATATAACTATGTTATATGTTTTATGTTGTGTATTAAGTGATTAATTAGGTAAACCCTAATTAAAATTTTAGAAATCCTAAATAAATTTTAGAAAACCCTAATTTTTTTAAAAACCCTAAATTTTAATTAGTAAGTTCTAATTAAAATTTTATTAAACTTTAAACTTAAATTTTAAACCCTAGAAATTATTTGAGAAACCTTAAGGTTTAAGATCTATTGACTTTAACCTAGATTAAAGTGTCATGGACAAGAATACCCTTAAAATATTTTGTTAGTTTACTAAAATACACTTTTTGGATTTATTTTAATATATTTTTTTTGCAAATCTTATCCATATCTTGCAAGTCATCACTCTAGATTTATAGCACATGCCTAAAACTCATTCAAGCTTATCTCTATTGACACCTTGCATGTTAGATTCATTGCATCTATGTTCTATAAATAGATTGAAGGAGAGAGAAAATCATTTGCTAGCCATTTTTATGCACAACACCCAAGCCTTCTTTCACAACCTAAACCCACGAAAATCTCAAGGAATCTCAGTCACAAACAAAGCCCCACGAAATCCCATAACCAAATCAGAAGCCAGAAATCAGAAATTAATCATAGAAGGTATCAAACCCTAGCTTGATTTTTGTCCATAAATTCTGTGTTAGATGTTATGTTTGATTGTTAAAATATGTTAGTTATAATCTATTTTGATGATCTGGGTTGGTATTATACAGATCCGTAACATTTAAGTCTTCAAATTGATGAATCTTCAAAATCTGGAATTTTTTTTTCTTGAGGTCAGACAACGAATGTCAGACCCTATAAATCCTTGCTCGATTATGGTTTTTGTTGTTTTTAAGTTGTTATTGGTAGTTTGTAATATTGTCTTTAATCTTCAAAAAGAATCAGAGGTATTTGATGTCTAGGTTGGTAGTTATTAACGGTCAAATACCGTTGACCAGCATTGACCGGTCAAATTCTGGGCAGCCCAGAAAGTTAAAAACTCCGCCTGACAAAGTTTTTCAAGGCCCGGATCTGACAGGTTTAATGTTGTTTGATGTTATTGTTTGGTAAATGATGTAGCTGGTTATGTGAACTATAGATCTGGGTCATTATATCTCTTAAAACATCATAATATTGATCAAGTTAGGTGGTCAAAATAGCCAACTGGAACTGATTTACCGTTTCTGGAATTTCCAGAAACGGGAAGAACATGTTTTTCTGACATGCTTTGACTGGCCCATAGCATCTTGATCCGTTGTTATTTTAGTTATGTTTTGTGATAGATCTACTCTATGACATGTTGGCTAGACATTGAAACTCTTAGATCACAAAAACAACACTTATATCACAAGTTGTGGAAGCCGAAAGTAGGCTACATGAACTGTTCTTCATTTCTGGTAACTCAGAAATGAAGAACAACCTCTGACAGCTACTTTGCTAGGTTAGATTTCTTTGGTTATGTGTGGTATGAACTTGATTGTTGTTGGATCTTGTAGTCTTGTATTAGTACTACATGATCTGACAAACAACATCTCCAGAAACACAACACACAAGAAGTTAGACCTGGTCAAACCTGGTCACTCGGCAATGGGCTTGATGTTCTGGGTTTCATGAAGAACACCTCAAGAACACCTATAGCGACAGTTTCGTCGCTATAGGTGTGACAACCCGAAAATTCGGTTTGTCTAGAATTTAAGTTTAAAGAATTAGTTATTAATAAAATAAATTTTTATTAATACTATTCTGTGCTAAGTGTTTATTAATCGTTCTATAACCTAGAATGATTATTAATCGGGAGGATTCTGGCCACGAGCTAGATTGAACGAGTAAGAATTTTCAAGACGAAAATGAAATTTTTCCGGGAACAAAATATTTTTTGGGGAAAAAGACGAAATAGGCACTATTCATCCGTTTCTGCTCGGAGATTTATTTTGAAATTCCGAGAAGTTATAGATTACGTTTAATTCTGAGACGTGATGGAATATCCAATAATATTTCAGTTATGGCAAAAACGAAGTTTTCGCCTGCGGACTCAAAACCCTAAGGGTTTAGAAAAGTGAGTTCCGAGAATTTTATGATCACATATAATGATTAGGGTTATTATGCGTAAAAAAATACGAGTATGATACAAGTTATTATACGAGTATAGTATGAAGAATAGTACGACGTATAATACGAATATCGTACGAATGATATATGAAGAGATTACGAGAATACGAGAATGGAATGTGTAGAATCCAATTAGTCTTAATGGACTTTGAGTTCATGGGCTTTGTAGAATCCAATTGGACTTGGATTATGTCAAGCCCAATGATTTGTGAAATCAAGCCCAATAAGAATTAGGGTTAAGGCCCAAACCAAGAAGATAAACCGTGGATCGAACCGATGGGTAAACGGATGGGTAAAACCATTGGGGCAACCCATGGGATGACCCATGGGCATGTGGGCCGACCACTTGGCCACCAAGTAAGGGTGGTGGCCAAGTTAAATTGGTGGCTAAGGGATGGAGGTGGGAATAGTAAGGAGGTGGGGGGGCGAAATGACTATTTTGCCCTTGCTTTAGTTTTCTATAAATAGAAAGCTTAACTTTCATTTTCTAGGATTTTGAAAATCCTAGAACTTGAGAGAGAGAGAGAGAGAGCTCGGTTGGGAGAGGAGAAGGAAGAGATTGAGTGTGACGCCCCCAGAATAGGTATACAACACCCATTCTGAGTCGCCAATTACATGGTACAGAAAGCAAACTACAACTTCAATAATACAATTGTCGTGCAAAATACGACAACACATACTGTGAGTTTAAATACAAATATTGTCTTCTAGACAATATCCACACTCAAATAAATCCTCATTACAATTATTCAAACACTATTTTACAGAAATAGTGAGGACTGCTAATACATCTTTCTAGAACCATTACTCCATACCCCGACTAGATCCTGCTATGTTCTCACCTCCTGAGAAGAAAAATGGAACAAAAAGGAAAAGGGTGAGCTCAACTAGCCCAGTAAAGAATATTATGACTAAGATAATATACAACAAATTATCGTTAGTCTTCAACAGGGAAAAATCTGATAAAATATAATCGACAACAAGTTTTAGATCAACAACTGCAGCGGAAACAACAAACCATTAGAAGAGTCAAGTAGAGAAAGAATTCTACTATCTTCTAAGATTTAAAAGTCCATCATCAATATTTTATCCCTGTAACATCAATTAATAATCATCTTTAACCAAATATTCATCTTTGCACTACAGGCCAAAGATATTCATTTGTATCATCAGTCGGTCATGTTCATCTCAACACCTGTTCATCTTTGCACTACAGGCCAAAGATATTCATCAAGTAATTATACATCTTTGCACTACAGGCCAAAGATATTCATTTGTATCATCATTTAGGACTGAGGATGATGAAAAATATCTTAAAGAGAACGAATCCAATGAGACAGAAGGACAAATAGTAGGGATTCGTATAACAGTTTATCCAAGATCAATAATACTTCATAATAATCAATTGTGAAGCAGAATTCAAAAATAAAGATCAAAACATGGATACAATCAAAGATAGTAACCATAATAGACATCTTGGACAAAAAGGGAAAATTTTATTTTTCGGTGAATAGTGCCGTATTCGTGAATAGTGCCGTATACGTGAATAGTGCCGTATACGTGAATAGTAACCCCCGACACAAAAAGTTCCAAATTTGATAAAAACTCATATCAATATTTCAGCATAATGATATTGAAGAAAATAATATCATTAAGAAGAAAATAATATCCCTTACCTCAAAATATCAGTACTTCTGGTCGGAATACCGGTATAAGGCTGAAAGAAACTTGCTCTGATGAATAGAAACTCTCAAAGTATCTAAATACTCACAAAATACACTCAATAATCTAGAGAGAGAAAGAGAGAAAACTTGTTTCTGGTGTAATTTTCAATTCTAACTTAGCCCTCTATTTATAGGAAAATTTTGGTAGGTTTGACCTGCAACCTGATGGCTTTACCTGCTACTATTCCCACCTACCACATTTGAAATATAATTCAGCACATTTCTTCACCAACCACAAGTGGGGCCCACCAATTCTAGAATTTTCCACCAAAATGATAAACTCCGAAAATTCAACAATTTCTGAACCAGTCATCTTGTAAAATTCATAATAAATCATACGTTCATTTTTAACGGTTCAAAATTTGTGGACATATACTCAACTTATATATGTATAACATATCCAAAAATTACCACGATCCAACGGTCGGATTAAAAATTATAACACCCGCAATATTTCTCAAAAACCCTGATTTGATTTTTTAATACCTCCATTCCGATAAAAATACTGATAAAACACCTCAACATTAACTCCTTCATTTTTAACCACAAAAATATATCCCTCATTTATATCCACATAAAATAAATATTTCCTTATCATATGAATCAATAATTAATTATTCACAAATAATATTACAGAATCACATTTATGACAACCAGGCCGTTCCCAGGAAAGAGGGGGCTTTCCAATAAGGATTTCTCCTTACTGGCGCGCAATTAGATGACCAAACCTCTCCTTAGACAGAACTTTCTAGACATTGCCAATAATGTTATCTAATAATATTATTCAAATAATATGAATTATTGATCTGATAAATGAAAATACTGTGCAGCAACAATTATTGAAACAACAATAATATAAAATATCAACGCAGCAATTATTGAATCAATAAAATAAAATATTGAATAATAACTACTGTAACAATTATTGAGTAGTGCCTTCTTACGTAAGAATCAATAATTGGTGCAATACCGTGTGCTACTGTATTTTAACCACCGGGTATTCCAACAGTATTAACGGTAACAACTACGCCGTTATTTATAAACAACTTATACTTGTCGTTTTCTTCATCCAATCGCTTTCCGTTATGGGGCCCACACAAGGCTGCGTCGTCGTACGAATATTCCCCGACAGCAAGAATATTCCACGACCAACCGAATATTCACCGACCAAAAATAAATATTTTATAACCACTTGCTTATTTTGCAAAATTTGCACATTTCACCCATAACCAAAGTATTATATCAAATTAACCCCTTATTATTCACAATAATATTTAGAGAAAATTTGATTTTATTCATTAATAAGTTGGGGTCTTACAACCTCCCCTCCTTATGAAATTTCGTCCTCGAAATTGACGTACGTACCTGATGTTTCAAAAAGGTGAGGATACCTCGCTTTCATTTCTGATTCCAACTCCCAGGTCATTTCTTCAATAGCATGGTTTCTCCACAAAACCTTAACTTGTGGTATAACCTTCGTGCGTAGGACATGCTCTTTCCTATCCAAGATCTTAACAGGTACCTCCTCGTACGTTAAATCTTCAGCTATCTCGTCTGGTTCTAACTCAATAATGTGGTTCGGGTCTTTAACATATTTACGAAGCATAGATATGTGAAAAACATTATGAACACGAGACATGCTTGGAGGTAATGCGAGTCTATATGCCACATTTCCTATTCGCTCAAGAATCTCAAATGGACCAACAAATCTTGGATTGAGCTTTCCTCTCTTCCCAAATCTTGTAACTCCCTTCCATGGTGCAACACGTAACAATACATGATCCCCAATATTAAATTCCACGTCCTTCCGATGAAGATCCGCATAACTCTTTTGTCGATCCTGTGCCGTTTGTATACGTTGTCGAATCGTTTGGATCTTCTCTGTAGTAATGCGTACCAACTCTGGTCCCAACAATGTTGCTTCACCCACCTCGTCCCAGCATACTGGAGAACGACATTTTCTTCCATACAACGCCTCAAATGGAGCCATACCTATGCTCGCCTGATAACTGTTGTTGTAGGAGAATTCCACCAATGGTAGGTACTTATCCCAACTCCCTTTGAGATCTAAGACACAAAGTCTTAATAGATCTTCAAGAGTTTGAATAGTCCTCTCTGATTGTCCGTCCGTTTGAGGATGGTATGCTGAACTGAATCGTAAATCCGTGCCCATAGCTTTCTGCAAGCTAACCCAAAATCGTGAAGTGAATCTTGGGTCACGATCCGAAACTATGGATACTGGCATGCCATGCAATCTCACAATCTCGTTCACGTACATACTAGCAAGACGTTCAAGGGAATAAGTCTCACGTATCGGCAAGAAATGAGCGGACTTGGTTAATCTATCAACAATAACCCAAATCGCATCTATGCCTTGAGAAACCTTGGGAAGACCCGTAACAAAATCCATAGTAATGTGTTCCCACTTCCATTTCGGAATCTCAAGTGGTTGCAATGGACCCTTTGGTACTTGATGCTCCGCTTTTACACGTTGACAAGTTAAACATCTCGAGATAAACTCCGCGATCTCTCTTTTCATATTGCTCCACCAAAATGTATGTCGAAGATCGTGATACATTTTGGTACTCCCAGGATGGATTGCAAACGGTGTGTTGTGTGCCTCCATCATTATTCTATGCTTCAAGTCAAAATCGTTAGGAACACAAAGTCTGGAGTTGACTCGAAGTATTCCTTCTTCATCGATTCTTGCTTCTGGAATAGCACCTTCTTGCACTTTCTTCTTCATACGCATCAGCTCTATATCCGTAGCTTGAGCAGCTTTAACTTTATCGATTAAAGTCGGTTCTACTCGTATATTTGATATCATCATGTGGGTACTTGGAGCCTTCATCTCTATCTCCATCCTTTGCAAGTCATACAAAATGGGCCTTTGTGTTAAAAACATTGCACTCGTACCCGCATATGATCTTCTACTCAATGCGTCAGCTACTACGTTTGCTTTTCCAGGATGGTATTGGATGGTATGATCGTAATCTTTCAACAGCTCAAGCCAACGTCGTTGCCGCATGTTGAGTTCCTTTTGGGTGAAGAAATATTTGAGGCTTTTATGATCTGTATAGATCTCCACTTTCTCCCCATAAAGGTAGTGTCTCCAGATCTTCAACGCAAAAACGACTGCTGCCAACTCCAAATCATGAGTAGGATAATTCCTCTCATATTCTTTGAGTTGTCGTGAGGCATAGGCTATGACTTTCCCATGTTGCATGAGAACACATCCTAACCCTTTGCCTGAAGCATCGCTGTAGATAACAAATCCATCCGAACCAGATGGTATTGTCAAAACAGGTGCCGAAATGAGTCTCCTCTTGAGTTCTTGGAAACTCTTCTCGCATTCCTCACTCCATACGAATTTTGTATCTTTCCGAGTCAGCTGAGTTAACGGAGTAGCGATTCGAGAAAATCCTTCCACAAATCTCCGATAATAACCAGCTAAGCCCAGAAAGCTACGTACTTCGGTTACCGACTTCGGTTGCTCCCAACTTTGTATGGCTTCAATCTTCGCCGGGTCGACAGATACTCCATGTTTTGACACCACGTGCCCAAGGAATGCTACTTCCTCAAGCCAGAACTCGCATTTCTTCAGTTTGGCATATAGCTTGTTTTCACGAAGCCTTTGCAGTACCAGCTTCAAATGGCGCTCATGATCTTCACGGCTTTTGGAATAGATGAGGATGTCATCAATAAAGACAACAACGAACTGATCCAAATATTCTTTGAATACACGGTTCATCATATCCATGAAGGCAGCAGGAGCATTAGTCAATCCAAAAGACATTACTAAGAATTCATAATGCCCGTACCGAGTTCTGAAGGCAGTCTTTGGAATATCCTCAGTTTTAATCTTCAGCTGATGATATCCAGAACGAAGATCGATCTTTGAAAAGAATTGTGCTCCTTGCAACTGGTCAAACAGGTCATCAATGCGAGGTAGCGGATACCTATTCTTGATGGTGACATGGTTCAATTCTCGATAGTCAATACAAAGTCGCATACTCCCGTCTTTCTTCTTTACGAATAAAACAGGAGCACCCCAAGGAGACGTACTAGGACGAATAAAACCGATGTCCAACAACTCCTGTAGTTGGACTTTTAACTCCTGAAGTTCAATAGGAGCCATTCGATATGGGGTTTTAGAAATGGGCTTTGTACCGGGTTCAAGGTCAATAAAGAATTCAATTTCTCGTTCCGGGGGTAGACCGGGAAGTTCTTCAGGAAATACATCGGAAAATTCTCTAACAATAGAAATATTATTCAAATCTGACTTGTCTTTGTTCAAATCCATAACATGGGCTAAGAAAGCTTGACATCCGTTTTTCAATAAACGAATAGCTTTGTGGCTCGATATGACAGTGACTGATTTTAGTGGTTTAGTAGTTTGAATTCGTATGACAGGTTGGTTAGGAATATGAAAACTAACAACCTTACGAAAACAATCAATTTTAGCATGATGAGTGGTTAACCAATCAATTCCTAAAATCACATCAAAAGCAAGTATCTTTAAAGAGATAAGATCAACAGGTAATGTGATAGCGCCAACTTGGATCATGCAAGATTTATAAACTGTAGATGTAACGAAGGTTTCACCCAACGGAGTTTCAACAGATAAGTTAAAGTCCAATTTCTCCGGAGTCAAGTTTAAACGTTGAGCACAAGCAGGAGAGATAAAAGAATGGGTAGAACCGGTATCTAGTAAAGTATAAACTTCGTAAGAATTCAAGATTAGCTTACCCGTGATCACCTCGTTCGGGTTTCTCGCGTTTTGGCCAGTAACGACAAACGCTCTTCCAGGAACCGCTGATTTCGCCTTATCCGGGACAGCCCTTGGAATCACCACTCCCGCTGAACTTGGTTTCGCTATAGTACAATCTCGAGCGATGTGGCCTTCCTTCCCACAGTTGTAACACACCTTGGATTGTTGTGGACAGTTTGGGCTGATATGTCCCTCTTTCCCGCATTTGTAACATCTAACTGGCGGTCGTTCTCCTCCCCTAAAATTTGTTGTTGGTGCTGGTGCTGGTGCTGATGTCTTCCCGTCATTGTTGAATCTCCTCTTTCTGAAATTTCCACTTGACTCACCTCTCCTATTATCATGGCCACGATGACCACCCGAGTGGTTACCGCCTTTGTTCGTATTTTTCCCTCCTCGTTGGTTATCATCGCTCTGATGATTGCTGTCACCGGTATGACCCTGGTTGTGGTCCCTCGGTTGAGTATACTCATTATCTCTCTCTAATAATTGGGCCCTGTTGACAACGTCTGAATACAGAGAAAATTTATGAGAGATAAGGTATTGACGAATCTCAGGTTTTAAACCTCTCAGAAACATCCGCGTCATTCGTTCCTCATTTTCGACCAAATGAGGTGCAAACCTGGATAACTCTGCAAACTTCGCCTCGTACTGGGACACCGTCATGTTGTTTTGTTCCAGTCTAATAAACTCAACCTCCTTCATATGACGAATACTTTCGGGAAAGTACTTGTCATTGAACAGTTTTTGAAATGTTTCCCAGGACATGTTGAGTGCGTCAGGCTGGGTACGCTTCACAGACTCCCACCAGTAGTCTGCCTCACCGCGGAACATAAATGTGGCGAATGGAACCTTCTGTTCCTCCGTGCATCCCAAGACATCAAATATCTTGGTAATTTGCTTGACCCACGTTTCCGCCATGATCGGATCCGGCTTTCCCTTAAATTCTGGTGGTCCCAATTCTTTGAACTGCTTAGCTGTGACAAACCGCGCGTTGTTATCATTTCCACCCGTATTCTGCACACGAGTCTCCCTCGTCTGATTTTGCATGAACTGCAAAAAGCTCCTAAACATTCCATCATTCATCGTTTGCTCGGTAACGTTGTTTACAGGAGGAATATTGCCTTCCTGTTGCACGTTCCCCTGGGTAGTGATCAAAGGTGTCTCCACGGTCTGATTTACTCCATTATTAACGTTCTCAGCTGCCATTCTTAAATACTGCCATAAAACAAGGGTTAATAGTCATGTCATATATTATCCCTATACTCTGACCGACCAAATAAACACCAAATAAACTTAGTCAGGTCATACTAGCGAAGGAATTCCCCGTCTCTCCCCTCCTAGTTCTTGTCTCACATCTCAGCCAGGGATCATATCCCTAAGCTCTGATACCAACTGTGACGCCCCCAGAATAGGTATACAACACCCATTCTGAGTCGCCAAATACATGGTACAGAAAGCAAACTACAACTTCAATAATACAATTGTCGTGCAAAATACGACAACACATACTGTGAGTTTAAATACAAATATTGTCTTCTAGACAATATCCACACTCAAATAAATCCTCATTACAATTATTCAAACACTATTTTACAGAAATAGTGAGGACTGCTAATACATCTTTCTAGAACCATTACTCCATACCCCGACTAGATCCTGCTATGTTCTCACCTCCTGAGAAGAAAAATGGAACAAAAAGGAAAAGGGTGAGCTCAACTAGCCCAGTAAAGAATATTATGACTAAGATAATATACAACAAATTATCGTTAGTCTTCAACAGGGAAAAATCTGATAAAATATAATCGACAACAAGTTTTAGATCAACAACTGCAGCGGAAACAACAAACCATTAGAAGAGTCAAGTAGAGAAAGAATTCTACTATCTTCTAAGATTTAAAAGTCCATCATCAATATTTTATCCCTGTAACATCAATTAATAATCATCTTTAACCAAATATTCATCTTTGCACTACAGGCCAAAGATATTCATTTGTATCATCAGTCGGTCATGTTCATCTCAACACCTGTTCATCTTTGCACTACAGGCCAAAGATATTCATCAAGTAATTATACATCTTTGCACTACAGGCCAAAGATATTCATTTGTATCATCATTTAGGACTGAGGATGATGAAAAATATCTTAAAGAGAACGAATCCAATGAGACAGAAGGACAAATAGTAGGGATTCGTATAACAGTTTATCCAAGATCAATAATACTTCATAATAATCAATTGTGAAGCAGAATTCAAAAATAAAGATCAAAACATGGATACAATCAAAGATAGTAACCATAATAGACATCTTGGACAAAAAGGGAAAATTTTATTTTTCGGTGAATAGTGCCGTATTCGTGAATAGTGCCGTATACGTGAATAGTGCCGTATACGTGAATAGTAACCCCCGACACAAAAAGTTCCAAATTTGATAAAAACTCATATCAATATTTCAGCATAATGATATTGAAGAAAATAATATCATTAAGAAGAAAATAATATCCCTTACCTCAAAATATCAGTACTTCTGGTCGGAATACCGGTATAAGGCTGAAAGAAACTTGCTCTGATGAATAGAAACTCTCAAAGTATCTAAATACTCACAAAATACACTCAATAATCTAGAGAGAGAAAGAGAGAAAACTTGTTTCTGGTGTAATTTTCAATTCTAACTTAGCCCTCTATTTATAGGAAAATTTTGGTAGGTTTGACCTGCAACCTGATGGCTTTACCTGCTACTATTCCCACCTACCACATTTGAAATATAATTCAGCACATTTCTTCACCAACCACAAGTGGGGCCCACCAATTCTAGAATTTTCCACCAAAATGATAAACTCCGAAAATTCAACAATTTCTGAACCAGTCATCTTGTAAAATTCATAATAAATCATACGTTCATTTTTAACGGTTCAAAATTTGTGGACATATACTCAACTTATATATGTATAACATATCCAAAAATTACCACGATCCAACGGTCGGATTAAAAATTATAACACCCGCAATATTTCTCAAAAACCCTGATTTGATTTTTTAATACCTCCATTCCGATAAAAATACTGATAAAACACCTCAACATTAACTCCTTCATTTTTAACCACAAAAATATATCCCTCATTTATATCCACATAAAATAAATATTTCCTTATCATATGAATCAATAATTAATTATTCACAAATAATATTACAGAATCACATTTATGACAACCAGGCCGTTCCCAGGAAAGAGGGGGCTTTCCAATAAGGATTTCTCCTTACTGGCGCGCAATTAGATGACCAAACCTCTCCTTAGACAGAACTTTCTAGACATTGCCAATAATGTTATCTAATAATATTATTCAAATAATATGAATTATTGATCTGATAAATGAAAATACTGTGCAGCAACAATTATTGAAACAACAATAATATAAAATATCAACGCAGCAATTATTGAATCAATAAAATAAAATATTGAATAATAACTACTGTAACAATTATTGAGTAGTGCCTTCTTACGTAAGAATCAATAATTGGTGCAATACCGTGTGCTACTGTATTTTAACCACCGGGTATTCCAACAGTATTAACGGTAACAACTACGCCGTTATTTATAAACAACTTATACTTGTCGTTTTCTTCATCCAATCGCTTTCCGTTATGGGGCCCACACAAGGCTGCGTCGTCGTACGAATATTCCCCGACAGCAAGAATATTCCACGACCAACCGAATATTCACCGACCAAAAATAAATATTTTATAACCACTTGCTTATTTTGCAAAATTTGCACATTTCACCCTTAACCAAAGTATTATATCAAATTAACCCCTTATTATTCACAATAATATTTAGAGAAAATTTGATTTTATTCATTAATAAGTTGGGGTCTTACATTGAGCATGAATGCTCGGATCAAAAGTGATCGAGAAATAGAAAAGCTCGCAAATCGTCGACTTTGTCTAACGGAAGAGGATTAAAGAAGAACGGTAATCCGAACCCTAGTTCTTCTAATTTTTCTTTAAGTTTTTATGTTTAAAAACATAACTTAATGAAGATAAGAAGTAGATGAAGTTAAAAATGATTTCATATGGTTGAAATCGTAAGAAAATGAAGAAATAAGAATTAGAAATTTATTTTATAAATTTCTTAAGGAAGTATAAGATTCGGGAGGATTTTGAGCGATCCGAATGAATTTTATGAGTAAGTAGGTCAAATAAGTAAGGAATGGTGTTCTATAACATCAAATTCCAAGAAAAAGTAGAATCGTAATCCAAAATATCGATTAAAATGAAGAACGAACGAAGAACACGAAGAACACGCGAAGAACACGAAGAACGTTGTTGATGGACAAATTTAAAACCATCGTAGTGTAAATGTTGTTGATGGACAAGTTTAAAATGATCGCGTATAAGTTAGATGCTTATTGCTTGGTTAGGAACGTTAAAAACGTTCATGAATAATGGATTAAAATTGAGCTATAACGAAGTTATGGCGAAATTTTTGTAAAAGACATAACAAAAATTTGAAAGTTAGTAAATGAACCCGAACGTGTAGGGTTTCATAAGAATGTAAGAGAATGTATAAAACGTGAGTCGTAGACTCAAGAACGAACGAATTTCGAGTTCGGATGACCGAATTACGGACGAAAAAGCGAAGAACGTTAAAAGCGTAAAAATGAATGAAGGGTTAAGATTAAGCCAATTGAATGGCATGTTAACGGATTCAGAATGAATTTCTGTCCGAGGCATATTGAAGTATGTGAGATAAGGAAGAGAATGGCTTTAGAACGACGTCGTTCAGAGTTATAACGAAGAAGTTATGAGATCGAAAAGTAAGCGTCTCAAAATGAAGTTAACACTTAGAAAAAAATTTTAGGTTTCATGCTCGGCGTCGCAGCGCGAGTCGTGCCTTGGAGGCCGGCGCCGCAGCGCGAGATCAGCCATAATCTTCTGGAGAGTGGCGCCGCAACGCAAGAGATAACAAAGGACTTGGCACCGCAGCGCCAACTTGGGAAGAGAGGAGAGAGAAGTAAGTCGCGCCGCAGCGCGAGAGGAAAGAAAGGGCACGGCGCCACAGCGCCAGTGCAGGGCAATACCCAGAAATGAGATTTTAACTGCTCAATTTCTCAGGGGATGTGCAAGAAAGAAGTATGAACATATAGTTCATGTAATGTAACACTTAATCAAGTGTCTTAAACTTAATCAAGTGTCTTAAACCTTTAATAAAGGTTGAACGAAAAGATTAAACGAGATTAAAAGAAGGTGAACGCGAGTTACGTAACCGATGTCTGGGGACCGTAGTCGCGATAAACGAATGTGAGGGATTGCTATGATTATGATTCCTTAGACATTGAGCGACGAGGGTAATGAATAACATTTCGATGTTATGTTATGATAATGAGAGATAAGTGTAAAGCGTATAGACGCTATGAACGCAACGTTGTTGCGATGAACGATTGGTTTTAGCATACAACGAACGGTATGGCTTCGACATTAAGAAAGAATAATGAACATGGGGTTCATGGGATGGATATCGATCGAAAGCGCTTAAAACCTTGAATAAAGGTTGAATGAGAGATTAAGAGATGAGCAACGTGAACGTTAAATACGTAGATGATCCTTGTGAATTATATTCGCGTTGGACGAATGTTCTAAGTATACCCTGGTTGTGACATAGACGTTGATGAAGGTAGTAAGTAAGATACGAATGGTATCAAGAGAGCCGTAACGAACGATAATAAGATTACTGAAAGCCGAATATAAGTCGGATGAGAATGATAGAATGAAAAGTAAGCGCTGAACACTTTAACCAGTGTAAGGGTTGAGTGTAAGCGACTGTTAAATGGGCAGAACCTACACTCCGTGTATGGTTTAACCGTAATGTAATGAAGACTAAGTTTAGCCGTGAACGGTGAAGAAATTAAGTTAAAGATAATAACGTGTAACGTTAAGAAGCCGAGTTAATAAGTATAACTTGGACAACGTTCCGAGTTGAATGAACCGGATGTTGTAAGGTATGAATAAGTTCATATGAAATGTTTAACGCTATGTTCTCATAGTATTGACATCGAATGATCGTTCCGAGTATACAAAAGATTGTATGACTTAGACGATAAAGAATGATTCCTGAGGTATGACATTTAGTTGCCAGAAAGCCGTAAGGAAGAAGAAGTTGACTTAACGAACATTATAGTTTAATGGTTCGTATAAGTTAAGAGAAGTTAGGTTGTAGTACAATCGTAACCTTTGATGGTTGACATATGGGAGCTGGGTTAAACAATTCCTTCATAGAGCGAAGGTATATACGAAACTGGCAACTGATCTAACTCACTGTGATGGCAGTGTAGATGAGACGGGAACTTGTTTGTTGGTTGTTTGTGGGAAACCACTCAGAGTAGTATATGGACTACTAGCAGAGAAGCGATGTGTACTGAGTCCTAAGAGAAGTATAAGAAGAAGATAAGAATGTAAATCATCAAAGATGATGAACGTTTTGAGTAAGACATCTCAGTATGTCATGAAACCGTAAACCGGTAATGAAAGTTAGTCGCGTATAATTATATTGTAAGAACACGAACCTTAAGAAGTAAAGTTAAGTAAACCAATGCGTAAGTCAAGTATATGACTAATTGGTATACGTGTTATTTCCTTATGTGTTATATAGGGATTTGGAATGAGCAGTTCAGCGTAAGCTGTAGCTGTGCGTAAGACAAGTTTCCTAACTTCATTCATATTTTAAATGAATGCTAGTTTCTTAAACTTCTCAGATGTTGAGCTTGAGAAGTTCTGTCTATGTGCGAATGTGCGATATTTGTACAAGGTGGTAAAATGTATGAGGCCTTGTGCCACAATGTGAGCACTTCGATGTTTCTATGAAATGAACTGTTTTGTGATCGAACTGCTCAATACAAGTATGCTCGGTTTATTCATTAACCGTTATTGTTAAGTCTGTGCTGATGATTCTAGCCAGACAGAATGTGTATGAAAAAGGTAGAAGAATGAAAGTATTTCAAAGTGAAAGTGAGTATGGTTTTAAGATGATAGGAATCGAGATTATTCCTATTATTCAAGCTGCTTCATAACCTTTGTTCGGTTATTGAAGTTCTAAAGAAATGTTTGAATTCTGAACTTATTTGTTCAAACTGTGATGACTTGTTGGGCAATTGAATGCTCACACTTGCTTTAAATGAAAAATATTTTCAGCGAATGACGTTAGAAAGAACTTAAGGATCCCGTAAAGATCAAGCTAAGCGGTATCCAGACGAAGTGCCATTCAGTATGTGAAGGTGTGTGAAGATTAAGTGAAGACTTGTAATGTAGAAAGATGAATTAAACTATAGACTAGTTTAATGAACAGTATGTATCCTTGGTGGCGGATAAAAGTCACTCTTGTAAGATGAAAGGAATAATGTAATTATCATTATTTGTAATGAGAAAGGTTATAAGGTTTCGAGAACCTGGGAATTAAGAATGTATGTTGTTATATTTCAATATATAATGATGTATGTTGGATAAATGATGTACTCGTGACGTACGGAATCCGGGTGTAAAGATAGACCGGATTTCGGGGCGTTACAATAGGGCCCTTTAGCGACAGTTTCCTTATAAAAGTAATTAATTATATTAAATAAATAGAAAAAAATAGTTTTTAATTATTAAAAATACCAAATAAATTATTAAAAATTATTTTGAGGTCCGAAAATTAGTATTTAATTATTTTGAATATATTTCATAAATATTTAATATTTTTGAAATATTAAAAGTATTTAATTTATTTAATTATTATATTAAATAAATTATTTAAAAATAATTTTAATACATGAAAAATTATTTAAAATTATATTATGATATAAGAAAATATTTGAAGTTATGTTAAATGACTTTTAATATTTTGTGATGAAATTCATTAATAAATGATAATTAAGTTATTTACTAAATGAATTAAATAAAATAATTAAAAATGTTTTTATTATATTAAAAATCATTTTAAATAATAATAAGGTATTTAAAAATATTTTAAGTTATAAAATATAACTTTCAATATTTAAAGGCAAATTTTTTTAATTAATTATTATTAATGATATTAAGGTTATTTAATAATTATATTAAATAAATTAGTTTAAAAATGATTTTAATATTAAAAAAATTATTTTAAATGTAAATAAAGTGTTTAAAGATATTTTAAGTTATAAAATATAACTTTTAATATTTAAAGAATAATTTTATTAATAATTTAATATTAATGATATTAATTTAATACTAAATGATATTAAATTTATTTAATAATTATATTAAATAAATAGTTTAAAAATAATTTTATTAATTTAAAAATTATTTAAAAAGGATATAAATGAATTAAAAATTATTTAAGCTATACTTAATGACTTTTAATATTTGGATAAATAAAGCATTAATACTTTAATATTAATGGTAATTATTTAAGAATGATTTTAAATATTTTAAAAATTATTTAAGGGTAATATTAATACTTTAAAAATATTCTAAGTTATTATAAATAACTTTAATATTTTGGAAATGATTTCATTAATAGTTTAATATTAATTAAATATTAATGATAATAGAAATGATTAATATTTAAATCATTTAATAGTGATTCTGATGTTTGAAAATTCATGATAAATTATAATAAATATTTTAAAATTATATTAAGTCATTTAAAAATAATATGACTGATACTAAGTTATAGGACAGAGTCTTAGACTCGATAATTACCCGATAAAGCCGTCGGTACACCGACATATTTTAGAAATTGATCTGGACTTAGATATTTTGATTAGATATGTATTTATTTGTGATTCAATGGTTGTTAAACATGGGTAATAATGTGATTAGGTTATGTGTTGACGGCGAAATGCAGTACTATGTGTTGAGATATGTTATTCTAATCAGTAAAACGATCTTATTAATGATAGGTCGTGAGATAAAAGATAAAACTAAGTTGCAATTTGTAAGCAGCGCATCAGGCAAGTATCTTACCTTTCCATTTCCTTTATGCAATGGACATGAGTAAGATGTTTCAGAATTATATTATTATTATGCTATATTATTAACCCTATTGTGAAATATTCTATATCCGATCATTGTTTATCAACATGATAGTATATGGTAAATCAGATATATATATTCTGTTCGTTAGTTTCTAAATATGGTTATACAAGTGTCCCCACTTGGATAATCATTGTATTTAATCACATGTTGATATATATATATAAGCCGTCTAAGCTATTTGACTAGCTAGACACAGATTTCGAAATATCGTTGAATATGATAAAACTTCTTTGTATCCAATCAAATTGTTTTGGTTCGGATTCCAGACTAGTATGAACATCCCGATTAAGAGAAAACTTTTATGCGCCCAAGGCGGACAGAGTGAACGATACCCTCGTTCTTGCATGTATTATTGATCAATACAGGGCACAACGGGCTGATCACCCTCGTGCCCGTAAGTTATGTCGGTTTGCAGATGAATTTCTGTTTAACCTTTTCGAAAATAAAAATAATGTTCATAGTATGTCCCTAAACCCTATTTATAGTCATTACGTAGTTTCAAAAATTTGAAAAAAGGTTGTTATGTTATTATTATCGGTATAGATAATTCACAACTATTGATCTGTTGTAGAAGGGTAGTATAAAGAGAACATTTAAATTCTTTTAGCTTATTTATATAATTGATATTACTTGTTGGGCACTCAAATGCTCATCCTTGCTTAATTTAAGTGTTTTCAACTAAGTGTGAAGAACCAGAAAGCTCATACAGAAACAAAGGGAAAGGAAAGCTAACCAAATAAGATTTGTGGTAGTTTATGTATTAGTTTGATATTATTAAGACAAGTATGATATTAATTATCTGTCATGGGTTGTAATGAATGTTTAAAGGTTACGTACTTGGGATTCAGACTCTGATGAATATGTAAATTAAGTTGATTTTTATATTATTGTTATTATTATTAGTATTATTCCGCTCATAGAAATGGTATCGTGAAGTACCGAGTTCGGATTTCAAGTACCCAGATTTGGAGGCGTCACATTATGGTATCAGAGCTTAGGGTTAAAAACCTTAGGTGGACTAGACCTTAAGCTATAACCTTAGAATAGAGGGAAACGTTGAAAATATAAATAACTCATATAGAGTTTAAAAAGGAGATGAATTGAATAAATTCATCGTCAAATAAAATAAAAGATAACTTATATAAAACTCTTATTTGCTGTGTGTATATACTATATGCTAATCAGGATAATTTGTGTGTGTAGATGTCTGGTGGAAAAAGGCTTGTTATGTGCATATAGCATGAAGAAGGATCAAACCCATACACCCGAGCTGATATTGAAGCCAATAGCTGAAATAGAGGCTCACAATGCAGACAACTCAAATGATGTGGTTATTGTAGAAAACGTAGTACAAGATCCGGAGATGATGGAGCTGACAGATAGTGATTCAGTCACTAAAGTTGAATATGATCAAGCATCAACGGAGGTGCAGAATCTGAGGAATAAGGTTTCCTCTCTGGAAAGGCTGTGGGAGATAGAAAAGCTGTTGAATAGTCAATTACGTCAAGCGTTAATAGAAACAATGGAAGAACAAGATAAGGTTAAAATCCAAATTGATCAGATGGGAGCCTCAAACAACATATCGTGTGCAGCTCCGAGTAAGAAGGGGAAAAGAAAGATAGAAGATCATGACTTAGAAAAATCCGGTAACAACCAAGAGGACGCTAACAAAATAGAAAAGTGTACAAACTGTGACAGGAAACATAAAGGCGTATGCAGGAAAGAGAGAAAGATATGTTACATTTACGGACATGAGGGACATACCTTTCATCATTGTCTCGACTTTAAGTTAGGAGCATGTTTTATCTGTGGGATGGAAGGTCATCGAGCGAACGGTTGTCCAAGGAAAAGACTTAGTAAATTGGCAGTATAAGGTCTGTTGTGTAGGCATGTTTAATGTAATATGTGTGCTTAGTATGTCTGTGTAATGTAATATTCTAAAACTTTTGTGCTGGTCAAGGTTGTAAATCCCGACTTTTGTAGTCACAAAGGAATGAATAATGTTTAAAGCATTATGTGCTAAGTTATGTAAAATATTCGTTAAATGAATATGAATCTATGTTTGAGTGATGAAACAAGTTTAAAATATTAAACTTATATGATAAGGTTTAGAATGTAAGTTAAATTTATGATTTTATTTAATCAGATAATGCCGCCAAGACGTCGAACTCGCAACCAAAGGGCAGAAGAATCTGTCAATAACGTTGAGGGACAACAACAAGCAGACCCGATACAGAACTTCGCAAACATGATAGCTCAGGCTATGCAACAGGGAATACCAGCTGCAGGAAACCAGCCGGACAACCGCTTAGCTAACTTTAAAGACTTTAAGGCTGTAGGACCGCCAAAATTCAAAGGTACAACTGACCCTATTGAAGCCCAAACTTGGGTTAAGGAAATTTGAGAAGGCGTTCATAATAGCTAGGATAACTGAGGGGCAAAAGACCGCTTTTGCCACCGACATGATGAAGGGTGAGGCAAATTTTTGGTGGGAGGCAAATCAGGGGAGGGCAGGAGAAGGTGTAGTCACATGGGAGAGGTTCAAAACTTTATTTTTAGAAAATTATTTTTCACCTAGTATGCAGGCAAGGATGGAGGTAAAATTTTTAGAGTTAAAGCAGGAGAATATGATGGTGTCAGAATACGCCGCCAAATTTAATAAGTTAGCTAGGTTTGCCCGCATCAAGTCGATACGGAGGCTAGAAAGCTAGAAGGTTTGAGCTGGGATTAAAACCCTGGCTCTACAACAAGGTGGCAGTGTTGCAGATCCCTACATTTGCAGCACTCATGGAGAAGGCGATTATTGTTGAGGAGGAAAGTGAGGCCACGAGCCTTTACAACAAGGAGAGGAAGAATAAGGGTAAGACCGAAGGAGCTGGGAAGGTAGGAATTAATAGTGGGAATAGGGATGATAGTAGCAAGAGGAAGGGAAACTATGTTGGGAATATCCAGGTAAAACAAGAAGGTGCTAAGAAGCAGGTGGTGCAGTGTAAGACATGTGGGAAGAACCACTCGGGGGAATGTTTGAAAGGGAAGTTTGTATGCTACAAGTGCGGGTAGGAAGGCCATATCTCTCCCAACTGCCCCAATCCTAGGATGAATAGTGGATGTTTTCTGTGCGGATCGACAGAACAAAGGGTGAAGGATTGTCCGAAGAGAAGGGTGGAGGTAGGTAGTGTGAACCCGGGCACTGGCAGCGGAACTTTAGCAATCACCGGACCGACTTCGTCAAGCAAGCCAACAAAATCAATGGCAAGGGTCTACAACATGACAGCCCAGGATACGGCAGCAGCTGATAGTGGAACTCCAGGTATTATTCGTATAACTTTTATTTTTTTATATACATGATTTTCATATATATAGTAAATTATTTCTAAAGAAATTTTGAGGGAGGAATTTGAGTTCTTTTAGAAATCAAATTTCCGTTTAATCAGAAAGAAAAGCTTTATGTAAATAGTTAAAGATAAGTTCGATCAAATTATGATCGAGATCTACTTGCACTGATTGTGTATGTTGTGTACCCTGGTATGTATATGTTTTAAAACGGTGATTCCGGGGACAAAATCTTTAAAAGGGAGGGTGAATGTAACAACCCGATATTTTATATATAAATAAATAAGAAATTTTGCGTATAAATTTTTTTTTATATTTTAAGGATGAGGATTTGTACAAGATAATGTGTATATGTAATTATGTGGTAAATAAAAATATATTTATTACATAAATATTTACAAATAAATTTATTTTAGAATTATTGATTTTTATAAAGTATATTCATATAATAATTAATTTATAGTAGAAATATTTTTATTAATTATTTTCCATGAAAATATAATCATATATTATTTAAATAATATATGGAGTGATTTTTAGAATAAATATAGTAATTATTTTATTATATGAGTTTTAGTACAGATTATTAAGTTAATTATTTTACCTTAATTATTAAGGTTAAATATGAAGAATAAATCAGATATGGAATCCAAACCCTAATTATGGATTTTTATCAAGGAATGAGAATAACAATGTAATATTAATTATATTTTGATTTTTCAGTGCTATAAATATGTACTGTATGTACGTATTGATGATGATTGGTCAATTATAGTGTTTAATTTCAAAGCCCTTTTATTAATTGATTAAACCCTAATTTTACTGGGAGAAACCCTAATTGGAAAATCAACTGTGAGTTTAAGACTGTTATATAACTGTGTTATATGTTTTATGTTGTGTATTAAGTGATTAATTAGGTAAACCCTACTTAAAATTCTAGAAACCCTAAATAAATTTTAGAAAACCCTACTTTTTTTAAAAACCCTAAATTTTAATTAGTAAGTTCTAATTAAAATTTTATTGAACTTTAAACTTAAATTTTAAACCCTAAAAATTATTTGGGAAACCTTAAGGTTTAAGATCTATTGACTTTAACCTAGATTCAAGTGTCATGGACAAGAATACCCTTAAAATGTTTTGTTAGTTTACTAAAATACCCTTTTTGGATTTATTTTAATTGATTTTTTTTGCAAATCTTATCTATATCTTCTAAGTCATCACTCTAGATTTATAGCACATGCCTAAAACTCATTCAAGCTTATCTCTATTGACACCTTGCATGTTAGATTCATTGCATCTATGTTCTATAAATAGATTGAAGGAGAGAAAATTATTTGCTAGCCATTTTTATGCACAACACCCAAGCCTTCTCTCACAACCCAAACCAACGAAAATCTCAAGGAATCTCAGTCACAAACAAAGCCCCATGAAATCCCATAACCAAATCAGAAGCCAAAAATAGGAAATTAATCATAGAAGGTATCAAACCCTAACTTGATTTTTGTCCATAAATTCTGTGTTAGATGTTATGTTTGATTGTTAAAATATGTTAGTTATAATCTATTTTGATGATCTGGGTTGGTATTATACAGATCCATAACATCTGAGACTTCAAATTGATGAATCTTCAAAATCTGGAAATTTTTTTTCTTGAGGTCTGACAACGAATGTCAGACCCTATAAATCCTTGCTCGATTATGGTTTTTGTTGTTTTTAAGTTGTTATTGGTAGCTTGTAATGTTGCCTTTAATCTTCAAAAAGAATCAGAGGTATTTGATGTCTAGGTTGGTAGTTATTAACGGTCAAATACCGTTGACCGGCATTGACCGGTCAAATTCTGGGCAGCCCAGAAAGTTAAAAACTCCGCCTGACAAAGTTTTTCAAGGCCCGGATCTGACATGTTTAATGTTGTTTGATGTTATTATTTGGTAAATGATGTAGCTGGTTATGTGAACTATAGATCTGGGTCATTATATCTCTTAAAATATCAGAATATTGATCAGGTTAGGTGGTCAAAATAGCCAACTGGAACTGATTTACCGTTTCTGGAATTTCCAGAAACGGGAAGAACATGTTTTTCTGACATGCTTTGATTGGCCCATAACATCTTGATCCGTTGTTATTTTAGTTATGTTTTGTGATAGATCTACTTTATGACATGTTGGCTAGACACTGAAATTCTTAGATCACAAAAACAACACTTATATCACAAGTTGTGGAAGCCCAAAGTAAGCTACATGAACTGTTCTTCATTTCTGGGTAACTCAGAAATGAAGAACAACCTCTGACAGCTACTTTACTGGGTTAGATCTCTTTGGTTATGTGTGGTATGAACTTGATTGTTATTGAATCTTGTAGTCTTGTATTAGTACTACATGATCTGACAAACAACATCTCCAAAAACACAACACACACGAAGTTAGACCGTGTCACTCGGCAATGGGCTTGATGTTCTGGGTTTCATGAAGAACACTTATAGCGACAGTTTCGTCGCTATAGGGCCCTTTAGCGACAGTTTCCTTATAAAATTAATTAATTATATTAAATAAATAGAAAAAAAATAGTTTTTAATTATTGAAAATACCAAATAAATTATTAAAAATTATTTTGAGGTCCGAAAATTAGTATTTAATTATTTGAATATATTTCATAAATATTTAATATTTTTGAAATATTAAAAGTATTTAATTTATTTAATTATTATATTAAATAAATTATTTAAAAATGATTTTAATACATGAAAAATTATTTAAAATTATATTATGATATAAGAAAATATTTGAAGTTATTTTTAATGACTTTTAATATTTTGTGATGAAATTCATTAATAAATGATAATTAAGTTATTTACTAAATGAATTAAAAAAATTATTAAAAATGATTTTGTTATATTAAAAATTATTTTAAATAATAATAAGGTATTTAAAAATATTTTAAGTTATAAAATATAACTTTCAATATTTAAAGGCAAAATTTTATTAATTAATTATTATTAATGATATTAAGGTTATTTAATAATTATATTAAATAAATTAGTTTAAAAATAATTTTAATATTATAAAAATCATTTTAAATGTAAATAAAGTGCTTAAAGATATTTTAAGTTATAAAATATAACTTTTAATATTTAAAGAATAATTTTATTAATAATTTAATATTAATGATATTAAATTTATTTAATAATTATATTAAATAAATAGTTTAAAAATAATTTTATTAATTTAAAAATCATTTAAAAAGGATATAAATGAATTAAAAATATTTTAAGTTATACTTAATGACTTTTAATATTTGGATAAATAAAGCATTAATACTTTAATATTAATCGTAATTATTTAAGAATAATTTTAAATGTTTTAAAAATCATTTAAGGGTAATATTAATACTTTAAAAATATTCTGAGTTATTATAAATAACTTTAATATTTTAGAAATGATTTCATTAATAGTTTAATATTAATTAAATATTAATGATAATAGAATTGATTAATATTTAAATTATTTAATAATGATTCCGATGTTTGAAAATTCATGATAAATTATAATAAATGTTTTAAAATTATATTAAGTCATTTAAAAATAATATGACTGATACTAAGTTATAGGACTGAGTCTTAGACTCGATAATTACCCGATAAAGACGTCGGTACACCGACATATTTTAAAAATTGATATGGACTTAGATATTTTGATTAGATATGTATTTATTTGTGATTCAATGGTTGTTAAACATGGGTAATAATGTGATTAGGTTATGTGCTGACTGCGAAATGCAGTACTATGTGTTGAGATATGTTATTCTAATCAGTAAAACGATCTTATTAATGATAGGTCGTGAGATAAAAGATAAAACTAAGTTGCAATTTGTAAGCAGCGCATCAGGTAAGTATCTTACCTTTGCATTTCCTTTATGCAATGGACATGAGTAAGAAGTTTCGGAATTATATTATTATTATGCTATATTATTAACCCTATTGTGATATATTCTATATCTGATCATTGTTTATCAACATGATAGTATATATATATATATATATATATATATATATATATATATATATATATATATATATATATATATAAGCCGTCTAAGCTATTTGACCAGCTAGACACAGATTTAGAAATATCGTTGAATATGATAAAACTTCTTTGTATCCAATCAAATTATTTCGGTTCGGATTCTAGACTAGTATGAACATCCTAATCAAGGGAAAACTTTTATGCGCCCAAGGCGGACAGAGTGAACGATACCCTCGTTCTTGCATGTAGTATTGATCAATACAGGGCACAACGGGCTGATCACCCCCGTGCCCGTAAGTTATGACGGTTTGTAGATGAATTTTTATTTAACCTTTTCGAAAATGAAAACAATGTTCATAGTATGTCCCTAAACCCTATTTATAGTCATTACGTAGTTTTAAAAATTTGAAAAAAAAAGGTTGTTATGTTATTATTATCGGTATAGATACTTCACAACTATTGATCTGTTGTAGAAGGGTATTATAAAGAGAACATTTAAATTCTTTTAGCTTATTTATATAATTGTTATTACTTGCTGGACACTCAAATGCTCATCCTTGTTTAATTTAAATGTTTTCAGCTAAGTGTGAAGAACCAGAAAGCTCATGCAGAAACAAAGGGAAAGGAAAGCTAACCAAATAAGATTTGTTGTATTTTGTGTATTAGTTTGATATTATTAAGACAAGTATGATATTAATTATCTATCATGGGTTGTAATGAATGTTTAAAGGTCGTTACTTGGGATTCAGACTCCGATGAATGTGTAAATTAAGTTGATTTTTATATTATTGTTATTATTATTAGTATTATTTCGCTCATAAAAATGGTATCGTGAAGCACCGAGTTCGGGTTTCAAATACCCGAATTTGGGGGCGTCACAATATACCAGATGAGAAAATTCAAAGATCTATAGCTGGGAGGAGCTAGCTCATACCTTCCTCACTCAATACATCTTTTAGTCTCAGATGGCCTCTGACCGGTACCAAATTACTAAAGTCAGGAAACAAACCAATGAATCTTTCAGAGAGTATGCTCAAAGGTGGAGGCACCTTGCTGCTCAAGTTGTTCCCTCTATGAATGAGTCAGAAATGGTTATGACATTTATAGACATACAAGAAGCTCCTTTCTATGAGAGGGTGTTAGCTGGTATTGGCAAACCATTCTCTAAAATGATTAAGCATATGGAGATGGCTGAGATGAGATTGAAGTCAAGAAAAATTCAAGACCTAGCTACCCTCAAAGTTGTTGTAGAACACATCCAGTCTGAAAATTATGGAAACAATCCTCGGAGGGTCCATAAAAAGAAAGAGGAAGATGTTTTCTTGATACTACAAGGTCAGAAAGGCAGTCAGAATATGTCTATCCAAAGGAGAAATTACACTCCCTTTTAAGCACAGTCTTCAAACCCTCCATTACCTAAAGGTGGAGAAGTCAGACGCACTCGAGTGCTCACACTCCTGGGGGACTCACTCGAGAACATTCTCAATCTTCTGACCACTCAGAAGAAAATTACACATCTTCTCCCACCAGTAAACCCGAATGGGAGGGGTTTCAATGCTACTCGAAAGTGTGCTTATCATGCCGGGGCACCTAGACATGATACTAAAGATTGCTGGGCCTTGAAACATAAGATACCGGATTTGATCGATAGCGGTGAGATCGTGGTCACCAAGCCCGATCAACCACATGTGCAAGACAACCCTCTTCCTCAACACAAAGAAGAAGAGGTTAATATGATTAATTGGAGCAATGGATAGAGTTCTAATTTTAATGGTGGATCTTCCTAGGCCAGTAAAGATGGTGCTGACAAGTGGGATTATGCAAAGTTTCAATTTATAATGGAACAAAAAATGAATGCTCTACGTGAGCAACTCAACCAAGCCACACGCCAATTATTTAGTCAAGAGCATGCCGGTCTCCTTCCTCTTGTTACGAACACTCCACCGCATACTCCAGAAAATGAAACACTGGAGGATAAAATTACAAAAAGAGTAAGTTCTAAAGCCCGTCGGGATTTTACCCACAAAAGGGAATTTACGTACCTAGGCCAACCGATGGAGGAAATACTGCAGATGCTGATAAATGAAGGAAGAATCACAAATCTACTACCTCCAATCAGCCCGCATTCAACACGGTTTGATTTCAATGGGGTGTGCCAATATCACTCCCAATCTCGCGGTCACAACACAGAAGAATGCTGGGCACTCCGCCACCTTATTCAAAATTTAATTGACAGTGGTGTCCTGCAGATGGCAGATGATGATGATGTAGTACTAGAGAGTGAGGACGTGTTTCCTACAAAGTGGAAGGAAGTCGTAGTAGTCTTATCTGATGAGACAGATTTAGCTACTCCCTCACATATAATCCAACCAATTCAACTCAAGTGGGTTGACAATCCTTTGAAAGTGGCTGCGCCAGAGCCAATTATCTTGCCATTCAGACCACAATATCCTGTTGTAAGCCTACAGAAAGTTCCATGGAATTATGAAGGGGCTGAAGGATCCACATCGTACATAAATTGCTGCAGTGTCAAAGGATAATCCACTGTATCTTCCCCAACAGGTGATGAAGCCTACCATCAAGTCAAAGGGGAAGATTCCCATGGAAAAAGTGGAAGAATTTCTTCGTACTATGGGCCATAATGAAGCCAAGGTGGTTTTAAGCTTAAGAGAATCTCCACATCAAGTTTCTATACTGGACTTAGTTTTCTCTTCCGAAGATCACAGGAAGATATTGCTCAGGGTTTTGGAAGAAGCCCAACTACCTAAGTCAATAGATGTTAAGAAATTCCAGCATCTAGTGGATCACATTTTTAACAACAATGTGATATCTTTCACGGATGACGATATACCTCCTGAAGGGACCGGTCATTGCAAGCCGCTGCACATTGCAATTATGTCCTCCGGATATATGGTGGGGGGAGTGTTGATAGATGGAGGGTCATCTTTAAATATATGTCCTTATGCCACTTTACTGACGATGAACATTAATCTCAATCGGATTCGAAACAGCCATACGGTTATCAAAGCTTTTGGTGGATCCCGACGAAACTCTGTCGGAGAGATTGAACTCCCAGTGGAGATTGATCCACATCCATTCTGCGTGTCTTTTCACGTTCTCAAAATAGATACAGGATACAACATGCTTCTGGGAAGATCGTGGATTCACATGGCCTGGGCAGTCCCCTCCACTCTTCACCAACAACTTAAATATATTATCAACAACAGCCTAGTCACTGTCAATGCTGAGTCGGAATGTCCTAAACAAGGTGACATACCACTCATCAGCTTCAATTCAGAAGTTGAGCCAATCAGTTTTCATGCCCTGGAGGTGAGCAACACTCACTACCATCCTGTTGGGGTGCCACCTCTTATACCCTAAATTTCTGCCGAAGTAATGTCGGCCACTCAAGAAATGATGTCATTGGGATATCAACCAGGACAGGGGTTGGGCAAAGACAATCAGGGCATCAAGCATCCCATTCAATATCACAGTCAAACAGGGACAGCCGGACTAGGCTATACTGCTAGTTCCAGTCGCAGGAATCCTCATAAGCACAAACAGATTCCTTCAGCTTTAGCCACACGACGATTATCTCCACCTACAGTTCTTAAGCCTGTACGGTCTCCGGTAAAGGTGTCAGCCCATGTAATGGCCATATTATTTCCTAAACCAATACCAGTAAAGGAGAAAGAAGTCCTAGTTCCAGATCCCAAAGTGGAAAAAGAGGAACGGAGACATAAACAGAACATCGCCCGGATGATGTCAAACATACACATCATTGTCCATGATGAATATACAAATAGATATACCCTAGACGATGATTTCCCAGACATAATGGTCATCATTCGGGAGAAGGAGGACGATAACAGCCCCTCCATCACTGTAGTCCATCAGGACTTCACCCTTAACAATTGGAGCAACACTCCTTTCATTGGTCAACAAGGGTAAAATGGCCAAAAACTCCTTCTGCCCTGTAGATAATAATAACTGCTTACTTTTCTATACAGTATTAGCAGTTGTTTTTTTAGTACATGCTAACACTTTGTATGATTGAACAGTTTCATATATATTAAGTGAAAGCATATTTTGTTTCAGGACTCTGAATTTAGATGTGCATATACTTGCTGATAAGGTGCCTTTTCTCCACAAGGATTATAACTTTGATGAAAAGTTGGACTCAGACTTGATGGAAATACAAGAGGACATTGAGATACCTCAGAAGATCAAAGAATGGGTCAAAAACAAGCTTAAACCCAACCTTGATCAAACCACCTCCTTCAATCTTGGAACCTTAGAAAGCCCTAAACTAATCTAGATTGGTACAAACCTCACTCCAAACCAAAGGAATGACATGGTTACACTATTAACCCAATTTTAGTATATGTTTGCATGGTCTCATGAAGACATGGTGGATTTGTCCACTGACATTGTCATTCATCACCTCCCTATCAAAGAGGGATTCAAGCCAGTCAAACAGAAGCTCAGGCGATTAAAACCTGAGTGGAGGCTAAAGGTTAAAGAGGAAATTGTGAAACAATTTCAAGCAGACATCATCATGGTGTCTATATACCCTGAATGGCTATCAAACATAGTCCCCGTGCCTAAACCAGAAGGAAAGGTGCGAGTTTGAGTGGATTACCGGGATCTGAATAAATCTTGCCTTAAAGATAACTTTCCCATGCCATTTATCCATATTCTCATTGACAATACTGCTCAATACGACATGTACTCCTTTGCTGACTGCTTCACAATGTACCATCAAATTATGGTTGTTGAGGAGGATCATGAAAAAACTGCATTCATCACGCCTTGGGGAACCTTTTGTTATAGACTGTTGTCATTCGACCTCATCAATGCCGGAGCTACATACCAGCGAGCCATGATTGTTCTTTTTAACGATTTAATGCATAAGGAGATAGAGATCTATGTGGATGACATCATTATCAAGTCCCGAAGGGAGGAAGACCAGCTAAACCATCTCAAAAAGCTCTTCAACAGGTTGCATAAATACAACTTAAAGTTGAATCCAGCCAAGTGCGCCTTTGGCATTAAATCAGGTAAGTTACTAGGATTCCTAGTCAGCCACAAGGGGATTGAGCTGGATCCCACCAAAATCGAAGCCATCACGGAAATGCCCATTCCTCAGACAGAGAAGGAAATACAGGGATTTTTTGGGAAGAATCAACTACATCAGCAGGTTCATTTCCCAACTCACAGCAACCTATGAGCCTATTTTCAAGTTGTTAAGGAAGAACTCCTCCATGAAATGGAATGATGAGTGCCAGAAGGCCTTCCTTATAAACAAAGAACAACTAGTCAAAGCTCCTGTTTTGGTACCACATAGGGATGATGTTCCCCTATTTATGTACCTATCCATAAGTGACAATGACATGGGCTGCATGCTGGGACAGAAAGACGATAGAGGCCAAGAGCGAGCTATCTACTACCTCAGTAAAAGATTCAGCAGCAGTGAACACAAGTACATTCTGATTGAGAAGACTTGTTGTGCTTTAGCATGGGCTTCTATGAGGTTACAGAATTACCTCCATGGTCACACAACCCATCTCATATCTCGCGTGGATCCTCTCAAGTTCGTGTTCAGTAAACCCATGTTGAATTGCAGACTGTCCAGATGGCAGTTTATCCTATAATAATTTGAAATCGTCTACGTGACGCAAAAGTCCGTTAAAGGATAAGGAATTGCGGATCAACTGGATGTCGCACCTTCAGGGGATTTTAAACCATTGGAAACATACTTCCCCGATGAAGGAGTAATGACAATTCAACAACACCATCAGTACGATGCACGTGAAACATGGAAGATGTATTTTGATAGAGCTGTAAATATGGAAGGTTCTGGGGCTAGAGCAGTTCTAGTATCCGTTACGGGGGAGCAGCATCCTGTCGCCGTTAAATTGTAATTTGCCAACACCAACAACACAGCAGAGTATGAAGGCTGTATCATGGGGCTAAAACTTACCCGATCAATGGGCATCAGACGGTTAACTGTCTTTGGAGATTTCGAGTTGGTAATCAGACAAACCACAGGAATCTATCACACCAAAGGTCTACATTTGCTACCTTACCATCGGCAGGTTCTACAGATTGCTTCGGAGTTTGAAGAAATATCCTTCCTCCACATTCCTCATAATAGGAATGATTTTGAAGATGCACTAGCAACCTTGGCCTCCTTAATCAACATATACGACAAGGAAGACATGCCAACCCTCACATTTGCCCAATAAAAGGCTCCATCCTATGGGAATTATATTGGAGAAGTATCGAATGAGCTACCTCCCATCCAACACCCTTGGTATTAGCATATCAAGGAGTACTTGCAAGATGGATCCACACCCGCTGAGACGAGCCCGACTGAAAGAAGGAGGATCCATCGACTGGCTATGAAATTCTACCTGAGTGGGGGTGCACTCTACAAAAGAGATACATGATTAGGTCTTCTCAGATGTCTGGACAAGGACCAAGCTCAGAGGCTCATAGTGAAAGTAGTATGCACACAAGCCAATCATGTTTGATGATAAAATATATACTTTGTAACAATCTTATTTATTTATTAATAAAAAGTATTAATTTATTAAAGGCTTTTAATTATCTACATGATGTTGTTTTATAATATGTGATAAACCCATAGTTTTAAGCAATGCTTTTTGAATAATGATGATAATCATTATAATGAGATCTAAATTCTTAGAAAGCTTAAAACTAAAATAGTTTCCAATCGTTGGATTACTAAATTGGGGATTAGGGAATCCGGATAGATTAGTACATTCGTTGCTTGCTCATTGGATGAGGATGATTGATCTCATGATCATTTGTGTGGAGACACTAAAGCAAGTATATAGGTGCTTATTAGAGAATAAGTTCACTGAACGTGACTCGCTAAAGAATACCTAATGGAGTTTTACTTGCCTGTCAATAGGAATTCTTGTAGTGATAGTAGTATAAGTGATCCTTAGACTTGAGATCATCACAGTATCTTGTGTATGATGAGTTATACTTTGACTTATTCCTTAAGACCCTTAGGGTATATCAAAGGGTATGCTTGGGTATAATAAGTTGTACATGGAGATAATGTATGATCAATAAAGAATCTACCACTTCTAGTAAAAGAAGAGAAATGTCTTATGTGATTCGATAAATGACAACCCAGTAGTCCTTGGTCAAGGCAGAATGAAATTAGAAAGGAGTTTCTAATTTGCATTATTTGGAGTTGTGCATTTAAGGATCGAAATATATATAATTAAATAAAATAAGACTTGACAGTAATTCCATGTCTTATATTTAATTGGGACATTGTATAATGGAAGGATTGAATTGTACGGTAACTATTTACTCAAAGGTTCTTTTATGATTAATGTTGAAATCTATATTATCTAGAAAATCGTTGATCGCTAGGGAGGCTTATCCCTATTGTAGAATAAATATTATTTATTTAAATAAATTAATAATTTAATTTATTTGTTTAAATAAAATTAGAATTGTTCTAATTTATTTATTCACAACCGGTTTAATAAGGAGAACCTAAAGGGTCACACCATAAAAGGAAGAATAATTATTTAAGAAGTTAATGGCATAATCGTAATAATAAGTTAAGTATATTTAATTTAATATATGGTGATAGAATAAATTAAATAGCTTAATATTTATTATTTAATATTTTGAAAATATTAAATATAAATTAATAAGAGGAGTCTTATTATTATTATTACTATTATTATTATTTAATTCCTAAAGGAGATTAGGAATTAATTAATAAAAGTACTCTCATATATTCCTAATAAGATTAGGAGGTAAATTAATTAAATGATTTTAATTAATTATCCCTAATAAGATTGGGAGCATAATTAATTAAAGAAATTTAATTAATTAAAAAAATTTAATTAATTAAAATAAAACTCAATTTCTTAATTGTTAAGGAGGGTTGCCCACATCTATAAATAAGAGGAGTCTTATTATGGGTGATTGAGTTGTTGTTGACTTTTTCACAACAGGAGTAATTCCAATAGTTGGAGAGTACGCTCCTTTTATATGAGAGATAGAAAAACTAGGGTTTTGCCAACCACCCTTCTTCTTGAATACTTCTTCTTCCTTGGTGGATCACCTCTAGAGGCCAAACACTTGGGTGACTAACGTTCATCAAAGGAAGGGACCCAGCCCGGTGGATTCAGTTGAATACGAAAAGGATTTGGAGGTGAACTTGTACCCGAGGAAGCTCGGATCTTCAAGGATATGATTCTCGTCCTTTATTTTTATTTAATTAATAATTGTGCATAAAGGATGATCCGGGTATATGGTTTGTAAAATTTTAAACTCTGATTTTTACACGTTTCTGCTTATTTTGTGCAATTTGATTGCGTTCATGAATATTACAAACCTAACACATGGATGAGATCCATGGTGGAGTATGTGGCCCATACATGAGCGGCCATCTACTTGTAAAGAAAATCCTCAGAACAAGGCATTATTGGCTCTCCCTTAAGGCTAACTATGAGGACCACGTCAGGAGATATTATCAGTGCCAAATTCATGGGAATGCTATCCACGCCCCTCCGAGGGAGATCTACAATACAAGTTCGCCTTGGCCCTTCTCAATGTGGGGAATGGACGTGATCGGGCCCATCGAGCCCAAAGCCAGTAATAGGCATCGATTTATCTTCACCATGATCGACTACTTCACCAAGTGGGTAGAAGCAGCCTCCGTCCCCAGGGTTACCAAAGAAGTCATCATTGCTTTCATCAGAAACAATGTCATTTGTTGATATGGACAACCAGAGGTAATTGTATCAGACAATGCTAAGAACCTCAACAACAAAATGATGGAGGAGTTGTGCAGTAAATTCCATATCAAACATCTCAACTCCGTCATCTACCGTCCACAGATGAATGGTGCTGTTGAAGTGGCTAACAAAAACATCAAGAAGATCATGCATAAGATGTCCGCCAACCACAAAGGGTGGCCTGACTTATTGCCTCTGACTCTGTTAGCCTACAGAACATCAATGCGCACTTCTACTGGGGCAACCCCCTACGCATTAACCTATGGGATGGAAGCAATGCTCCCCATAGAAGTGGAAATGGAATCCCTCAGAGTGTTGATAAACGCTCAGCTGGATGAAGACCAATGGGTACAAGATAGGTATCACCAATTATCTCTAATAGACGAAAGGCGTGCCGTTGCTACCTTCCACGGTTAGTTATATCAACAAAGGATCGCCAGGTCCTATAACAGAAAAGTCTGGCTACGGCAGTTTAAACAACACGACTTGGTTTTGAAGAAGATCATTGACAACCAAGATCAGTCTAAGGGAAAATTCACCCCGAGCTAGGAAGGCCCGTTTGTTGTCAAGGAGGTATTGACAAAAGGTGCTATCAGATTACTGGAAATGGATGGCGATGAATTTTCTCAGCTTATCAACTCAGACACCGTGAAACGGTACTATGTCTGAGGTTACCATGAAGCAAACATCCTGCTTTTGGATCACCAGATCCCCAGTCATTTCAAGTTTTCTAACCCTTCACTACATACAACTTTTCTTCACACTTATCTGCCCCATTAGGGACAAACACACATTTTCTAACCAGCAGCCTGGTTACGAATCGATAGATCCTTCTCTCCACTTGGTTTTGAACCCTTACTCAACTCTTGTTATCCCACCAAGGATTGAACCTTTCACACCCGCAGTTTTACCCCACTAGGGATAAGACTTTTCACACTTGCAGTTTATCCTGTACATGGGATTAAACTTTTTCACTCGCAGTTCGTCCTGAACATGGGATCAAAGTTTTCATTGGCTGCAAACTGTCCTGAACATGGGGTGAACTACGCCGACCTGATCTCCTTGATACACGGGAGTACGTAGGCAACCATATTTTATATGGTCTGTTCGCAATAAAACAAAAATAACAAAAATATTTCTACACCTTTTCATTACAAAAACAAAAACAAAAACAACAAAAATATCTCTACACCCTTTTTGCCACATACAGTGTTGAACCACTTACACCAGGTTCGAACTACGCAGACCTGATCTCCTCTTTAATAAAAGTACGTAGGCAGCCAGTCATGGTTCGGTCTAACCCCCTACCGAAACACAAACACTTGTCAGCGGTACTGGGATCAACCTTCAATCCATCACACTTCATCGGCTTAAGACCAAAGGGATGGAACTACCTGACCTCCCCCTAAATGGAAGGATCGGCGACCATCTAAGTTGCAGTTGTTACTCAAAGAGAAACACTAATCCATAAGAGATGGAACTAATTGGGCTCCTCTTAAATAGGAGTACTGGCGACCATATGTGGTGCGGTCGATCTCGGAGAGGAAAGTCACACTCCTTTCCACATCTCCATATAGAAACCAGTCCCAAGACACCAAATATGGTAGGGAAAACACACAGATCAACGATCCATTCTGAAATATCCTGAGACAACTCAACGTCTATCCATCAAGGAGGAGTTCAGAATACATCGAGATCATTAGCGTTGAAGAAACAGTCAAATATTAAGCAAGCAACAAGGCATAACTAAAAGGGAAGTGATCAAAAATATATTTCCCTGCTATATATAATGCTGTTTGATATATACAATATGAACTGTACATGACAAAATGGCTAAGCTAGTCTGTGCAAGAAAATACAATCCCATCTACAAATCAGTGTATATGCGAGCTATCAAGCCCAACATGGCATCTCTCTAAGAAGAAGGAGGAAATGCTGTGGTCTCCTGCACAAGGGTATCCACACGACCTAACAGATCTACAGCCATATGCATGGTGACACTGTGCTCATCAATATACGTGCTCATCTCTACTATCATGCCAGTAGTAAGGGACCTCACTGTGGTGATATCTGTAACAGCTACATCCTGGGCAGATATAGTGACATCACGCTCAACTATCATGATATCTCTGGCTGATATGGCCTCATCCCGCTCCTCCATAGTGGCATCTCTATGTACTAATGCCTCATCTCTCTCTAATAGAGCGGCATCTCTCCCATCAAGAGCTGTCAACATCCGGGCTCTAGTCTGATCCCTCTCAAAGGTCATCAGATGAAGACTCTACTCGAAGTACTTTGCTGAATGCTGGATCACGACAGTGCTAGTACTGGGAGAATCTACAAGAGCTACTGGCAACCAAGTGAATGGCTCCACATCGGTGTGGGAATCAATGTCCTCCATGGGCTCTCCACCATCTGAATCAATACTCGGCACTGTGGATACTGCCACAGCCGATGAAGTCTCTGTCTCCATCCATGCGGAATACTCTGGCAAACAACCTGGATGGTAAACAAAAAAAGCAGCTATCTCCCGCTGATCCCAATAAGCATACACTCAGGATCGGTCTTCTGCTGACAAGTGGCGAGAAGCTAAACGCTGACCTAACGCCCCATCAAATGGATGAAAGTCCTGGAACTGGTCAAACTGTGACATCACGACCAGTGGGTGGTAGGTAGTCATGCCCCTCAAACCAGCCAGAAGGAGATAATCCATGCCCAGAGCGTGAGTAATGAAGCTATAGGGTGAGCTCAGCCCTAAACACATCAGGATGCCAAACAGATCTCTGATCCCTGCCAAGAAGACCAACTAAGACATAGCGTCTGTACACTCCGATGGCTGAAAGGAGTAAGACATATCTATATCATGGGTAAAGTAGTACCCGTGTCGACGGAAAGTGCCAATCGGTCTCAAGTGTGACATAAAACACACGTATAACATGACTGAACTACCTGTAAAGACCCTTACAGGGTAGGTACTGTAGAACGTGGCCGGCCTCGATGTCTTCGCCACGATCATCGGGATGATGGTATGACCCTCCCTGAGAGCTCTCACTGCCATGATGACACCTATGATCATCTCGTCCATATACCGTGACATGTACACATACGCCACCACGCACATCACGAGTACATCCACTCTGGCCAAATGCCACTGATCCTCTGGTGAGATGAAATCCCCAAAATATCGTGCGTAGCTGTCCACCGAGCCAAATCTATCTATCAGGAAGCACTGGGGCAATACATGGCCGGTTGTAATCTCATTCTCTACTACTCTACGTCGTAACCCGATGAGGGTCATAAACTGTTGGCGCATATCTTCGACAGCCATATGAGCGCAAGGTCTGTCTAAGGGTAGGGTCGTCAACCGCTCGTACTCCTCCAATGTAGGAGTGAACTTCTGGGTACCAAATCGAAAAACATGTCTCTCCAGTATCCAATGCTCCAGCATACCCTCCACAAAGCTTGTGGGAACTTGAAACATCAAGAGGGTTATAGAATGTTGTAGTAGCTAATCTACAGTCACCCTATCCGTAGGTGACATACTATCATACCACAACCTCAGACGAGATGCCATCAATACTGGTGGGGTATGATCTATGCGACTGACTGTCGAAGAAGACATCTGTGTAGGCCGTATCATAAGACCATCCAGGGGTCAATGCTGAATATCTCTAGACATACATACAAATGCATAACATGATACATGCATGACAAATAATAGATGGCAATATGATATAGGGAATGGAAAATAGTACATACATTCCTAAGTACATCATCATCTACATACATCATCTCTGCACAGATAAAAATATAGGGAAATGAGGCACATACACCCTACTACTAACAGAGGCCTATCAAAAGATATAGCAAGAATGGGGCACAGCCACCCAACATCTAACAGAGGCCTATCAAAAGAGATAACGAGAATACACATCAGAAGAAGACAATGGTGTCAATATCTACATCATCAATCCTGTCCACCTGATGTAACTACTCCTGAGTCACTGGATCTCTATCAACAGGGATGTCACGCCTATACAAGGGAGGATCTGTACCCACAAAGCCATATGGGTCACCTGAAGGGCCAGCGCCTAAGATGGAAGGATAAAAAGTATCTGCCTCTGAAGGATCTCTACCCAAGTATCGGATGAAAAAATGTGCCCGGTCCAACTGCCGGGTTAAATGATCAAAATGTGTCACATGAGTCGAATCTCGGACATAGGTCAACCAATCCGTCATCATCACAGATCCAGGAACCATATCCCCTATAAACTGAGTGACGCGGGTCTGGGCTCCAATGGTACGAGGGGACCACCAGTGATGGAATGAATCCTGAGTATGTGAACCCTCTGATAAAGTATATTCGTACATACCCATCAATGGGATGTCATCGGTGGGTGACTACAACACAGGCCAATAACTCCTGACAGGAGGCAAGATCGGTACATGAATCTCTCCTGTAGTACTCCTAATAGCACGCTCTCCTAAATAGAGCTCCCATCCTCATCTGTGAAGAGAGGAATCCTACGGGTGGATATCACGTGCTTAACACCAGTCGGGAATCCATCTTCAAACCCAATGGTCAAATGTTCCCCAGAGTAGGGAACCCAAGTGATGACATCAGCTGTCAGCAGCTCCAACTGTAAGCGATAATGGGTGAAACCCTCCGCTACAGGAACCTCTGCCAAAATGGAGTGATGTCATCGTCGTCCTCATGGATAGGTATCTAAACCTAACACACTCACGGGACACAAACATAGAAGCCTCTCACAGGTCTAAAATTACCAACACAAAGGTAAAATATCTGCTGTTAGTGAATACTCTTAACCTGTATATTGTAAATTAAAAGAGAAATACTCACCAACAGAAATGGGTAAAATCCTAGCCAAGCCTCGGTCAAACCCTACGAACGCATGCACATTCCCCTGAGGAAGTAGGCGAAGGTGTAGGAACCCCAATCATACTCTCCGATACGGTCCACCTCTCGTGTGGCGCTGATCAAAGCGAATGACACCGTAGAAGAGTTATCTTCTATGAAACAACCCCCGATGATAACCAGGAACAATCACCGAAGAATGTGATCCCTGAGTCTCACATCAGTAGGCATGGACTCACTTAATAGCCCACTCATAGCATTTATGCTTAAATGACCCGTACGGACGGTCCTACGCTTGAGTGCCTCAGTCGAAACTCCCAATAAGGATCTAACAGCAGTCGGGGTAATATCTACCATACATGGCACTACCGCCCCTCCAAACTCCATACCAGTGATAAATAGCCAATCCATCGGCGTCATCATCACCTCACAATCCAGCAAATGGAGAGACCGAGTCTTGTTAAACCAGCGCTCAGACAATGCCCTGAGGTAACCCCAGGGACAACGGCAGTGAAGAATGGAAAAGAATGCCGCAAAGCCCCAATCATGCACTATACCTCGGTAATCTGGATCCAGAGGCTGATACAGGGAGTGTATGTTGAACCAGTTCCCTCGAGGATGTGTAAAGCCGGGGACCTACATCACATGCAAATCAATGTCAAAAACCTTGCTCCTCTTTAATAGGAAAAAGGAAGATCAAATTCAACTATTACCTCGTTTGCATGCAAGTAAACTGAGGGGTGGTGACTCAAATCACCCAGAAGATCTTGGATAGCCACCTGAATGCCTTGGAAATCCCTATGGGGAATATGAGCAGCAGAAGCTGGAGCCGCTATTGGTACATCCTCCTCCTCATCCTCGACATTCGGTACATCAACCCGAATAGGACAAATCAGCGCCTATGCCAGACGACGAGGCTGTCTAACTGAAGGGGGTCGAGGCACTTCAGAAGCCCACCTCCGCACACCTGAAGTGCTCCTGCGGGAACTGCTCGGCTGATCCGAATCCATAATATCTAGACACAAGTCTCTAAATCACCTCAGAAAGGAAAGACGCCTGAACTCAGCAGATCTGAAGAAGAGCTCTTAGATTTCCTTCGCTGCGCAACTTGAAAATGATTTCTGAAAGCAACCAGCCCATTTAAGGACATCCACGGCTGGTCGCAGGTCCACTAGCGGCTGTAGTAGGTGTACATGCGGCTCCCCTGGGTGGGACCCACCCCTCTAACTTGGTCCAATTCGAGTTGCAAAGGAGTTCTCACAAGCTGAAAAGGCCAAATCAGGGATAAAAACGCTATGCGATTGAGCAGATTAGCCTAAAATCCTGGATTTCCTGGGCCAGACTGTGACTCTCATATCATTCATTGGTATTCACCCAAACACAGGGTATACTATACCGATGATCTTAGCAGTTGCAGATCACATTCGGCAATACCGTACAAAGGTCCAATGCCGTCAGTTTGGGGTCGTCATTCTCAAGTTCACATCCCCGGCGAGGGTATCACATATTTGCATCCGTTGATGCATAGTCCCCGACGGTAGAGGTATTCAACCGGTAAAAATTGGGCCGAACCAGACTGGTACCGAACCGAACCGGTACCGAAATCGGCCAAATTTTGATATCGATACCGGTACCGGTTGGACCGATATATCGAACCGGTAATACCGATTCGGTATCAATTTTTACCGGAAATTAATATAATTATTATTTTTATTATTATTTTATTATTTTTATTATTATTTTATTATTATTTTATTATTTTTATTATTATTTTTATTAATATTACTATTATTTTTATTAATAATATTATTATTTTTATTATTATAGTCATTATTTTATTATTATTATTATTAATAAAAAATTAGAAAACCGGTATATACCAATCCGGTTCGGTAAAATCGAACCATAAAAACGTCGGACCGAAACCGGTATCAAAAAATCGGTATATACCGATTTTTTTGTACCGAACCGGACCGGTTCTTTTTTGTATCGAACCGACCAGTTCGGACCGGTCCGAAAAATCGAAAAACTAAAAAAACTGGTTACTTTGAACACCCCTACCCTGCGGGGGTATCACACATTTGCATCCGTTGATGCACAATCCCCGGCGGGGGCATAACGCATTCTCAAATTAAAAATCCCCGGTGGGGGTATCACGCATTTGCATCCATTGATGCACAATCCCCGGTGGGGGTATCACGCATTTGCATTCGTTGATGCACAATCCCCGACGGGGGCATCGCGCATTCTCAAGTACACATTCCTCGGTAGGGGTATCACGCGTTGTCATCTATTGATGTTCACATCCCCAGCGGGGGGTATCACGTATTTGCATCAGTTGATGCACAGGTCAACAAAGGTCAAGCAACCTTGACATCACTTCAGCCGTTGGAAAGTAAATCCAACGAAGCGTCGAAAGTCATCCGATGATTTCAGCCGTTAATGTACACGTTAGCGAAGATCAAGCAGATTCCCCGGTGGGGGTATCACGCATCTTCATCTACCAAAGTACCATTCCCCGGCGGGGGTATCACGCATTTCCAGCCGTTGATGCACATGTTAACGAAGGTATAGCAACTTGACGTTACTTCAGTCGATGGCGAGTAAACCCATCGAAACATCAGAAGCCATCCGATGATTTCAGTAGTTGATGCACACGTCAACAAAGGTCAAGCAGCCTTGACATTATCCCCAACAAGGATTTCATCCGTTGATGTACATTTCAGCGAGGGTCAGGCAATCCTGACAACACAGACTATTGGCAGTAACTCTGGCAAAGCATCCTTATCGGGGAGGACCGATGATGGAATACGTTATACATATCCTCAATAGACAGAACGCTTCCCCATGGAGTCTCTTGTACATGAGAGATACATCTCCAGTGTAGGTCTGTACTAAGGATTGAGGGCTTTGGTGATAATCCCAACGTCAACATCCTGGAAGTTCATAATAGCTTTGGATCATACGTCCAAATAGTTTACCAAGGTGGTTATGAATAACCCTGATCCCGATAGAAGTTAAGGGGAGCCGATAATCGTCCCACCATATTGGAGAACAATCCAACAAACCACATACATTTGCATCATGCTGTTGTACATTGCATCATGATTATCTTGCTACATTTCAAGTGCCTAGTACTCTTTAACCTATTCATGCCATTGCATTGCATTGCATGAATATGATAAAGAGGGCCATCTGTAGACACTCGAAATTTTCTGCATACCTATTACTAACATTACAGGAGGGCAGAATCGTCTTTCAGAGATAACCCTAGAAGACAGCTCAGTTTAATCCCAGAGATAACCCTGGGATATTTAGTATTACCATCTTGGAGATAACCCCGAGACATACATCTCTGACCCGAAAATACCACTGGAAGTTTCAACCTCAATCCCGAAAATAACACCGGGAGTTTCAACTTCAACCTCAGAGATAACCCCGAGGAATGCAGTTCAAATATCAAAAATCACACCAAAGAAGACCGCGTCATCTCAGAGATAACCCTAAGATACTCAGTCTCAGTCCCGAAAACTACACCGGGAAAGACAGTGTCAACCTGGGAGATAACCCCGAGGCATGTAGTTGCAATTCCGGAGATAACTCTGAAAATGCTTGTTTCAAACCCATGCAATCAGCTTCAAACATTTGGCAATGGCCTCGAGGCACTCATTTCCCAAGTCTGGAGATAACCCCAGGAAGTCAGGCACATCTCAGAAACAACAATGAGGACGATCAACACCTGCAGCAGTCCAATCTCAAAGATAACCCTGCGCAACGACCTCTAAAATAGCTCCAACCGGAGAATACCCAGGTGAGGGGAAAAATCGTTATTTTGCCATCCCAATCCCACTTTGCGCCATCTCAACATACATACATACATACATACACAACAATGTCCTACAAGAACCAAGGAGTGCCAATCCCGAGTGACTACTGCACAAGATAGCACACCGGATAGAATTTGAAGCTTGAAGACCAAGGGCATGGTCCCATCTTCCTGACTCCGTACAACCTCTAATCACATGTCATTGTGTAGCTCTCGACAACAATAGGCTGAAAAAGGTCTTATACACCTCGATCGGATGCCCAGATTGAAGTTCTAAAAGTTCGAACAGACATCACGTTATACGCGTGTACGTACTTCGAGACGGCAGGACCCGCAGAACTTGGGGCACCCCAGGCAGTCGCAGGTGCATCTGCGGCTACTGCAGGTACACCTGCGGTTCCCCCCTCTATAAATAGAGGACTTGGGGCAGCCATTTTTAAGAGAGAAAAGGCGAGGAAGCTCTGTCCAATTTGCTTTGTACACAATATAAACTGAGTGCTTTCTTATTTTAAACACTTGTAAGCTCATATATTGTTATATTTTTATCAGTGGGAGCCGAGTGTTCATCCATTTAAAGTCATTGAAATTTTCTTTAGCAGTCCATTGTAAGCCTTCTTACACATTGTAAAGCCTTTCTCTTCATCTTTGCACACACCGTTCTTCACGTTGAGAGTCATGTTGTGTGTATATACCCGAACTTCGATCCGTTGCTTTTATATATGGACTAACATTATCGAGTTATACCTCGATTGAGCCTGGAATCACGTCCGGAGCGTTTATTTACTTTTATATATATATATATATATATATATATATATATATATATATATAAACTGTTGTCGAACTTTGTTCGATGAGCCTGAATTTACATCCGGAGCGTTTACTGCTTTTATATATATATAAATACTTATATATGTGTTGTTGCTGTCAAACTCTGTTTGGTTTTTATTGCTTTATTTACAATTGCAATCCCCCATAGAGGTGCTTCGTGGTGGTTGATTGTTTTCACACACATACACACACACACACACACACATATATATATATATATATATATATATATATATATAAATACCACTTTTATATATTTACATTTCCGATCCCCCTATGGAGATACTTCGTGGTGGTTGATCATGTCTGTATATATATATTTACAGCTTATATATATATATATATATATATATATATATATATATATATATATATATAAATTGCGACATCATGTGAGCCTAGGAATCATGTGATCACAGATTCAGTCTACTGAATCTAGATTCGGTTCTCGTGATGGACATTTTCAGCTGTAAGCAGCCTGTAAATTATTCACGGTGTTTAAATTTCCTTAGATGGCTCTCATGCCCATAGGGAGTTCGGCACTGCTTTGTACATTCTTTTCTCGAAGATGCGTCGCATCTCAAAAATAAAAGCAATCAAGCCGAACATTTAATAAAATAAAAGTATCAAAGGCCTTAATTACTATTGAGCATAAGGGTTTGAAAAACTTCTTTTTACAAAACATCACTGCTATATCTTGTTTAAAACTGAATTTTTATATAAATTCAAACCCTTTGTATATAGGTGCAAACGAGGCATAACACTACTTCCAAATAACTGCACATTGAATCACACACACACATACATATAATAGTTTCTTAAAAAGTGGCGGTCACCGTGGTAACACGGATGTCGGGGGGTGCCTAACACCTTTTCTCCACATAAGCAAGTCCTCGGACCCTAATGAACCTCGGTTTCACAGACTCGTTAAGCAGTGTCATATCACTGGGTCAATGTGCAATCCTTTTCTCGGTTGTGTTGGTACAACCATTTAAAAAACCAATTGGCAACTCTTACAGTCCAATCATCGACATATAAATGTTGGACCTTTTCATAACTTATTTTTTCAAACAAATCTCACCTAACATGAGAACGCCAAAGAACAAGAACAGAAAAGGACAACTAAAATCCCGACGTCGACATATATATATATATATATATATATATTTTATATATATATATATATATATATATATATATATAACTGTTTACAGCTTTTGTACATATTGAATCATCATGTGAGCCTAGAAATCATGTGATCACAGATTCAGTTTCTGAATCTAGATTCGGTTCCTATGATGGACATTTTCAGCTGTAGTCAGCTTGTAAATTATTCACGGTGTCTGAATTTCCTTAGATGGCTCTCATGCCCACAAGGAGTTCGGCGCTTCTATGTACCTTATTTTCTCGAAGATGCCTCACATCTCGAAAATAATAAAAGCAATCAAGCCGAACACATAATAAAATTGAAGTATTAAAGGCCTCAATTACTATTGAGCACAAGGGTTTGAAAAAACCTATTTTACAAAACATCACTACCATATCTCGTTAAAATTGAACTTTTATACAAAATTCAAAACCTTTGTATATATGTGCAAACGAGGCATAACACTACTTTCAGATAACTGCACATTGACCTACATACATATACACACATTTAGCTAAATTTTTAAATTGAAATGTGGCGGTAACTGTGTTACCATGGAAGTCGGGGGGTGCCTAACACCTTCCCTCCGCTTAATCAAGCCCCCAGACCCTAACGAATCTCGTATTCACAGACCAGTTAAGCAGTGTGACATCACTAGTTCTTTGTTCAAACCATTTCCTGGTTGAGTTAGTGCAACCATTTAAAAATACCAACAGGCGACTCTTACAGTCCAATCGTTGACATATACATGTCGGACCTTTTCAAACTTATTTTTTCAAATAAATCTCACCTAACATGAGAACGCCAAAAGACAAGTGTTGCCTAATTTTTTTAATAGCACTTTAACACGCAAGTATATGCGTTCAATTGTAATATTTAACAAGCAAGGATATCGTTCCCATGAGAAAATAGACTAATAATTATCAATTACTAATTCCAACACAAATAATCCTATTTTAAACTACGAAATATTGTTTGTGATTTGAAAATTAAACTTAACAAAACTAATAATTAAAATCAGAATTTCACAAGAATAACTGTAGATTTAATAGGTTAAGATTACAACTTCCCTTAGTATTTTATTTAAACCAATTTACTTCCCATTTAAATCAATTAATTAATATGAATCATTATCCAAGAATACTTTATAAAATTCACGCACTTCTTCCAAAGACACGTGAACAAATCCTCCTAAATTCGATCTTTAAGATGCAGAATTACAAGGAACACCCCAGTTAATCAACTCACTATATTCCTATGTGAATCAAGTTAATTAGGGTTTTACGCACAAATTCTTTCAATGAATACAAAAGACACATAGGTATATTCCTATCCTACATGCTAATCATATTAACCCTAATCAGATTATATGAACAGATGTTATCATATCCAGATCTCAATCCATACTCCATCTTCCAATTTTATATAAATTATCACAGTAATTGTTGGCCAAACAATTAATCAATAAGCAAAAGATATAATAAATAATTCAATAAAAACCAACTTTCATTCAATGGGAAGATTTAATTTAAACTACATACCAAGTTCCGTTGCAATCTTAATGAAAATTTAGTTCATAATAATAATAAAGAAAAATATCATCCAGATTAATAATCCAAACATCCCAGACAATTATAAAAGATAAAACTAGTGAAGAGAAGAAGAAACTCTGAATTTGCTCCTATACTCTCTCTTTGATCTTCAACCCTTGCAATTCTCCTTCATGTTTTTCTTCATTGTCCTCTCTGCAAATCTCTTGAAAAATTAAGTGATACGTCATTTCTAAAATCTTCTCCTATTTGTATTGGTCTCCCCCCTCATTTAGATTCCTTTTTGGCTTCAAAAACCAATTTAGCAGTAGAAAAATCTCTCTTTAGCCGCACATGAGCGCCTAGGCGCTTGACCAGGACCGAATAATTACAAAAATGCCACTCAGCTCTAATTTTAATGAATTTTAACCTTTTTCTTCTCCCAAATAACCAATTTGTCCCTGTAGCTCCAACCTATAAGAAATAAACACAAAACACATAAAAAAATACTAAAAAACAATTAAAGATAACAATAATTAAGTTTAATAATATCGAATTCATAGGTATAAAATCTACTCATCAAATACCCCCAAACTTAACCAATTGTTTGTCCCCAAGCAACAAAACACAATGCAATAACTAAATATGCAATGCAAATTCAAATGCAGCTATCTACATGCCTAAAATTCCAGCAGTCAAACAGAACAAAATCTATTCATCAAGCCTCAGAGAAATCACAATAAACATGCTAGTAAATCATACCAAGACAGATCAATAATTTCCTAGTCAATCATTAAATCTTACCATGTTATTACCGATATAGTGCGTGTGTGCTCAACAACAATGCTAACTAATATAATGCTAAATACAACACATAATAGATCTCTTTAAAGGCATCATTAGTGTCAACTCACAAAATTCACGAACAAGCTAGATCCAACTCAAGTCAAACATCCACCAAATTCAAGAGTCCAATCCGGGATACTTATGCTTTACTTATCATTACGGGGGCTTTTTGCTCTTTTTTCGTTTTATTATTTTTTTTTATAACCATGACTGTGCAATGTCTCATTCCATTAGACTAACAGTGCTACCCCTTAGCGAGCTTTCAACCAACGACTTTTAGACCATAAAGACCTTAGGGCGCTAGGTGTAGAGACAATCCCCTCGGGCGTACTTGCTCAAGTAACAAAGGCCCCGAAACAAGACTAGCCACGGTGTTTATTCATTTATTTTTTTCTTCTTTTTTATTTATAGCTTATATATCCCCAAATTTTTCCCCCAAACTTAAGTTTTTGTCTAAATTCATTCATTTCCGCCTATTCATGTCTTTTATTCATTCAAACTAGTAATATCCTCAAGAAGTTCATTACGTGTCAATTTAGACTCAATCAGTCAACATAGTTGTTTTTACTGTGCTATCCTTATTATATTAGTTTCAAACAGGTAAAGATTCAAATCATGACAAGAAATCACATCAAAGTCTCAACAGTCAATACTATACTTGTCTACTCAATTCCAATCTCATCATTGGCCAAAACAGACTTAAACTATCCAACAGCTGGAAACATGCAAATACTTTTCTTTTTCTTTTTTTTTTTAAAGAAATTCGAATGAAAACTACATGAAAAACTATAAAATGAATAAGTTATACTAAATGAATGCAACTAAATGACTACAATGCAACTAGAAGAATGCACCCCCAAATGTAAATGTAATGTCCTCATTGTATATAAAAAAAATATAAGAAATTAGGCACTAAGGACTTCCCTGAAAGATCAGAGCCTTATTCCTCGTCAGTATCCTCTGCTTCTTCTTCATCTTCATCAACCTCATCCTCAGGGGCTAAATCAGTCGGGGGTACATAGACAAGGGGGGAAATTGGTAGGGAGCGCCTGCCGGATTTATACGGTTGAACATCTCTAGGAATGCTGCACTACAGTTCTGATACATCTCCGTTTGCCGTTGAGCCATGCTATCCTGATTTCTTTCCACCTGGTTAATACCATGTTGAACTTGAGTAGCCACCATATCAATCCTTCGAGTTTGATTTCTTAATTCTCGACGAATATCCTCAAAAAAATTCAGTGGTGGCCCATAACTCCCAGCTGTAGTAGGATTGTCATTTGATTATTGATTAGGCTCATCAGCAGGCTCTGGAGGCACAATAATGAAACCTAACCCTCTTGGATGTGGTGTTCCCCCAACTCATACCTTATACTTCTTAATAAGTGAGTGGTCAATTGCAGCTAAAGGAGGTTGTCTAGCTTCCTCGGCATCCTATTTTACTCCAGCTTGTTGACATAATCCAGTAATCAAAGATGGATGAGGCAGTCCACCTGAGGTCCCTCCTTGAATTTCTCTGTCAATTGAATCACGTATAACCTGACCCACATCTATAGTTTTTCCTTGTGCAATGCAGAAAAGCAACGCTGCCCGTTGATTTATAACATCACTCATATGCCTACACGGCATCAACTTGGCACAAATAAAGGCATGCAATGCTTTCCCGTAACTACTTAGTGCAGATGCAGGAAACAAAACAGCTTCTTGTTGATCTGTTAATTTCCATTTTGTTTCAGGTACACACAAAGCTTGAATGACCTCACTGTAGTCCAGTTCGTGCTCTAAATATTGTATGTAGCCATTATTAGGTATTATGTTCAAGCCGTAGTAAGCATTTATTGTCCTGAAACTGACCTCCACGGATTTTCCACGAACCCAAATCATGTTACCAATAGCATCTTTTGCATTGGCGTAGAATTCCTTAACAATTTTAATGACCAATGAATCCAGTTGGGATGTAAAGTTCACCCATCTTCTACTTCCAATCATTTGTAGTAACTCCCCATCTTCTGCCTCTGGCAATAATCCATGCTCAAGAATTAGCATTTTACTAGAAAGCACATTGTAATATCTTTCGGACGCACTAGCACTTGTAAATCTCTTTTTGTCAAACTTTGTCGAAGTGCGCGAAGTCTCTCCTCTATGCCTTTTAGTAGCCATAAGTCTTGCGTGTTAATTTCTTGCCCAACAAATGATGTTCAGTGGCTTAGTATGGGCAAATCCTCTTTGTGGCAAATTATCGAACACTTGGTGTGCAAAAATTTTGAGCACTATTGTTAAGAACTCCCCCAAACTTAATTTTCACCAAATTTGTCAATTACTAAGCACACTAGCCTTCCAATGCAATACAAGCAACAATTAAGAGTACCCAAACCCACTTGAGCCAACACAATTAAAGAAACTAACTTCAACTTACTGACTTAGCTACTAACCAAGCAAATCCAAACAATTTGCAATAAAATCTTGCACACTTAGTTGGTTATAGCCAAATATTATGTCCCCAATCAAAGTTGCAGGACCAATTTGAGCTTTGAACACTTACTTCGGATAGATGTATTTTGAATGACAATTGGTGCCCGAATTGGTGATAAAGGTTACCCCGAATTGGTGATGAAGGTTGCCCAGATGGAGCCTAATTGGTAGGAGATTGAGTGTTTGGTTATGCTTATACAAGAAGAGGTTTGATTATCATTGGATAGATTAGAGAATAGTAATTTGAGTGAGTTTGTGTGGGAGTAGGAGAGCAAGAGAATGTTTGAATTGGGTTTGAACAAGGTGTGCCCGATTAGGGCTTATAAAACCTTTTTTTTTCACGTTGCAGTAGGAGCACATAGGCGCTTGGGATTGCACTGGTTGGACTGCCTAGGCGGTTGGGAGCAGTATGCCTTAGACGTTTGGAGCGCCTAGGCGCTTGGTTTTGCACAGGTAGGGGCGCTTAGGTGCTTGGTACTCATCTGGGCTACTGCAGCTAGGCGCCTAGGCGTTTGGCTTGTGCCTGACTTGGGCGCCTAGGCGCTTGGGCATGTCTTGGCTTACTTTTTGCTTCTTTGTGCTTCTAACCTGCATACCACAACTTAAATTAAGACTTATTCTAAAACCATAAACTAAGATAAACTACATTCTAAAATAAAAGAAAACTAACCAACATTAAAGATTCGCCTAAAGTACTAAAAAAAACAAGATACCCTACACCACTAAACAATTCAATTACACTAAAAATGAAGGAAATTATTAGAAATATGAGAATTTGACAAATAGACATTCTGCTATTAAGCTCATAAGTGCTTGGCTTCCAGGGGGCGTTGCCCCCTTGCAACCCCTGCTAGCTCACCGGCGAGCTGGGCAGCCGCTCGATCACCGGGGAGTGAGACCCCCGATTGGGTAGTCGTAGTGGCCATTAGTCGAACCCGCCAAATATGAAATCTTGTTTCCTATCCTGAAATCAATTGAAGATCATGTTAGAGAATATAAGGGGTGTAACAATTCCTAAACTATAAAAGTTTAACCACTAAATAAATTAATAGTAAAGCAAATAAAAAAAATTATAAATAATAAATAATAATAAAAATTCATGGGTTGCCTCCCAGTTAGCGCTTGGTTTATAGTCTTCAGCCTGACTTTCTTCTATGTTCTAATCAGCAAGGTTGACCGATGTCTTTTCACGATCAACACAACCCCCATAGTAGTGCTTCAATCTCTGATCGTTGACTTTGAAATTACGTTTAGCATCCGGGTCTTCCACCTCCACAGCTCCGTGAGGATAAACTTTTGTAATGATAAATGGCCCTGACCAATGGGATTTCATCTTTCCTGGAAACAGTTTCAGCCTTGAATTGTATAATAGCACTGTTTGCCCTGCTTCAAACTTTCTCTCCAGAATTTTCTCGTCATGCCACCGCTTAACCTTTTCTTTATATAACTTCGCATTTTTATACGAGTGGAGTCTGAATTCATCCATTTGGTTCAATTATAAGAAGCGCTTTTCTCCCGCAGCATACATATCAAAGTTTAACTTCCGGATTGCCCAAAAACTTGTTGCCTAATTTTTTTAATAGCACTTTAACACGCAAGTATACACGTTCAATTGTAATATTCAGCAAGCAAGGATATCATTCCCACGAGGAAATAGACTAATATTTATCAATTACTAATTCCAACACAAATAATCCTATTTTAAACTACGAAATATTGTTTGTGATTTGAAAATTAAACTTAACAAAACTAATAATTAAAATTAGAATTTCACAAGAATAACTGTAGATTTAACATGTTAAGATTACAACTTCCCTTAGTATTTCATTTAAACCAATTTACTTCCCATTTAAATCAATTAATTAATATGAATCATTATCCAAGAATACTTTATAAAATTCACGCGCTTCTTCCAAAGACACGTGAACAAATCCTCCTAAATCTGATCTTTAAGACGCAGAATTACAAGGAACACCCCAGTTAATCAACTCACTATATTCCTATGTGAATTAAGTTAATTAGGGTTTTACGCATAAATTCTTTCAATGAATACAAAAGACACATAGGTATATTCCTATCCTACATGCTAATCATATTAACCCTAATCAGATTATATGAACAGATGTTATCATATCCAGATCTCAATCCATACTCCATCTTCCAATTTTATATAAATTATCACAGTAATTGTTTGCCAAACAATTAATCAATAAGCAAAAGATATAATAAACAATTCAATAAAAACCAACTTTCATTCAATGGGAAGATTTAATTTAAACTACATACCAAGTTCCGTTGTAATCTTAATGAAAATTTAGTTCATAATAATAATAAAGAAAAAACATCATCCAGATTAATAATCCAAACATCCCAGATAATTACAAAAGATAAAACTAGAGAAGAGAAGAGAAGAAGAAACTCTGAATTTGCTCCAATACTCTCTCTTTGATCTTCAACCCTTGCAATTCCCCTTCGTATTTTTCTTCGTTGTCCTCTCTGTAAATCTCTTGAAAAATTAAGTGATACGTCTTTTCTAAAGTCTTCTCCTATTTGTATTGGTCTCCCCCCTCATTTAGATTCCTTTTTGACTTCAAAAACCCATTTAGCAATAGAAAAATCTCTCTTTAGCCACACATGTGCGCCTAGGCTCTCAACCCAGGTCATTTTCAAGCGCTTAGGCGCTTGACCAGGACCGCATAATTACAAAAATGCCACTCAGCTCTAATTTTAATGAATTTTGACCCTTTTTTTCTCCCAAATGACCAATTTGTCCCTCCAGCTCCAGCCTATAAGAAATAAACACGAAACACATAAAAAAGTTACTAAAAATAATTAAAGATAGCAATAATTAAGTTTAATAATATCGAATTCATAGGTATAAAGCCTACTCATCAACAAGAACAGAAAGGGACAAATAAAAATCCAGCGACTCAGGAGGAGTTACATCAGATGGATAGGATAGATGATGTAGACATCAACACTATTGACTTATTCTGATGTATTTCTCGCTATATCTTTTGATAGGCCTCTGTTAGATACTGGGTGGATGTGCCCCGTTCTCGTTATATCTTTTGATAAGCCTCTGTTAGTTGTTGGGCGGTTATGCCCCATTTCCCTATTTTTTCCAGCTATATAGAGATGATGTACTTAGGAATGTATATATACTGTTTTCCATTCGCTACACCATATTTCCATCTATTGTTTATCATGCATGTATTATGTTATGCATATGTATGTCTAGAGATGTTCAGCATTGACCCCTGGATGGTCTTATGATACGGCCCACACAGATGTCTTCCTCGATAATTAGCCGCATTGATCACACCCCACCAGTATTGGTAGCCTAATGTTTGAGATCATGATATAATAGTTTGTCACCTCCAAATCGGGTGGCTATAGAGCAGCTGTTGCATCACTCTATGACCCTGCTGATGTTCCAGGTTCATGTGGGTTATATAGAGGGCATGCTGGAGCGCTGGGTGTCGGATAAACAAGTGTTCATGTTTGAGACCCAAGACGACTCCCATCTTAGAGGAGTATGAGTGTTTGATAGCTTTGCCACTGGACAGGCCTTGCGCTCAGATGGCTATCGGGGATATAAGCCGATAGTTTATGGTCCTCACCGGGTTGAGGCATAGAGTAGCCCAAGATGAGATCACCTACGGGCATGTAGTGTCTCAACATTTTTTGATAGATAGATTTGGCTCATTGGACAACTATGAACAGAACTCTGGGGATTTCACCACGTCAGAGGATCAGTGGCGTATTGCCAGAGTAGACGTACCCATGATGTGTATAGTGGCCAATCTGTATATGACACTGTACATGGACCATTTAGACATCGGTGTAGTCATGGCAGTACGGGCTCTCAGGGAGGGACATACCATTGTACCGATGATTGTGGCAAAGACATTGAGGTCAGCCACGTATTGCCACACCCATTTTGTAGAAGTTTTTACAAGCAGCTCGGTCTTGTTGTATGTGTGGTTTATATCACACCTGAGACCGATTGGCACCTTCCGACGTCATGGGTATTGCTTTTCCCATGAGATAGCCATGTCTTACTCCTTTCAGCCGGCGGAGTGTACAGACGCTGCTTCCAGGTCGGTGTTCTTGGCAGGGATCGAAAATTTATTTGACATCTTGCTGTGTCCAGGGTTCAATTCTCCCTACAGCTTCATTACTCAGGCATCTAGCATGGATTATCTGCCTCTAGCTGTTTTAAGGGGCACGATCACGTATCACCCACTGGCTATGGTGGCACAGTTCGACTAGTTTCAGGATGTTCATCCTTTTGAGGGAGCATTGGGTCAGCGTTTGTCTTCTCGGCATTTATAAGTAGAGGATAGATCTAGGGTGTATGCCTGTTGGGCTCAATGTGAGACGACTGAGTTTTTCGTTAGCCCTCCGGGCCATTCTACAGAGTATTCTGCATGGATGGAGGCAGAGATTACATCGGCTGAGGTTGTATCCACCAAGCCGGGGATTGATTCTGACAGTGGGGAGCCCATGGAGGACACTGATTCTCCCACTGAGGAGGAGCTATTTGCTGGGTTGACAACAACTCTTGTTGATTCTCCCATTTTGACAGCTACTGTGACCCCACATTCGGCAGAGTATTTAGAACAGAGTCTGCATCTGATGACATTTGAGAGAGATCAGGCTAGGGCCTTGATGTTGACAGCTCTTGCTGGGAAAGATGCCGCTCTAGTAGAGAGAGATGATGCCTTAACTCATAGAGACACCGCTGTTGCTGAGCAGGATGAGGCTAGATCATCTAGAGATGCAGTGGTTATTGAGCAGGATGGCACTATATCTACCCGAGGTGCCGCTATTACAGATAACACTACATTGAGGTCGCACACTACTGGTATCATTGCAGAGATGAACACATATATTGATGAGCATAGTGTCACCATGCAGATGGCTGTGGACCTTTTGGCTCGCGTTGATACCATAGGGCAGGAGCTCACAGACCCTTTTCTTCTGAAGGGGATGCCATGTTGGATTTGATAGCGCGCATATACACTGATTTGTAGATGGGCTTGGATTTTCCTGCACAGACTAGCTTCGCTATTTTTGCCATGTACAGTACATATTGTATATATCAAACAATATTATATATGACAGGAAAATATTTTTTGATTCACTTCCCTTTTAGTTATGCCTTGTTACTTGCCTGATATTTTCCTGTTTCTCCAGGGCTTGTGATGTATCCTGAACTCCCCCTTGATGGATGGACATTGACCATTTCTCAATTTGTGCGTGTCATCCTTGCGTATGGGACATGTTAATCTTCTCTGTATCGTTCCAATTTTATCGAATGTCCCCAAACGGACTAAAAGTATTTACTCCTTATATTTGAAGACACCTTTTTGAAGGGACACGTCTCTTTGAATAAATTATTGCATTTATTAATTAGACTAGTAAAAAGACTTGTACCGTTTAGAACGAAATATTATATCTAGGGAATTAATAAATTTACAACATTTTTATATATTTTCATACGTAGGGTCCACTCTTTAACCATTTATTAATATTGGTTTGGTTGAAAAGTGGCTCCCACATGTGTAAATATTAAAGACTGTTGTGAGAATATTAACTCCAATATGGAATTAATATTTTCCCAACAGTTTTTAATATTTTTACATGTGGAGCCCACTTTTAACCAAATATTAATATTGATTTGTTAAAAAAATGAGTCATGTGTATGAAAATATCAAAAAGTGTTATAAATTTATCAGCTCCTTACATCTATTCACATAAAGTTGCACTATTTACAAAAAAGGAAACTAATAAATTCACAACAAAAAATTATATTTCCGTATAAAAACTGTCGCTATAGGAAAATCGTCACTATAAATCCTATAGCAACCGTCGCTATACATCTATAACGATACTTTTCATGTGAGAATATCAAAAAGTGTTGTGGAAATATCAATTTCCTAAAAAAACCATTGCAACTGTTCACCATATACATGATATTGAATCATTGCAACTATTCAATATTATATTATTAAAATAATATGTTCAATTTTTCTAAATCAAATATATTATTAAAATAATATGGAACAACCCTTTGTTCTTCTCATACCAAGTAGACTTTAATATCAATTAAATATTCTACTAGTAAACTTCCCAGTTTTTCTCATATACTTGTATATGTTTTCCCAAAAGATTCTGTCTAGTCACACCCCAGGTGCATATCAAATGGCGTCTCGCACGCTGCACACCGTTGGAGTATAACTATATGTAACACATTTGCAAGATATACATGTATGCCCTTCTATTTATTGAAACTTTATCCAATCGTAAACTATACTAAACTAAACCCTCCTAGCTAGACTCTTTATTTCTCTATGGATATGGATTCTCCCACCAACAAAATCTGTGGAAAAGAACATACTATTCATGATTGTCGATCCTTTGTTTCCATAAATATTCAATCCAATTCTGATAATAATAATCGCCATGTAAACGAGCCTAAAGACTTCACAATAAGCCAAGAAATACTTGCAAAATTAGTCGAGTCAAATGATGGCTCTCTTCCCATTAGTGAAGTCCTTATTGCTTTACAAACTGATGTTGAAATAGGTATATGTGGAGATGCTAGAGATCTTGATCATAGACACAAAGCATTCGGGTTGAACCTGAATTATGATCAAAATTATTCTCCTACTGATTATCAGGCGCCAGACTTTCAAGAACTCATCTTTGCAGCTCTCAAAGATAGTTCAATTATTCTTCTTTTGTGTTGTGCACTGCTTTCTCTTGTGATTGGGATCAAGAGGAATGGACTAGAAGAAGGCTTGTTTGATGGGGTAATCATATTTCTCTCAGTACTCATAGTTGTTAACTTTGGTGTTATTTGTAGATATTGCAAGGCTAGAAGGACGATGTTGATCAACAACTTGTCTTGGGCCAAAAGATCTGTCGGCGTCATACGATGTGGCAAGTTGTTACATGTTGCTGCTCATGAAGTTGTTGTTGGAGATATATTATGGTTAAATTCCGAAGATGTTGTTCCTGCTGATGGGCTTCTGATTAAAGGCAACTCATCGCTCAAGATTGATGATGGCGCGGTTCATGAGCTGGAATTTGATAATAATTCAAAGCATTTCTCCATGTTCACTGGTGCTAAGGTGGCGGCAGGCTGCTGTCGAATGCTTGTAACATCAGTGGGAAAGAACACGGAGAGGAGCAAGATGATGAGATCAATTAGTAGTAATCGAAAAGAGGAGTACTCAAAGTTGGAAAATGCTATTTGTAAGACAAATTCTAGGTTGGAAAAAATTTGGTTGTGGCTCTCATTATTGATTCTTGTTGTGCAAGTACTCAGATGTTTCATTTGGCAAGCCAAGTATTGTGATGAGAATCATGATGACCCGGATCCTAAAGGCGTGAAGAACACGGTGGAGGAGATAATGAGTGAAGGTACAAAATTAATCAAGAGGGAGGGTTTTAGGGTTAAGGGGTTGGCTGGAATGCTTTGTGTATTACTTTTTGCAGTGAGAGATGGGTTACCTATAGGGTTTTTTATCCTTTTGGCATGTGTATCGAAGAAGATCAAGAAGATTTACCAAGCCATTGTTCGAAATCTCCCAGCATGTGCTACTAGTGGTTATGTCACAACAATCTGCATTGGTGAAACTGATGATCTAACTATGCAACATATGAAGATGGCAGAGTTGTGGATTGGACTTGACAATATCGAGCAACTAGGCGCAGAAGTTGCTCCTGAGGTGCTCAATGCTCTGCGCGAGGCAGTTTGCATGAATTCTAATTCTGACTTTACAGAGGATTCTCTTGTTTTGTGGGCTAAGAAATTTTTAGGGGCTAGCAATATTGTTTTTTGTAATGATTCTTTTGATCTAAATTACAAGTATAGAAGTGGTTTTTTGTTCAAAAGGAAGAGGAAGGTTGAAAATGTTCTTCATATGCATTATAAAGGACTCCCAGAGATTTTATTGCCCATGTGTTCACACTATTACCATGCAAATGGAACCATGCAAACCCTAGATAAGCAGAAAAGAGAAATTTTCAACAAAATTTTGGAGAGAATTTCATCAGATAGTTTTCATTGCTTTGCTTTTGCTTACAAACATGTTGTCATACAGGAAGAACAAGAACACGAACAAGACTTTGAAGCACAAGAAGCAGAGAATGGATTGACTTTGTTGGGCCTGGTGGGCTTGAAGAATCCGATCTCACCAGAAGTGAGAAAAGCAGTTCAATCTTTTGGAGAATCTGGAGTCGGGATCAAATTATTGGTTCGTAATGATATCATGGCAGCCAGATTAATGGCCATTCACTCTGGGATTATAAGTCCTGAAGAAAACATAATTGAAGCCTCTGAATTTCGTAATAGCTCTGAGAAAGACCGCATGAACATGGTTGACAACATTCATGTAGTGGCCAATGCAACCCCATTAGATAAACTACTAATACTGCAATGCCTAAGACAAAAAGGCAAGGTGGTGGCGGCCACCGGGACATCAATTCGGGATACCCCATTGTTAAAAGAAGCCGATATTGGCTTTTTTCTAGGTGATACTGCTGCAGAAATGGCAAATGAAAATTCGGACATAACTGTCATGGACAGCAATTTTGGGACAATGTTTGCCATCTTGGAAATGGGAAGGTACGTTTGCAAAATTGTCGAAAAGTTTGTGGTATTGCAACTTACTCTAAATATTTCAGCATTTACCATGAACTTTCTCATTGTTATATCTACAAGTGTAGAACCACTAACTCCGTTTGAGCTTTTGTGGGTAAACTTAATTATGGATATTTTCGGTGCCTTGGCCTTTGCGGCGTCCATGGTGGGGCTGCCGTCGCCGTTTTTGGAGAGCAACTTAATAATTTATGAAGAAGGTGCTATTATAACCAAGAATATGTGGAGAAAAATAGCTGTTCAATGTTTGTATCAGGTGACAGTTATTTTGGTGCTAAATTTGAAGGGAAAAGTTATTTTGGACGTGAATGAGCGTGTTTTACGAGCCATGATATTCAACTGTTTTGTAATCTGTCAATTGTTCTTGTTGATCGCGACGAGAGGAATGGCAAAATCATTTGTTTATGAGGGGAGGTTTAGGTTTAAAAAGATTTGCTGGTTTATTGTAATTTTGGGGGGCATTGTTGTTCTTCAGGTTGCAGGTGTTGAGATTTTGGTTGTGATTACTGGTATGGGAAGGTTAGATATCAAGCAATGGAGTATTTGTGTCGGGGTTGCTGCAGGATCTGTGCTCATAGATGGGGCAGCAAAATGGGGGCTGAATGATGTGTAGATTATGTTTTTACAATAATAAGTAACTAAGATTATATTTTGGTTGTAATCAAATGTTATTTTCCTTTCAAAGTAGGTAAAAATAAAGGCTCTTATTACATGAAGGCCTCTGATCCTATGTTGTCTCTATTTGCTATTCCTTTAACTATTTCATGTACTAGTTTTTTCAAGTTTAGTTCCCTTCAGTTACTATATTTTTGCGAGATTAGACTGAGATTGCAAATATTACTCCCTCTATTCCTAAATAAGTGACATTTTGGAAGAAAAAATTTATTCTAAATTATCTGTCGTTTACAACTTTCAAGGAGAATAAATTATTTACTTTCCTATATCACCCTTACCTTCTCTCATTGTCCCAATAAATTTTCACTCTTAGTATAAATAGTTTTCAACTTTCCATAAAGGGGTAGTGATGGAATTTCACACATATTTTAATTATTAAATCATAGTATTAAATGACTTTCTTAATCCATGTGCAAAAACCTTAAACGACACTTATTTAGGAATGGAGGGAGTATAAAGTTTGAGAAGAAATATGACAGAAAAAAATAATAATTAGAAAGACTAAACATAAATCACGTCCTGTTAATAATGCAATTCTAGATTGTGAGCATGTCAAATTAACTGAACTGTCTGTGTATAAGATATATCTCAATTCTGCTACTAAATGTATAAATAATGTCATGACTTTTACATAGACTTAAAGTGAAAAGTGAGCTAAGATGACTCAGATACTTTTAAGATGGTGAATTAAGTCTCGATCCGTAATGCACCCGAATTTAATTAAAAAGGATACAACCGATGTTTCAATGGTAATACGAATTTAATGAACACCAAAAAGAACAACAATATGTAATTAATGAATTTTGATTTCATGCAGTTTGTTTTGGACAATCCTTATGCGCAGTAGTGTTATAGAAATCAATTACACTAGTATACTCACTCCATCCCTAATTATTTGATATTTTAAAGGTGGACACAAGAATTAAGATAATGATTGAAAAGTATTAAACATAGTACTCATTTATCTATAATACCCTTAAATCATCATTTATCAAAGTTATTGATACTCTCTCCTCACACATTTTTCCATAATTATCTCCTAAAAAAACTCTCGTGCCTCATTTCTCTCTCCATCCATCCCCATAAAAAAACGTATCCAATTCTTTAGAAATTATCTACTCTCTATTCTTCATTAATATACAGAAGAGTTTTGTTGGGATAAGGAAAGTTTTGTTGAGAAAGAGTTAAAAGTATCAAAAAAATAGGCAGAGTAATGTGGGGTAATTTTGAAAAAATTGTCATTAATTCTCCTAGATTTGAACAAACGTCAAATAATTAGGAACAAATGAAAAACTCTAAAATGTCAAATAATTAGAGACGGAGAGTAGTTGAGAGTTGCATTTCAATGAAATTTATTATACAAATATTTTGCAATTGTAAATACAAATATAACTTATTTCTATAAGACTGCCTAATGAATTTCCCAAAAGATTTTGAAATCTGATCAACCTAACATCCCTCAACTATTCATTTATCTTTATTGATCATCATTGCAAAGAAAGTTCCAGAAGTTATTATGAACAGTTCCCACGCAGTTTTCTTTTTTTGGGAGTGGAATTAATGAAAATTTCTTCAAATAGTGATTAACATGGGGGGCCATGGCAATTTACTGCAAGCTGCAACCCACGAAAGAACAAACTGAAAAGGCAGAATCCTTTACAATCAACTAGTTGTATCATAGTACAAGTCAAGAAAAGGAAATAATTCAGTAAAATGTAGTATTATAATTGCACCCGTGGCGGCCACTGATGGACAATAATTTCCAGGTAATGGGAGAAAGATTCTCCTGTGCCGTCCCCGTTCTTCACAATAATTTTATTATTTTAGGCAAGTATTATTAATCATATACCCTTGTGCTACGTTTGGATATATGGAATAACTCATTTCAACTAGAATAGAACCAATCATTCTACTCTTCATTTCATTCTTTCAATCTAAATGTAATATTAATTGAGGAGAGGGTCAAGGTTCAAGAGTCTAAGAGGGAACTAAATGGAACGGTAGAGAATCTAAGAAAAATTTATTAGGATTATAAAGGGTCTTGCTAATATTATAGAAGTCTTACCCCACTAAACAATCATCATTGATGGGATATAAATTTTTTTTATTCACAAATGGAAATTTTATGACGAGTACCCAAAAACATTACTAAAGTGGCAAATTCCAAAGGGTTGAATAGAGACACAGAAAATACAAGCCATACGTACACCAAATTAAAAATAAAAACCTAAACATTAAATTTGAGAACATAATAACTTTCTTGAGATCCCACCTTTCAATTTCCAGTCTGCTCCTGCATTGCTTATGTTTTCTATTTTGACTAATAAAATTGAAGAAACCCCCTAACAACATCTTATTGAATTCCTTACAAAATTGAAAGGTTTAACATGTAGTTGATAGTAATTACCAGCCATATTCATCCATCCCTTGGCCTAATATAATTTATTGTCCTGTTGATAGCATATTTGACAATAAAATATACATCAAGTTATAATTGGCACAACAAAATTTAAATCCACCCAGCTCGATCGCTTCCTAAAGTAGATACTCTAATTGAGAATGACAGACTCTAAATAGTATTCCGACCAATTTAATCATCAAAATGTTAACGCGTAACTATGTGAGCAGGGACAAAGCCACATAAGTATATTGTGGAGTCAATTGACCCTATTGAAAAAATAATTACTTTAAAATTTAAGGTAAATTTTAAAAAATTTAAATATTATATATAAATTGTCCCCACTAAAATTTTATAAATTTTATATTATATAGAGTCAAATTAAAATTTATAACTTTGTAAATCAAATTTTAACCACATGATTCATATCCTCTAAATATATGTATATCTCTCTATAATATTTTAAACTAAATAATAATCTAATTTATATTATTTTTGAAAATAATTAATAAATTAATTACTTATGAACAGTTGTGATTAAAAAAGTCTATTATGATAGTGTGTATATACCATATATTATTTATTATATTGTCACCGTAATATGTGTCTGTGTCGAAAGTACAAATGTATTAAAAAAAATTGGCTCGGGGCACTGCCCCCAAACCACCGCCAAATTATTTATAACTTAGTAAAAAATTTGACCCCACTAAACATTATTTCTGACTTCGCCACTATATATGAGCAGTATTTAGTTATATTTGAGTAGTATTTAAAAACTGAATAATATATATACAATCGGACTATATCTATATCCTCTCGTGGTCGGACCTCATGACATTCCGAAAATTTTTTTCATTCAAATTTTCTCAAAATTGATATTGACTATTCATAGATATATATATGGAGGCGGGTACGTACCGAAAGAATTAGAATTTTGCGACCTCAATTGAAAACTAATGAGTGTATTTATACTTAATTTGTAATCTGATATGTTATTAATCCTTTAATATAAATTGCTTCTTCAAATATGAAGTGATTTTTGGCGGCGCTAATATAAATATAAAGTATTATCCATTACTAAGTGCCAGAGGATACAATGAATCTCATCCAATCTTAGTATTATCTCACTAAATTATTTTCTCTTGATTAAAGATGGTAAATCTGTCACATACTCACATTAGTCATTGTCTGCCATTATTTTTAATTTTAGCACACCGGCTTGATGCATGCTTGGCTGCTAAGATACTGTAAAATAATACCAGTAACCAAGACAATTAATTAAAAAAATATATAATAATGTAACTGCATGTCCCCATTACTTAGTTAACTACTGGCATAAAGTACCCAAACGTGATAGCTTTTAGCACATTCAAAGTTCTAGTTTAGCATGCATTATATAGGGTTAGGTATAAAATATCAAGCATAATACATAACTGAAGAAAAAGCCCCCTTAAACGCTCAAATGGAAGAAAAGAAGTCTCTGACCAACTAATCATGTTAATATATTGAAGTGGTGTTCCTACTGGAAAGCTGTTAGATACATATGGTAATTACTTTATGGATACTATAATAAAAAGAATTTGACAACAAAAAAACTTCTAATAAATTACGGGCTGGTGAAAAAATAAAATAAAAAATTCAAATAAATTCTCTGCCGCCGTCAGCAGTATATTTATTTACTTGGGTATAGCTTATTGATTGGTGAACCCTTTCTTTCATCTCAAGAAAGTAAAAGGACTAATGATTAAAAAAGGAAAGCCTACAAACTCAGTCATTCCTGTCAGAACAGTTTAACTATGTTCGGTGAAGTTGACAGGTGTCTCTAGTGCGGATATATATATATATATATATATATATATATATATATATATATATATATATATATATACACGGTCCGGATCTTAAGCTCACCCTTATTCAACTAACCCGAGCTCACCCCCTTTAGCGACGGATACGGCGACGGTTCGGTCATACAACCGTCGTTTATACTTTTAGCGACGCTATATAGTCCGTCGCTAAAAGTATAGACGACAGTTGTATGACCGAACTGTTGTCGGCTCCATCGTTAAAGGGGGGGTGAGTTAGGGTGAGTTGAATAAGGGGTGAGCTTAAGATCCGGACTATATCACCACTACAAAATACCTAATAAACAACACTTAAACCACAACGTTTTTTAAAAAAACGTTGTGGTTTTTTTTTTTACAACGTTTTTTAAAAAAACGTTGTAGATATATATGTAAAAACGTTATCTATTTAAAAGGACATTTTTTTGGTTTTAACTAGATAACATTTTTTTTTAAAAACGTTGTCTATAAAGGAAAACACGGAGCTAAAAAAAAAGACGCTGAAATGAAAATTTGAAATTAAAACGAATCTACTTTCTTTTCTCTTATCTCTGTACTTTCTCTCTCTACGAAGTGGGTGCGCTGCTCTTCTACTCTCCTACGATCCAAACTTCGGCTACCACTGTGGCCATCAGCTGAGGAGGCACATACGATGTTTCAGTCGTAGATATTTCGATTCGAGCTAGAGAAGATCAGAAAACGCCTTTCACTACTGGTATGGTCTGGTCGGGTTCGGTCAGACACAAAATTCTAGGGTTTTTGCTGTGGCTGACGCTCTCTCTGCGATTCCTACTCCCATTCTTCGTTGTTAAGTAGTCTGCAGTGCCTAAGCCAAAGCCTTTGATTCATGTTCCCGATCTTCGTTCCCGTTCTTCCGTTCTTCGTTCCCGTTCTTCGTTGTTAAGTAGTCTACGATTCCTGCTCCCGATCTGGTACCTTTGATTGCATATCTATCACTTCTGTAATTACTTCTCCATTTCTTTATAGGTTTCACTTTTAATTGCTCAGATTTTCTTCTGACTGTGTCTGTGAATTTTCGTTGGAGTCTGGAGAGGGGTTTCTTCTGAATTTTGGGTCTTGTTATTTGTGAACTTGCTCCTTGAGTTCATTTTCGAAATGAGGTTGCTAATTTTAATGATTGGAACCATTGTTGTGGGGCTATTTGATCTTGTTGAGGAATTGTGCTTTACTGTTAGTGTTATTCTTGGGAGGATTTGTGCAATTATAAAAAATAAATAAATATCCCACCTAAATTCTAATGTGATTTTTATGTTATTGAATTTGTTTTAAAAATTGAAGTTGTTTGTTGTAGTCTTGTAGGTGGTGAATTTGTAGCAGAGAATTACCAAATTCTTCAATCCAGGGTGAACAGGTTTAAATCAGATAAGCTTATACAGTAGAGTACGAACTTAATAGTATAGTAGTGTACTACTAAGAATCAAACAGAAGAACTCATATAGAGAGATTATACTTTTGTTTATTCAAATGACTACAGAATAAGGCTTCTATATTCGATTATTGCTTCAATTATATTCTGCTGACAAATGTACTCAACATCATTTCTCTTTCCCTTCTTGCAATTAGGTTGGAACAGTTCTTCTCAGTTTAGCGTTCTTATATGACATTTTCTTGGTGTTCATTTCTAAGTGGGTTTTCCATGAAAGTGTTATGATAGTGGTGAGTTGCAGAATTCCTTCGATCAACCGGCATGCTGAATAAAGGACTGTTTGTTTGTTTCTCATCACACATGGTAACATACCGTCACAATTTCTCATTTTCCTATACAGGTAGCTCGGGGTGATAATAGCGAAGAAAATGACATTCCAATGCTTCTAAAAATTCCACGGATGTTTGACCCCTGGGGTGGTTATAGTATCATTGGGTTTGGTGATATTATATTACTAGGACTGCTAGTAGCATTTTCTCCAAGGTTTGATCATGTAATTCTTGTTAGTTTGAATTCATTGTTAGAGTTTTCCTAGTCTGTTGGAGTTTTGCTTTGAGGGCATTATTGGCTGGTTACCGACCTCAGTCGTCTTTCTTTTGTCAAGAATCAAGATTGGCATTTTTGTGCCAATTATATTTGGTGTGGGATCTAATTGTGTTTCTTTCCTTCTTTCCTTATTTGAATAGGTTGAATCAACTTATTTTTTGCATTTGCAGGTATGATTGGCTGTCCAAAAAGAATCTTCGAGGTGGCTACTTTTTGTGGGCTATGATGGCTTATGGTTTAGGTATGGCAAGACGCATTTTAATTTTTATGATATGAACCAAGATGCCTCTTTTTGCCATGATTTGCATAAAGTGTTTTAGTTATATCACAAGAATTTCTGACATCAGTCGATTGAGTTTCATATTGTTGTATTATTTTTGAGGAGCAGTTGCTACCGTTCATTCATTCTATATTGTTGGGTGTCAATTGTCTCGGCTTATAATCTCAAATAAAATCATTTTTGCTACTTGGCATTTATGTTATTGAAATTGTGTCTTTCTTTGAAATTGTTTATGCAATTTATATTTGCAGGAAGGCCTCCTGTTCTCCCCACCAGCAATCAATTATATTCTGCTGACAAATGTACTCAACATCAATTATATTCATGACATACTATCTTCACCGAGTTGCCTAGATTAACATTTTTTGTCATCTTTTCTGCACAAAAACGTAAATAAAAGCACGAAATTATATTTACTTTCACAAGGAAAATGTGTGCAATTTGTCCTGTACACCTGTTTTTTTTTCAGTAAGTCGAATTTCATGCTACTCAACGACCATGGACTAAACTAGGATTTAACCCTCAAATCTAATTGTGATTCTAATTTACATAATTGCAGAGGTAATAGGTCTTATACACCCAATCCTCGACTGGCTCGTGTGCTAGACATTCTCTTTATATTACATGCATAACATGAGATGAATTGCTCAACTGCAGCTGTCAGGCATCTTGCTTCAAGGTATGCATCCTTAATGTTGAATATAAACAAGATGCATCCCAAAAATCTTGCATTACATATCTGATTCTGTATATTTTAGTGGTGTTAATTGATGTATACACTGCTCTTGCTGGCGCTGTTGGTGCACTGTATGATCCACTTCATGGTGGAGCTAATGAGGTATGTAATATTGTCTTGTGTTTGAATTAAACATATCAATGGGCCTAAGACCACCATTGACAACATTACTGAACTGCTTGGTACTGAATATGTAATTTTTGCGCTTGACTTGTAGATTGACCACTCAAGGTTGGCTAAGAAGCCTTCATGTAATATCAGAAAGGATCAGACCACTTTTGCTATTAAAGGTATGAACACTGACCTTTTTGGCTAACATGTCATGGGTATGCAATCAAAGACAAGCACATAGTGGAGTTTTAAGGGAGGATCAAGAGCTATTAGTGGACCAACCATTCAAAGAGTTGTTCTTTATACTTTGTCTAATAGTGGAACCCTGAAAAATATAATTCTATAATGAGATAAAGTATTTTGTTAGAAGGGATTACAACATCTATATTGCCTTTGAGCAATAGAGAAGGGATTACTGAAAATTACGGGAATGAGATTTTCCCTTCCTTTCTCTACATTTATTGATTGTGTCATGCTTTTAGTGTAGGATGTCAATGACAATGCTGTGATGATTTACACGAAGAGGAGCCTGCTCTTCCTCGGTGTGGATTTAGCTCTCTAGCAATGAGAGTGTTGAATGAATATAGTAAGTTTCCAAATGTTCTTCTTCATTATTATGCAACAATTTAAAATGGAATGCACGAGTTATTAATAGATTCCGGTCAGGGAGCACTGATAACTGGAGGCTTATGTGGACTAACAGTAAACCTTTCATTTCTATAGCAGAACTTCAAGCAGACATAATATGTAACCTGGAGAATTATGGGGTAAGTTTTGTGGTCTGTTGCATGATAGAGTTTATACTCTCTCTGATTTATATTAAAAATATCCATAACTGTAGTTTTGCTATGTTCTATACGTTGATGTTTGAGGTGGTTGCGTTTATTGATTATATGAGATTTTCCCTATCCTTGTATTTTTCTTACAACTCCTAAACTTGTAAACTTGGCATGTGAACAACTGTTAACTTTTTAAGTGGTCAGGGTACTTGGTTCTTTGCTTACCTTTGTAGAATGATATCAGCGATATTTTAGACCTGACTTTTAGCATTGATGTTGATGAAGAGAAGCTAATATTATATGAGCGAGCACAAGTATGTACAGTGCAGCATCTCCTATTATCCAGTGATATTGGGAGGTTGCTCAAGGTTTCAGCAAGGAAGATAAGGCACGACTCTTACAGTTTGTGACTGGCACCTCAAAGCGCATAAAAACACGTGTAGTAGCTTAATTTTATAGATAGTTTGGTTTATTTTGTGGATGCATGTAATCAAATTCACAATTCAATATAGTAGTAATTTATATTGAAAAGTGAATTTGAGATGCATATATGGATAGTTTTGTATATATTTTGTGGATGTAGTAATTTGAAACTGTAAACGAATGGTATTATTGGGATGTACTTTGAATGAATGATACATTTTGGCTATATATCATGGCATTTAGCATATTGCAGGTGCATTGGTAATATAGGTGAATCACATCTTTTTTTTTCTTTATCTACAACATTTAAAAAACGTTGTCTGATATACTAAACAACAACGTTTTTATCCAAAAAATGTTGTGGAATCATACCTACTACAACGTTTTTAAGCATCTGTTAATTTTTGAAAAACAAATCTATAACGTTTTTTTCTTAAAAAACGTTGTGTATTGTGCTTAACTACAACGTTTTTAAAACGTTGTGTAAGGGTGTCAAATAGATAACACCCTTAACCACGACGTTTTCCCGACTGAAATCACAACGTTTTTTCTGCGTTGTCTATTTACTGTTTTGTAGTAGTGTGTGTGTATATATATATATATATATATATATATATATATATATATATATATATTCTGTTTCTCTAGCGAACTGAAAGGAGTGAATTAAGAACAAACCGGCTATAACGACGGTTTTTTCCGTCGCTATAGTATAGAAAGCCGTTTTTTATACTATAGCGGCGGAAAAAATTGTCAGAGAGCCGGGCTATATATATATATATATATATATATATATATATATATATATATATATATATATATATATATATATATATATATATATGGGGAATGATCCATAGCATCTATTTGCTATGGAATATAAAGTGGCATATAACATCTATACCATCCGTTTAAGAAATGAAAGGCTGAGATTTGATTTGGAATTACGCCGTCCGCTAGTATTACTAGAGGACATACTAGGGGACGTGATTAATGAAAAAAATTTCCACTTTTGCCACCATTGTCTAGCGGACGGACAAAATAAAATCCCAGTACAACACTAATTCCTTCCTTAATCCTTCTTGCACTGCAATTCCCAATACATAGCAACATCAATTCAACACAACAACATCAATTCAATTCCAACATTGCACTGCAAAATCGACTACACATCAACATCAATTCAATTCCAACACGAATTTATCGGATGATCGAATTGCTATGCAGCGAGAGTTAGGTGCTACTAAAGAAGAACTTCATCTGATGAATCTGGAAGCTGATCTTCGTGCTACCGAGCTTTTGAAAAATGAGGCTGCTCAACTCCGCGTTGAAGTTCAGAGGATATATATACAGGATTAGGCAGAAATAATTTATATATATATATATATATATATATATATATATATATGTATGTATGTATGTAACACCCATTTCTTTTTCTTCTCCTTGCTTACTCTTTTTTTCCTGATCGAAGACGGTTGCCCTTTTGTTACGGTGATGAAGGATTTATGCATGACTGGTGGTGTTTTGATTTTGGGAAACGATGAAGGTATCAATCGACAATTGAGGTGAAAATAGGGAGATTAGGAAAGGGAGACGACGTTGGATGCGAGGGATTTCATGGGTTGTAGAAGAGGAATTTCATGGATGCGAGGGATTTCATGGTACAAATTTCCCAAAAATTTTGGTCTTTTCCAAGGTTTCTTATCCCTCCACTAGTTCATGGCTTTCTCTCTTTAATTTCTATCATAATCCTATCTTTAGGACAAAAAAAAATCTACTCAAGAATTCTTTTATGAATCTGTGATGAAGATGAAATTGAATAAGAATCGCTAGTATTGGGTATTACAGTGTAGGTAGGATTAAAGGTGTATTGGGTATTGCAGTGCAAGAAGGATTAAAGGAAGGTATTGCAGTGCAGGATTAAAGATGAGAATTACACAGGATTAATATCTTGAAATCATATTATCTTGATATAGCTATGAATCCAACAGTAGCCTGTTTTGAAGAATTATGCTGGATGTCTTCTCTTCCTACTTTGATTCATGCATTTCTTGCTACTGTCTTATTTTTGACTGTGAGAGGTAGTTTAGCATGAAGTGGAAATTATAAATTATCTTTGTGTGGAACAGGTCCCTGAGACACTAACAGATGAGGTGCTTGGGAAAATGAGTGCACCTCTAAAGAGTGATGTACCACACATTACACCTGCTGAACTTGCTGAGGCTGATGGGTTTATTTTTGACTTTCCCACGAGGTTTGGAATGATGGCTGATCAATTTAAAGCATTTCTTGACTCAACTGGAGGGCTATGGAGAACGCAGTAGCTTGGATTAAAGGAAGGTATTGCAGTGCAGGATTAAAGATGAGAATTACATAGAATTACGTTTTGTCCATCCGCTAGTCTTACTAGCGGATTTTGTGTAATATTTGGCATATATGAGCAAATGGGGGCAAAAGTGGGAATTTTTTTCATTAATCACGTCCGCTAGTATTACTAGCGGACGGCATAATTCCAAATCAAATCTCAGCCTTTCATTTCTTAAACGGATGGTATAGATGTTATATGCCACTTTATATTCCATAGCAAGTAGATATTATGAATCATTCCCCTATATATATATATATATATATATATATGAGAAAGATTAATTTAAGGCATGACTTAATCAAGTTTGACTAAGGTTATTTAGTAAAATCTTAGTAAAACGACATAGTTTTATCCTTTATAGTTAAGTTTTATACTTTTTAGATTTATATAATTTTTTTAATTATAATATTTATACAAAACTACATTGGCGAAATATATACTGAAGACTAAAATTCGACGTTTCAAGTTCCACGAATTGAAATTTTCATTCTTCATTAAGTAGGGGATAAGCAATGCTATGGAATTGAAGAAGCCAAGATCTAAGCGCTAAGTATGCCCAAACTAATGTTTTATTCGTTTTCCATATTATCTAGATGCTTAAGTTTGATGGAATGCCCTTTCGCATTCCATCCCCCGTTTCCTTGCTTGATAATTTTTTTATTAGCCCAGTCATAAACCAAGTGTATTTGTTTGTAGTGAGTAGGACTTACTTCTCGTTGATTAGTTTGCCTTCGCTCTAGGTCTCCATTCCTATGGCGGTTTTGTCATTTGGGAAGTGACTAGTCCCTTCTGGCGAAACTTTTACAAGGCCAACCACTATATATATAGAGGCTCAAAAGGTTAAAGGATAAATTAATTATGTTCAGGTTCTTAGATCAAAGTAAGACAAGGCTTTGACAAGAATTTGTTGCCGTAGCTGACGAGAGAGCATAGCTGACCGGTTAATCAAAATAAATTGAGTTTCTTCAAGCTAACGAGAATGCGGCCAGTTCTTCCACGATTGGGATCACCCTCTACTCCAGTGTAATCTTGAGCTTTCAGAAAGGATCTTAGCCAAATGTTGACCGGCGAAACCTCCTTTCCTCTTTGGGGACTCTACCTTTGATTTTTCCCATGCTTTTCGTTTTGTTGACTACATAGAAGCATTGGGATTGAGACTGTGGTGAATACTAGCTATTCTTTTAAGGTCAACTCTTATAAAATAGCTGATACGAGATATTGAGTGATTTCTTCTCACTAGCCTAGTGATCCTTACTTCGACTTATATCTCCTACCTACTTCTTCATCAGCATGATGCGCACAATCAAAAAAGCATAACCAACGATATGACAGTATATATTTGATCTTCACCGGTTAAGGCAGCCACAAGCATAGACATTCGTCATTGTTGGTATCTTAATTCGTAAGTTGATGTGAAAAAATATGCGCTTGGAACATACATGAAGGCTTTCTACTCTCCACTACTATGATCCCACTACACTTGAATGAAGGGCAGTCCGTGGAAGAGTGAAAGGGTCACCACTACTAAGAATTTGCCCCTCTAATCTTAGATAGGTCGTCTGAGGGTTTGTCGTAATTCATTGTTGCGCTTACATAGCCGAGAGGGTATCACTCAAGGTTGACAAAGAAGGATCTTAGTTGTTTGGGAGCGTTTTATCGATCTCCAGGTGGGCCGAGGGATCGACATTAGAAAGGGTTTATGGGCCCAATGGGCCGAAGCCCACGAAGTAGTTGAAGGGGTTCGGGTTCGGTATCCGAGTCCTATGGGCCGGATCCCTACTGTGGTGTGTGATGTTCTGGGTCGGGTGTTCGAGTCCTTTGGGCCGAAGCTCAGACCAGATAATGGGTTCAGTAGGGTTTGGGCCTGTACAGTGGGTTATCCTACGTATAGAGTCTGGAGTCCTAACCGTATTTAAATAAGGTAACTCCCAAGGTAGTGTTTGGATTGGATTCCACTTCCACCTTTTAAGGAGATTGTGTTGGACCTAAATATAGGTAACTACCATATTTAGGAGTCCTAATCCGACTCGGAGAGGGGTTCTAAGGAGGTGAGAATGGCTATAAGTACAGGGCTTGACTACACTTAACAGGTAATACATCCTTGAGCACTAAACACTAAAGCCTCCATTGTTTAACCTTGTGAACGGCATGTACTTATTCTCACACCAGAGCTATCCCCCGACGGTACAAGCCATCAAGCTTCGTGTGTGATCTGTTATTGTACAGGTTCAGGTGTGTGGATTCAGTGATTGGATGCGTCGGCGAAACTTGGCGTTAACAGTGGCGCTAGAAGGAGGGCCCCTTTTAGTGCTTTTTACAATCACAGTTAACTTCTCCGGTAGAAAGTCATGGTGAGCAGGGATACCAGTGCTTCTAACTAGGAAAAGGTGAAGACCCACCAGACCACCCAGGTGAGAGGGTCGGTGAAGAATAGATTGGGTTCCAAAATTCAGGATGATCAGGAGGGACCGACTCCTTTGCTCCAGCGTAAACTCTTCCATGACAGCCAACACACGCCCAATCAGGGTAGTCATGCCGATGAAAACTACTCTCGGGCTTACGACGGGAAAGGAAGAGATCGAGGTGAAGGCAGCCAAGATCAGAGAGAATTTATCCAACAGAGAAAGTTGGAGCAGAATAAAGATGCCACGATGGTGTTACGGCTGCTGCAAGAGGAGCTCGAAGCACAGATGGACAAGATGGCAAGAGAACATGAAGCTTCCTCGAAGAGACGTGGGCATCGTAGCCGATCTCAGTCACCCCGACGAGATAAGGCTAGAAAGGAAAGGAGTAGACCCAGAAGCCGCTCCCGAGATGGCAGAAGCCGAAGAAAGAGTTGATCAGTAGATTGAAGATCAGAGCATCCGGGTAGATCGGGACAGAGGAGGAGGGACGCATCTCCTGAATATGAGAGGGACAAACATAGATCGTCCCCTCGTAAAGAGGAGTTCGACCCCCTTGCTTGAAGGGTTGCAGAGTTGGAGAAGTTACTGGCAGTAAAGAGTTCACTGGGAACGCCTTCAGCTTGCATGGGATCACCCTTTTCACCCGAGATAAATCATGTTACCGCCGACCCCAAGAAGAAGATGCTGCCGATGGAGACGTATGATGGGCTGGGAGATCCCTATGATCATTCAGACGGATATGACAAGTTGATGACCTACTATGGACATTCGGACGCAGCTAAGTGCCACATGTTTGCAACAACCTTGAAGAAGAGTGCCCGAGAATGGATGGGGACACTAGCAGCTAGATCAATTAACTCTTGGAGTGACCTGCGGGAGAAGTTTCATGCCCGGTTCGGGAGTAACAGAAGACGAGGGAAGATTACTGCTTCCCTCATGCAGATTAGGCAGAATTTGGATGAAAGCCTAGGCCAATATGTTAACAGATTTTGGGAGGTTGTAGGTTCGGTAGTAGAGTTGAATTCTCCACAGGCCTTGGGATTCTTCACAACTGGTCTGGATATCGGTAAGTCGAAGAAACTGATGAAGGATCTAGCAATCAACCCTCCAGCCGATTTGACAGAAGCCTTCCATTGAGCCGAGGGATTCATAGCAATAGAGGCTGCTATGGGAAATTTCAAACCGCACTCCCAATCTTATGAGAGGTCCAAAGATCAGGATAAGAAGCCTTATCAGCGGTTGGACAATCAGGGGAGGTTGGATAGTTCGGGCAGAAAAAGCAATAACGGTGGAGGTTCGGGCAGTGGCCGACCACCCTTCCCAAGCCAAAATGTCAACAAAGTCTACACCGCCCTTAACACAGATCGGGTGAAGATATTGGAGGAGATGCGAAACAAACCCTTCTTTGAGCCATGTTCAACACACTCAAAGCCCGACAAGAGAGGTCGGGACAAATACTGAGAATACCATCAAAGTCGCGACCATACGACGAAGATGTGTAATGATCTTAAGGATTTGATAGAGAAGAATGTTCAGAATGGGTAGTTGGTACAGTATGTGGTTGGTCGGGAAGGTTCAAAGGCGTTTTGAGAGGAAAATAAAGGGCCAACTAGTGAAACACAGTCGAAGCCAAACACACAACCCCAAGGTGTGATTGATGTAATTTTGGGCGGATCGATAGGACATGTAATCGGGAAGAAGAGAAGCGGACACCTCGAGGCCGTGTTGTCAGTAGCAAGTTCCTCGCCAAGGAAAGATCGGGCCTATCAAACAGGTCATCAATACGTGGCAATGGGTACCTATTTTTAATGGTGACATGATTCAACACCCAATAATCAATACAAAGTCGCATACTTCCATCTTTCTTCTTCACGAATAGAACAGGAGCACCCCAAGGTGAAGTACTAGGACGAATAAAGCCAATGTCTAACAATTCCTGCAGTTGGATCTTTAACTCCTGAAGTTCAATAGGAGCCATTCGATATGGGGCTTTGGAAATTGGTTTTGTACCGGGTTATCTGCAATGTTTATCATGATATAGCAAGGGTGAGCATGAAAGTTGCCCAGCAAGTTTAAATACAATTTAAGGATATTTCATGATTGAAAGAGTTTGAATAATAGGCTGGCTATAATTCATCAATATAATTGAGAACTAGCACGAACAAACTTTTGACTGAACAAGTATTAAACATGAACAAATATATCTGGACCAACTGGTAATGAAGGTGATCAACCTTTCATACCTGACTTATACATGCAATATGTACAGAGTACAATTCCACATGGCAATCAACAATGATTAACCATAAGCATATCTGAATAAAATAACTCTTAGTAGAGTTAAGTAAAACTTGCCTGAACCGTTGATTACCGTTACACAATTTATAACGCTTTATCCGAAGACCTAATATTAGTAATATAGATCTCCAATATTAGAATAATATCATCACAATATAATACAATTATATATATACACATAGAATAACCTAGACATATAGAGCATAATCCTATCAGTCTACAATACACATAAGACTTAGCACCAAGTCAGACTATTTAACTCGGAGTTGAACCCGATAAAATTCTAACATCCCGACGGTCAAGTCGAACAATCATCGAGTTTAAGTTCAATTAAACTCTGCCTAAACATTTAACAATATCTTAGGAAAATTTTCTTATCAGTCAAAACAATTTTCATAGACTTGCAAAAATTTTCAGATAACAATTACTTTTAATTCACTTAATATTATTAATTTTGATAATATTTAATCCCCCTCTAAGTATTACTAGTTCACTGATAACACTTTTATCTGCTTACTAATATTATTAATATCTTAATAATATTTTAATACTTTACTAATATTAATAATTCTCTTAATTATATTTTAATCATGCATTAATATCATTACGTTAATAATATCTTACTTATGCTTTAGTATCATTAATCAATTAATAATACTTTTAGTCATTTACCAATCGTATTAATATTTTATTTATTTACTAATATTATTAATCATTTAATAATATTTTATTTCTTTACTAATGTTATAACATTCATAATATTTTATTTAATCTCAAATATTATTATTTACTTAATAATATTTTAATCATTTAATAATACTTTAATTTAATATTATTAATCTTTTAATAATATTTTAATCTAAGATTAATATTTTAATCTAATATTATTAATCATTTAATAATACTTTAATAAAGTTTTAATCTTAATATTTTTATTTACTTATAATATCATATTCTAATATTATTAATATCATAATAACATTTTAATAATTTATTAGATCAATAAACAATTTATTTTAATTGTTCACCCTTTATTAAACCTCTTATTTAATAGCCATAAAAGGTCATAAATAATATTTCTTATTGTAAATTACCAAAATGCCCTAGAATAGTCATAACATTATATATTAGGAGTATTCAAGTATTAAAATCATATTTTTCTTATATAAGACATCATTTAACTATTTATTTCCTTTTATTCATAACTTAATTATTTTTAGGAAAAATAGCAAACTGATTCCAAAAATTCTCATTTTCTGGATTTGGACAGTATATAAACCCACAATGATTCCCAAAATTTTTTGGAATTTTAAAAAATGATTTACTATTTTTAAAGTTTCCAAAACATTCGGATCTTGCTTCATTTTTCATAAATTGAGTTTTGCTCAGAAAATCCTGAAATTTTCAGGGTATGCTCTCCTACTATATATGAACCTACTGAAAAAAGTTTGGAATTTTCCAGTGTATACACAGTGAGATATTCGAAGGTAAATATTTAGGAGTGCTTTACGGAAATAGTCATTACGCACAATCTATAAATCGAAACGTGTCTGTTCTTTTTCCTACATGTAGATAACTTCTCAAGGTACCTCTGTGAATTTTCCCAGATTTTTAAGAGACATGAAACTGTCCAAAACAGTCCCAAGAAAAACGGGATAGAAGCTATTTTAGGATTTTTTGAACCCTTAACATTCAAAGTGGACTGTTTTGGAAAAAACAGCCCCACAGGTTTCAAACTTGCTAGATTTGTGTTCTACCACTTGGGTTTACTAGATAACTCATGTATCTAGCACCCCCCCTCTTTGAGGGATCACAAATCCTAGTTGTAAAACTTGAGTTACACACGATTTAGTGGAAGAAAAACAAGGGTTTCACCCATTAGAGAACATATGCTCATTTCCTTCCTCTAAATCTATACCCTAATACCCAAGATGGTTAGTCCTACACATGAGACATGTAGAACTAAGGTACTTGGAGTATTAGACTATAACCTCCATATATGATGAGGTAAAAACCAACATTGAAGAAAAATAAGAAAGAATGGAAGAGAATCCTCACCTAGTTTTCTTTGCTATACTTTTTATTCTTCCAAAGTATGATATAAACTTAGGATGCATGAACAATAAACTCCTCTCCCTCTCTAGAATCTGAACTTTTCCTCTCTCTCTCTCTTGCTAAGATTTGTGTTTTGATGGGTTGGGAGAAAATAGAAGAAGAAGAAGAATGGTGGAGGAGTAAAATGAAATGAGATAGATATTATGTTGGTGAATTGGAGTGGATAATGCTAATATCCTCCATGTTTCTTTTGCCCCTTGGACAAAAGGGTTAGCCTTATCCCTTCCTAATCATGCCTAATCATGCCATTAAGGTTGCTAAGTGGATTTTCTACCAATGGGAGCATGACACACTTGTCCTTGTGTGTAAGATTTCTACTTATGGAATATGATTAGCTTAATATTCTTTCCTTAAAAAGGCTAATGTGGCCAGCCATATTTATGCCCACTAACTCCTTCATTTAGCTTTTATTTTAATGCATAAATTAGATAAATCAAATGTCTAAAATACCCTTAATCAAGTGGGCTAAGTTTGGGCTTGCATTTTATTTGTTTTGGGCTTTTTATTTAATTGTTTTGGGCTATGTAATAAACATAGTTTAACAATTTTATTATATATTATCCAAATTGTTTATTTAGGATTTCCATTCCCAATCTTATGAAATTTAATTAATATACATGTGACTTTAGCTCATAACCTAATTAGGTTTACAAGAAATAGGTTTAAAATTATTAGTCACTTGAAATAACAAGATTATCTACTTAAGTTAGTATACATATTAAATACTAACCTTTTCTTATTACCATAACCCTTAGGTTATTTAATTGTCTCACCTAATGCATAATTAGGTTACGAAGCTTTCATTTTTTAATGAAATCTATAAATGTATATATCCATAACTATAGTATATATGTTTATTGATCAATGCACCACTTCACATATGTTGTCACATATTAAATTACTGTATAGCACAAAGTTTTAAATATCAATAATGTACATACATATATAGTGACTTAAAATTCATGGTTATTAACCTTTAGGGTTTTCAAAAATAGAAAATTAATATTTCTAAATTGTAATTAGTATTCTCGAATTAAATTAAACTTTCCCATTCATAAATCAATCTTGTTAATTAGGATTATTTTATCCCAATTTAAATTGCTAATTTAGCAATTAAGTCCACAATTTTATATTAGGGTTTCTGACGGAACAATTAGGGTTTAAAAATCTAAAATTAGGGTTTGATAATTAATTAAGCTTTACCCTAATTAATATTATAATTAATATCACTTAAGCATTATAATTATCCTTTAAATTCCCAGATTGGGATTTTCAATTTTTGAATTAGGGTTTCGGATTCTCGAAATTGAAATTAGGGTTTCAGAACCGATGTTAGGGTTTCTTATCAGTCATTAGGGTTTTCTAACTGAATGTTAACGTTCGAATATAATATTAGGGTTTAACACTGATAAAATTTATCTGGTCAACCCTTAACCACATTCTGAACACATAAATGACCATATACACAGAACATATTCACATATACACTTAATGTTGAATAATTCACCTAAATCCTTCACAGAATTTTGAAATCCTCAAAATTCCTTCTCAAAAATATCAAACGCATACACTCATTTTCTGTCTAGGTCTATCATTTGACCTTAAATCCATCATTTAAGATTTTTAAAATTTTTCTAAATTCTCGGGTTGTCACATTGGCAACCACCGAAGCCAGTTCATTTAGTGGGTCGGTATACTTGGAATTGCTGGAATAACCAAGTGTTCCGAAGGTGGAGGTACTATGTATGGATATGCTCGGCTGCTGGCTTACGCCATACATCTCTTACCTGGCCGATGGGGTTCTACCTTTAGACCGTATCTTAACAAGAAAGATCAAGCATCAGAGCTCAAACTTCCTTCTCATTGACGAAGATCTATACCGAAGAGCTTTCAGCTCTCCATTGCTTAAGTGCTTAACACCATCAGAAGCAAATTATACCCTTTGGGAAGTGCACGAAGGTATTTGTGGGGACCACATGAGGGCCAAGTCACTGGCATACAAGATTCTAAGACAGGGATACTATTAGCCAACCATCTACCAGGAGGCCAAAGACTTTGTCAAAAAATGTCCCAAGTGCCAGCTAAACAACGCCATCCCTCATCAACCCCCCGAAGAGTTGTGTTCGGTGTTTTCCACGATTCCATTTGCTGTGTGGGGAATCGACATCCTAGGTCCTCTGCCCAAGGCCAAGGGGTAAGTATGTTTTGTAATTGTGGCCATTGACTACATGACCAAGTGGGTCGAAGCCAAACCTCTACAAAAGATCACCGAACAAGAATGTTTGAAGTTTTTCAAAGAAAGTGTGGTGTATTGATTCGGTATCCCAATGGCAGTGGTCTCGGACAATGGCAGACAATTTGTGGGGTCGAAATTTGAAGCATTTTTGAAAGAGTTGGGCATTCAGCACCGAAAGACTTCCATTGCCCACCCTCAATCAAACAGTCAGGTAGAAGTTACTAACCGAACCCTACTCAACGTGATTAAAAGGCGTCTGGACGAACTAAAAGGTAGATGGCCAGAAGAACTCCTCAGTGTTTTGTGGGCTTATCGGACTACTCCGAGAACAACAACAGGGGATTCACCATTTAGATTGGCATACGGGACCGATGCACTCATACCGGTTGAGATTGAATCTCCTACTCTTGGGGTCAGCCAGTATAAGGAGTTATATAATGATCAAGGCCTACGGTTAAACCTAGATCTTTTGGAGGAAGTTCGGGATTCAACTCTACTATGGTTGGCAATTTACCAGAAGAGAACAGCCCGACACTATAATCAGAAGGTGAAGCAGAGGAGATTCGAAGTCAGCGATCTGGTCCTTCGGGAGTCGGAGGCATTGACCCCCCAAAACACTGACAAGCTGATGCCTAACTGGGAAGGGCCTTATGAAGTAGCAGAGATGCCGAAGCCCGAAACCTACCGACTTCGAGCGATGGATAGTTCGGAGGTAAAGAATATATGGCACGCTGGAAGACTTAGAAAATATTACCAGTAAAAGTCATGTCATTCTTTCCTTTATTTATATAAGCCATTATATTCATTAATGAAATAAATGAGATTCCTCTTCGGAAACATTTGTACTTCATTTATATTCATAATTTTCTACAAATCCGATCAGACAAGCTTCGGGTTAAACCGATCAGAAAGTCAGAAATGGCACAACTGATCGATAAAAATCACAAGTTTAACTGACCAGGAAAATTACAAATTTTTCATCAGATAAGCTTCGGGCGTAAGCCGATTAGCAAAATAACATAACTGATCGGTAAAAGGCACAAGTATAACTGGTCGAGAAAAATATTATCAAATTTCTTACTTCATTAATATTCAAAAGTTTTACAACTCCGATCAGATAAGCTTCGGGTTAAACCGATCAGAAAGTCAGAAACAACTTAACTGATCGATAAAGCATCACAGGCATAACTGATCGGCAGGTTACAAACAAAGGAAAGAAAAATAATTACGAAAATTACAAGTAAAAAACCTACAAGAAACTATTCTTTAGGACTATCATCTTCAGTTTCGGATTCTTCATTCGAAGAATCAAGGACGGAGACATCAAGTCCAGCCGCTTCCATCTTAGCCCGAGCCTTTTCCCGATAAGCTTCATAGCCATCAAAAAACTAAGCAATGATCTTCTCAGTCAAGGCAGGTGATTCTTCGTATTCCTTGATGGTACGCTGCTTGACTTCGGCCCATTCTACTTTCATGGTGTTGTTTTCCCTAATCAGGTGCATCATATTGCCGTTCATCTCGGAAAACTTCTCCGTGATAGCATCAATAGCCTTCTACCGATCTTTGACTTCTTCGGACAAGATATCTTTCTCCTGGATAATCTTCTTGGCATGAACTTCGAGACCGACGAACTCCTGCTGCAGAAGGGCATATTGCTCCTTAAGTTCAGTGGTCTGACGTTCAGCCTTGGTCACTTTATTCCGAGTGTTGGCATGAAGGTCTCTCTCTTTCTTCAAATCCAGGTTCAAATCTCGTAACTTAGCTTCAAGAAGCTCCACATCTGCCCTCAACTAAACCTCCTTTTTAGTACTACGAGCCAGAGGTGGAATGGCTCGAGTAAGGATGGCGTTGGCCTACAACATAACAATACATCAGTCATGAACAGCACAACATAAGCATAAAGGAAGAGGTTCAATGATTCTGGAATTACCTGACACTGAGCCCTGATGTAGGCCACTAAGTACTCCTCCGAGGAGTATGCCTTGAACCGTTCGTCATCACCGGGAAGTTTGAAGTGCTCGAACAGGTTGAAAGGGAACAGCTCCGAAGGGCTCTTCGGCCAACACGTAGTCGACGTTCCTTGTGAAGAGCTTGCTTTGGACGTGGGGGTCAAAGTAGGAGGAGGATTGGTGTGACGCCCCCAAAATTAGGTATACATCAACCATCTTGGGTCGCCAGATACATGGTACAGAATTCAAATACAACTTACTAATACAACTGTCATGTACAATACGACAAAACATAACTGTGAGTTTGAATACAAATATTGTCTACTAGAGAGTATCCATACTCAAAAAGAGTCCTTATTACAATTATTACCACACTATTTCACAGAATAGTAAGGACTACTAATGCTATCCTTTGGACCATCACTCCGTTCCCCGACTCATCCCAGCTATATTCTCATTTCCTGAAGAGAATAGTGAAAGAAAAGGTGAGCTCAACTAGCCCAGTAAGAAATATTATGACTAAGATAATGCAGAATAAATTATCATTATCCTTCAACAGTGTTAAACTGATAAAATATAACGAACATCAAGTTTAACTGCAGCGGAACAAGCAATCCATTAAAAGAGTCAAGTAGAAAATAAAATCTACTATCTTCTATGATTTAAAAGGTTTTTCAACACTGTTATCGTTGGGACTCAGCTTAATAAAATAACCCACATCATCGAATCACCCCTGCACTACGGCCAAGGATATTCGTGCATTCATTAATGGTCATGATCATGCCAACAAATGTCCATCAATGCACTACGGGCTAATGAGAACTTTTACCACATCATTTGTAACATTACGGTCATGATTATATCGAATAATTCCTGGTCATAATCATACTAAGTCCATCTATGCACTACAGGCCACACATGACTTTCAACATTTTATAAACATGAGGATGAAGACAATGATATAAGAATTCAATAAAACAAGTTTAAGAATTAATTTATCCAAGAATTAACAACGTCCAAATTGTCAACATGATACTGCTCTGTGGAGTAAAATTCAAGAATGATTAGAATAACATTTTCATGAAAAGATACTGGATAAAACGCAATTATCAAGGATATTCCACTAATTTCATGGAGTATAGAAGTTAAAACTTAACCAACTGAGTATAATAAATAATGGAATAACAAAAGAAATCGCCTGGCATGCGATAGACCGCACAGACAGGTTATTCTAACAGAATAATAAATAATGGAACCAGGTCCGGCGTAAACGCACAGACAGGATATTCTGACAGAATAATAAATAATAGAACCAGGTCCGGTGTAAAACATACAGATAGGATGTTCTAATAGAATAATAATAAGACGGAACCAGGTCTGGTGTAAAACACACAGACAGGATGTTCCAACAGAATAATAATAAAAACGAAACCAGGTCCAGTGTAAAACACACAGACAGTATGTCCCAACAGAATAATAGAAGAATGTCACCAAGTATAGGGTAGACCGCGTATACAGGTTATTCCAACAGAATAATAAGAAATGGAATAACAAAAATTCTCTTCATGAATAAGAAAGAATAATACCCCTTACCGTTTTAAAGAAGAACTGAAATAAGGAAGTAGTTAAGTAGCAGAATACTTTTCTTCACTCTCTCTATAGTTTCTCTCTATAGTTTCTCTCTCTAGAGTTCAGTGAATTCGTAAGAAATAATGAAGGAATGAGCTGCTATTTATAGAAAAATGGAATGCACAGTAACTAATCCATGAATGGTCCAGATTGATTACTTTAATCTGACGGTCTATATTTAAAGAAAAATATTTTAAATAAAATATAATATATTCTATTTATAGAATAACTTTAATAAAGTATTCTGTTTTATATAAAAAGATGTTTCTGTTTTATTACGTTAATAATACGAATAAAACAAAACTTCATTATCGCTAAATAATTCATATTATTAATTGACAATAATTAAATCAAACTGAGTGACTTCTTACATAAGTATTAATAATCAATACTATGTGCTACTATGCAACCACACGTATTACTGTACTTTTACTACCGAGTAGTTCAACAGTATCAATGGTAAAACTTCCGCCGTTATTTTTAATAAAATATTTTTGTCGTTTTCTCAATCCGACAATAATTCTGTTGTGGGGTCCACCAATGATTGTGCCGTTGTACGAATATTTCCTGTTAAAACGAATATTCCCCGACCAATCGAATATTATATAACAACTTGTGTACTTTGCAAAATTTATAAATATTACCCACAACTATAACATTATATTAAATTAACTCCATAATATTTAAAAATGATATTTATAAAAAATTCATCTTTATTTATAAAAGTTGGGGTCTTACAACCTCCCCTTCTTATGAAATTTCGCCTTTGAAATTAGGGTACGTACCTGGTATGTCGAAGAGGTAAGGATACATTGATTTCATTTCAGATTCTAACTCCCAAGTCATTTCCTCAACATCGTGATTTCTCCACAAAACTTTGACTTGAGGTATAACCTTGGAGCGTAGAATATGTTCCTTCTTATCCAAGATTTGAACAGGAACTTCTTCATACGTCAAATCCTCCGCTATTTCGTCCGGTTCTAACTCAATAATGTGGTTCGGGTCTTCCACATATTTATGTAACATGGATATGTGAAAAACGTTATGAACACGAGACATACTTAGCTGTAAAGCGAGTCTATAAACCACAGTTCCTACTCGATCGAGGATTAAAAATGGACCGATGAATCGAGGATTGAGCTTTCCTCTCTCTCCAAATCTCGTAACTCCTTTCCATGGAGCAACACGTAAGAACACATGATCTCCTATATCAAATTCCACGTCCTTTCGATGAAGATCAGCATAACTCTTTTGTCGTTCTTGTGAGGTTTTTATACGTTGTCGGATCGCTTGAATCTTTTCTGTAGTCATACGTACCAACTCTGGTCCCAACAATGTTGCTTCACCCACCTCATCCCAGCAAACTGGAGAACGACATTTTCTTCCATACAATGCTTCAAATGGAGTCATGCCAATACTTGTTTAATAACTGTTGTTGTAGGAAAACTCCACCAATGGTAAGAACTTGTAAGACCCCAACTTTTATAAATAAAGATGAATTTTCTATAAATATCATTTTTGAATATTATGGAGTTAATTTGATATAATGTTATAGTTGTGGGTAATATTTATAAATTTTGCAAAGTAAGCAAGTTGTTATAAAATATTCGTTTGGTCGGAGAATATTCTTTTTGTCGGGGAATATTCGTACGACGGCACAATCATTGGTGGACCCCACAACGGAATTATTGTCGGATGGAGAAAACGACAGAATTATCTTTCTATAAAAATAACGGCGGAAATTTTACCATTGTTACTGTTGAACTACTCGGTAGTAAAAGTACAGTAATACGTGTGGTTGCATAGTAGCACACGGTATTAATTATTAATGCTTATGTGAGAAGTCACTCAGTTTGATTCTATTATTGTCAGTTAATAATATGAATTATTTAGCGATAATGACGTTTTGTTTTATTCGTATTATTAACGTAATAAAACAGAAACATCTTTTTATATAAAACAAAATACTTTATTAAAGTTATTCTATAAATAGAATATATTTTATTTTATTTAAAAGATTTTTCTTTAAATATGGACCGTCAGATTAAAGTAATCAATCTGGACCGTTCATGGATTAGTTACTATGCATTCTATTTTTCTATAAATAGCAGCTCATTCCTTCATTATTTCTTACGAATTCACTGAACTCTAGAGAGAGAAACTATAGAGAGAAACTATAGAGAGAGAGAAGAAGAGTATTCTGCTACTTAACTACTTCCTTACTTCAGCTCTTCTTTAAAACGGTAAGGGATATTATTCTTTTGTATTCATGAAGAGAATTTCTGTTATTCCATTTCTTTATTATTCTGTTGGAATAACCTGTATATGCGGAATACCCTATACTTGGTGACATTCTTCTATTATTCTGTTGGAACATCCTGTCTGTGTGTTTTACACCGGACCTGGTTCCGTTTTTATTATTATTCTGTTGGAACATCCTGTCTGTGTGTTTTACACCGGACCTGGTTCCGTCTTTATTATTATTCTGTCGGAATATCCTGTCTGTGTGTTTTACACCGGACCTGGTTCCATTATTTATACTGTTCTTTATTATTCTGTCGGAATATCCTGTCTGTGCGTTTACGCCGGACCTGGTTCCATTATTTATTATTCTGTCGGAATATCCTGTCTGTGCGTTTATGCCGGACCTGGTTCCATTATTTATTATTCTGTTGGAATAACCTGTTTGTGCGGTCTATCGCATGCATGGTGATTTTTTTTGTTATTCCATTCTTTATTGTACTCAGTTGGTTAAGTTTTGACTTCTATACTCCATGAAATTTGTGAAATATCCTTGATAATTGCGTTTCATCCAGTATCTATTCATGAAAATATTCTCCTGATCATTCTTGAATTTTACTCCACAAAGTAGTATCATGTTGACAATTTGGACGTTGTTAATTCTTGGATAAATTAATTCTTGAACTTGTTTTATTGAATTCTTATATCATTGTCATCATCCTCATGTTTATATTCTGTTGAAAGTCATCTGTGGCCTGTAGTGCATAGATGGACTTGGTATGATTATGACCAGGGATTATTCGGTGTAATCATGACCGTAATGTTACGAATGATGTGGTAAAAGTCCTCATTGGCCCGTAGTGCATTGATGGACAGTTGTTGGCATGATCATGACCATTAATGAATATACGAATATCCTTGGCCGTAGTGCAGGGGTGATTCGATGATGTGGATTATTTTATTAAGCTGAGTCTCAGCGATCAAAGTGTTGGAAAATCTTTTAAATCATAAAGATAGTAGAGTTTATTTTCTACTTGACTCTTTTAATGGATTGCTTGTTCCGCTACAGTTAAACTTGATGTCTATTATATTTTATCAGTTTAACATTGTTGAAGGCTAATGATAATTTATTCTGCATTATCTTAGTCATAATATTTCTTACTGGGCTAGTTGAGCTCACCCTTTCTTTCACTGTTCTCTTCAGGAAATGAGAACGTAGCTGGGACAAGTCGGGGTACGGAGTGATGGTCCGAATGATAGTATTAGTTAGTAGTCCTCACTATTCTATGTAATGGTGTGTTAATAAATGTAATGAGGACTCTTTTTGAGTATGAATACTCTCTAGAAGATAATATTTGTATTCAAACTCACAGTTTATGTTTTGTCGTATTGTACACGACAGTTGTATTATTAAGTTGTATTTGTATTCTGTACTATGTATCTGACGACCCAAGATGGGTGATGTATACCTAATTTTGGGGGCGTCACAGTTGGTATCAGAGCTTAGGGATATGATCCCTGGCTAAGATGTGAGAATAGAACTAGGAGGGGAGAGACGGGGAATTCCTTCGCTAGTATGACATACCTAAGTTTATTTGCATGGTATTTAATTGGTCGGTCATAATATAAGGATAATATATGACATATCAATTAATTTTTATTTTGTGGCAGTATCTGAAAATGGCATCTGAGAATGTTGAGAATAGCAATGGAGCACAGACGACTGTTGATTCACCACATATCAATAATCAGGATAATGTGCATCAGGAAGGTGACAATCCTCATGCAAACAACAACACTGACCAAATGATGAATGATCAAATGTTCAGAGGCTTTATGCAATTCATGCAACAACAGGTGAAAGCGGCTCCTGTCCACAACGTAGGTGGAAATACTGGAAACTCTCAGGCGGTCACCGCTAAACAGTTTAAGGAGCTGGGACCACCGGAGTTTAAGGGAGAACCCAAACCACTTGTAGCTGAAACATGGATAAAGCAGATCACCAAGATATTTGATGTCTTGGGTTGCTCCGAGGAGCAAAAGGTTCCCTTTGCCGCCTTTATGTTGCGAGGAGAGGCAGATTACTGGTGGGAATCGATAAAGCGTACTCAACCTGCCGCACTGAAGATGTCTTGGGAGAAGTTTCAAGATCTGTTTAACGACAAATACTTTCCCGAGAGTATTCGTCACATGAAGGAGGTGGAGTTCATCAAATTGGAGCAGAATAATATGACCGTGTCGCAGTACGAGGCAAAATTTGCGGAGTTATCCCGGTTTGCGTCCCACCTGGTGGATAATGAAGAAAGAATGACGCGGATGTTTTTAAGAGGTTTGAAGCCGGAGATACGTCAACATCTTGTTTCTCATAAACTGTGTTTGTATTCAGATGTTGTAAATAGGGCTCAGTTGGTGGAGCGCGATAACGAGATAACGCAACCAAAAGAGAGCAGCCGACAAAATGATAATACCAGTGAGAGCAGTCATCGAAGCGGTGACAACAAGCGTGGAGGGAATCAACAGGCCAGAAATGGTAACCACTTCGGTGGTAATCAGGGCCAAAACAATAAGAATGGACATTTTAAGAAGAGGAGATTCAACAATGATGGAAAGACGTCAGCACCAGCACCTGTCGTTAAGGAAGGAGAACGACCACCTATCATATGTTTCAAATGCGGAGGGGAGGGGCACATCAGTCCAAACTGCGCGATGCCGTCCAAAGCATGTTATAATTGTGGAAGAGAAGGTCATTTAGCCCGATTTTGTCGTTTACCGAAGACAAATTCAGCTAGGATGGAGGCACCAAAGGCCGTCCCAGAAAAGTCAAAACCGGTTGTGCAAGGGAGAGCGTTTGTTGTGACCTCCCAGAACGCAAGGAACCCGAATGAGGTCATCACGGGTAAGCTTATCATAAACTCTAACGAAGTCTATACTTTATTTGATACCGGTTCAACCCATTCTTTTATTTCTCCTACTTGCGCTCATCGATTAAATTTGATTCCGGAGAAATTAGACTTTGACTTAGCAGTTGAAACTCCATTGGGAGAAACCTTCATTACATCCACGGTTTATAAGTCTTGTTTGGTTCAAGTTGGTACCCACACATTACCTGTCGATCTTATTTCATTAAAAATACTTGCATTTGACGTGATTCTAGGGATTGATTGGTTAACTACTCATCATGCAAAAATTGATTGTTTTCGTAAGGTTGTTAGCTTTCATATTCCTAATCGACCTATTATGCGAATTCAAGCAACCAAACCATTAAAATCAATCGCTGTCATCTCAAGCCATAAAGCTATTCGTTTATTGAAAAACGGATGTCAAGCTTTCTTAGCTCATGTCACAGATCTAAACAAAAATACGTCAGTTTTGAATGATATTTCTATTGTTAATAAATTCCTGACGTATTCCCTGAAGAACTTCCTGGCCTACCCCCAGAGCGTGAAATTGAATTTTGTATCGACCTTGAACCCGGTACAAAACCCATTTCCAAAGCCCCATATCGAATGGCTCCTATTGAACTTCAGGAGTTAAAGACCCAACTGCAGGAATTGTTAGACATTGGTTTTATTCGTCCTAGTACTTCTCCTTGGGGTGCTCCTGTTCTGTTCGTGAAGAAGAAAGATGGAAGTATGCGACTTTGTATTGATTATCGGGAGTTGAATCATGTCACCATCAAAAACAGGTACCCATTGCCACGTATTGATGACCTGTTTGACCAGTTGCAAGGAGCACAATTCTTTTCAAAGATCGATCTTCGTTCTGGATATCATCAGCTGAAGGTTAGAACTGAGGATATTCCAAAGACGGCTTTTAGAACTCGGTACGGGCATTATGAATTCCTAGTCATGTCCTTTGGATTGACTAATGCTCCTGCTGCCTTCATGGATATGATGAACCGGGTATTCAAGGAATATTTGGATCACTTTGTGGTCGTCTTTATTGATGACATCCTTATTTATTCCAAAAGCCGTGAAGATCATGAGCAACACTTGAGGCTGGTACTCCAAAAGCTTCGTGAATACAAGCTTTATGCCAAGTTGAAGAAATGCGAGTTCTGGCTGGAGGAGGTAGCATTCCTTGGGCACGTAGTATCAAGTCGTGGAATATCGGTTGACCCGGCAAAGATTGAAGCTATTCAAAGCTGGGAGCAACCTAAATCAGTGACCGAGGTACGTAGCTTTCTTGGTTTAGCTGGTTATTATCGGAGATTCGTGGAAGGATTTTCTCGAATCGCTACTCCATTAACTCAGCTGACTCGGAAAGATACAAAGTTTGGTTGGAGCGAAGAATGTGAGCAGAGTTTTCAAGAACTCAAGAGGAGACTCATTTCAGCACCTGTTCTAACAATACCATCTGGCTCGGAGGGATTTGTCATCTACAGTGATGCTTCGAGCAAAGGGTTGGGATGTGTTCTCATGCAACATGGAAAAGTCATAGCCTATGCATCAAGACAACTCAAGGAATATGAGAGGAATTATCCTACTCATGATCTAGAGTTGGCAGCTGTTGTCTTTGCACTTAAAATTTGGAGGCATTACTTGTATGGGGAGAAAGTGGAGATCTTTACGGATCATAAAAGCCTCAAATATTTCTTCACTCAAAAGGAACTCAACATGCGACAACGACGTTGGCTTGAACTGTTGAAAGATTATGATCATACCATTCAATACCATCCTGGAAAAGCGAACGTGGTAGCTGACGCATTGAGTAGAAGATCATATGCGGGTACAAGTGCAATATTAACAACGCAAAGGCCCATTTTGTGTGACTTGCAAAGGATGGAGATAGAGTTGAAGACTCCAGGGACCCATGTGATGATGGCGAATATACGAGTAGAACCGAATTTAATCGATAAAGTTAAAGCTGCTCAAGCTACAGACCTGGAGCTGATGCGTATGAGGAAGAAAGTGCAAGAAGGTGTTATGCCGGAAGCAAGAATCGATGAAGAAGGAATACTTCGAGTCAACTCCAGACTTTGTGTTCCTAACAACCCTGATTTAAAGTATGAAATCATGATGGAGGCGCACAACACACCGTTTGCAATCCATCCTGGAAGTACCAAAATGTATCATGATCTTCGTCATACATTTTGGTGGAGCAATATGAAGAGAGAGATAGCGTTGTTTATCTCAAGGTGTCTAACTTGTCAACGAGTCAAAGCGGAGCATCAAGTACCAAAAGGTCCATTGCAACCACTTGAAATTCCAGAATGGAAGTGGGAGCACATTACCATGGATTTCGTTACCGGTCTTCCTAGGGTTTCTCAAGGTATTGATGCGATTTGGGTCATTGTTGATAGATTGACCAAGTCTGCTCATTTCTTACCGATACGAGAAACTTATACACTTGAACGTCTTGCTCGTATGTACATAAACGAGATTGTAAGACTGCATGGTATGCCAGTATCCATAATTTCTGATCGAGACCCAAGATTCACTTCACGATTTTGGGTTAGTTTACAAAAAGCTATGGGCACGGAGTTACGATTTAGTTCAGCATATCATCCTCAGACGGACGGACAATCAGAGAGGACTATTCAAACTCTTGAAGATCTATTAAGACTCTGTGTCTTTGACTTCAAGGGAAGTTGGGACAAGTTCTTACCATTGGTGGAGTTTTCCTACAACAACAGTTATCAAGCAAGTATTGGCATGGCTCCATTCGAAGCATTGTATGGAAGAAAATGTCGTTCTCCAGTATGCTGGGATGAGGTGGGCGAAGCAACGTTGTTGGGACCGGAGTTGGTACGTATGACTACAGAAAAGATTCAAACGATCCGACAACGTATAAAAACCTCACAAGATCGACAAAAGAGTTATGCTGATCTTCATCGAAAGGACGTGGAATTTGATGTAGGAGATCATGTGTTCTTACGTGTTGCTCCATGGAAAGGAGTTACGAGATTTGGAAAGAGAGGAAAGCTAAATCCTCGATTCATCGGTCCATTTTTAATCCTCGATCGAGTAGGAACTGTGGCTTATAGACTCGCTTTACCGCCAAGTATGTCTCGTGTTCATAACGTTTTTCACATATCCATGTTACGCAAATATGTGGAAGACCCGAACCACATTATTGAGTTAGAACCGGACGAAATAGCGGAGGATTTGACGTATGAAGAAGTTCCTGTTCAAATCTTGGATAAGAAGGAACATATTCTACGCTCCAAGGTTATACCTCAAGTCAAAGTTTTGTGGAGAAACCACGATGTTGAGGAAATGACTTGGGAGTTAGAATCAGAAATGAAATCAAGGTATCCTTACCTCTTCGACATACCAGGTACGTACCCTAATTTCGAGGGCGAAATTTCATAAGAAGGGGAGGTTGTAAGACCCCAACTTTTATAAATAAAGATGAATTTTCTATAAATATCATTTTTGAATATTATGGAGTTAATTTGATATAATGTTATAGTTGTGGGTAATATTTATAAATTTTGCAAAGTAAGCAAGTTGTTATAAAATATTCGTTTGGTCGGAGAATATTCTTTTTGTCGGGGAATATTCGTACGACGGCACAATCATTGGTGGACCCCACAACGGAATTATTGTCGGATGGAGAAAACGACAGAATTATCTTTCTATAAAAATAACGGCGGAAATTTTACCATTGTTACTGTTGAACTACTCGGTAGTAAAAGTACAGTAATACGTGTGGTTGCATAGTAGCACACGGTATTGATTATTAATGCTTATGTGAGAAGTCACTCAGTTTGATTCAATTATTGTCAGTTAATAATATGAATTATTTAGCGATAATGACGTTTTGTTTTATTCGTATTATTAACGTAATAAAACAGAAACATCTTTTTATATAAAACAAAATACTTTATTAAAGTTATTCTATAAATAGAATATATTTTATTTTATTTAAAAGATTTTTCTTTAAATATGGACCGTCAGATTAAAGTAATCAATCTGGACCGTTCATGGATTAGTTACTATGCATTCTATTTTTCTATAAATAGCAGCTCATTCCTTCATTATTTCTTACGAATTCACTGAACTCTAGAGAGAGAAACTATAGAGAGAAACTATAGAGAGAGAGAAGAAGAGTATTCTGCTACTTAACTACTTCCTTACTTCAGCTCTTCTTTAAAACGGTAAGGGATATTATTCTTTGTATTCATGAAGAGAATTTCTGTTATTCCATTTCTTTATTATTCTGTTGGAATAACCTGTATATGCGGAATACCCTATACTTGGTGACATTCTTCTATTATTCTGTTGGAACATCCTGTCTGTGTGTTTTACACCGGACCTGGTTCCGTTTTTATTATTATTCTGTTGGAACATCCTGTCTGTGTGTTTTACACCGGACCTGGTTCCGTCTTTATTATTATTCTGTTGGAATATCCTGTCTGTGTGTTTTACACCGGACCTGGTTCCATTATTTATACTGTTCTTTATTATTCTGTCGGAATATCCTGTCTGTGCGTTTACGCCGGACCTGGTTCCATTATTTATTATTCTGTCGGAATATCCTGTCTGTGCGTTTATGCCGGACCTGGTTCCATTATTTATTATTCTGTTGGAATAACCTGTTTGTGCGGTCTATCGCATGCATGGTGATTTTTTTTGTTATTCCATTCTTTATTGTACTCAGTTGGTTAAGTTTTGACTTCTATACTCCATGAAATTTGTGAAATATCCTTGATAATTGCGTTTCATCCAGTATCTATTCATGAAAATATTCTCCTGATCATTCTTGAATTTTACTCCACAAAGTAGTATCATGTTGACAATTTGGACGTTGTTAATTCTTGGATAAATTAATTCTTGAACTTGTTTTATTGAATTCTTATATCATTGTCATCATCCTCATGTTTATAAAATGTTGAAAGTCATCTGTGGCCTGTAGTGCATAGATGGACTTGGTATGATTATGACCAGGGATTATTCGGTGTAATCATGACCGTAATGTTACAAATGATGTGGTAAAAGTCCTCATTGGCCCGTAGTGCATTGATGGACAGTTGTTGGCATGATCATGACCATTAATGAATATACGAATATCCTTGGCCGTAGTGCAGGGGTGATTCGATGATGTGGATTATTTTATTAAGCTGAGTCTCAGCGATCAAAGTGTTGGAAAATCTTTCAAATCATAAAGATAGTAGAGTTTATTTTCTACTTGACTCTTTTAATGGATTGCTTATTCCGCTACAGTTAAACTTGATGTCTATTATATTTTATCAGTTTAACATTGTTGAAGGCTAATGATAATTTATTCTGCATTATCTTAGTCATAATATTTCTTACTGGGCTAGTTGAGCTCACCCTTTCTTTCACTGTTCTCTTCAGGAAATGAGAACGTAGCTGGGACAAGTCGGGGTACGGAGTGATGGTCCGAATGATAGTATTAGTTAGTAGTCCTCACTATTCTATGTAATGGTGTGTTAATAAATATAATGAGGACTCTTTTTGAGTATGAATACTCTCTAGAAGATAATATTTGTATTCAAACTCACAGTTTATGTTTTGTCGTATTGTACCCGACAGTTGTATTATTAAGTTGTATTTGTATTCTGTACTATGTATCTGACGACCCAAGATGGGTGATGTATACCTAATTTTGGGGGCGTCACAGAACTTGTCCCAACTTCCCTTGAAATCAAGGACACAGAGTCTTAATAGATCTTCAAGTGTTTGAATAGTCCTCTCTGATTGTCCGTCCGTCTGAGGATGATATGCTGAACTAAATCGTAAATCTGTGCCCATAGCTTTTTGTAAACTAACCCAAAATCGTGAAGTGAATCTTGGGTCTCGATCAGAAACTATGGATACTGGCATACCATGCAGTCTTACAATCTCGTTTATGTACATACGGGCAAGACGTTCAAGTGTATAAGTTTCTCGTATCGTTAAGAAATGAGCAGACTTGGTCAATCTATCAACAATGACTCAAATCGCATCTATACCTTGAGAAACCTTAGGAAGACCGGTAACGAAATCCATGGTAATGTGCTCCCACTTCCATTCTGGAATTTCTAGTGATTGCAATGGACCTTCTGGTACTTGATGCTCCGCTTTGACTCGTTGACAAGTTAGACACCTTGAGATAAAAAGCGCTATCTCTCTCTTCATATTGCTCCACCAAAATGTATGATGAAGATCATGATACATTTTATTACTTCTAGGATGGATTGCAAACAGTGTGTTGTGCGCCTCCATCATGATGTCATACTTTAAATCAGGGTTGTTAGGAACACAAAGTCTGGAGTTGACTCGAAGTATTCCTTCTTCATCGATTCTTACTTCCGGCATAGCACCTTCTTGCATTTTCTTCCTCATACGCATCAGCTCCAGGTCTGTAGCTTGAGCAGGTTTAACTCTATCGATTAAAGTTGGTTCTGCTTGTATATTCGCCATCATCACATGGGTCCCTGGAGTCTTTAACTCTATCTCCATCCTTTGCAAGTCACAAAAAATGGGCATTTGTGCTGACAATATCGCACTCGTACTTGCATATGATCTTCTACTCAATGCGTCAGCTACCACGTTCGCTTTTCCAGGATGGTATTGAATGGTATGATCATAATCTTTCAACATTTCAAGCTAACGTCGTTGTCGCATGTTGAGTTCTTTTTTAGTGAAAAAATATTTGAGGCTTTTACGATCCGTAAAGATCTCCACCTTCTCCCCATACAAGTAATGCCTCCAAATTTTAAGTGCAAAGACAACAGCTGCCAACTCTAGATCATGAGTAGGATAATTTCTCTCATATTCCTTGAGTTGTCTTAATGCATAGGCTATGACTTTTTCATGTTGCATGAGAATGCATCCCAACCCTTTGCTCGAAGCATCACTGTAGATGATAAATCCCTCCGAGCCAGATGGTATTGTTAGAACAGGTGCTGAAATGAGTCTCCTCTTGAGTTCTGGAAAACTCTTCTCACATTCTTCGCTCCAACCAAACTTTGTATCTTTCCGAGTCAGCTGAGTTAATGGAGAAGCGATTCGAGAAAATCCTTCCACGAATCTCCGATAATAACCAGCTAAACCAGAAAGCTACGTACTTCGGTCACTGATTTAGGTTGCTCTCAGCTTTGAATAGCTTCAATCTTTGTCGGGTCAACATATATTCCACGACTTGATACTACGTGCCCAAGGAATGCTACCTCCTCCAGCCAGAACTCGCATTTCTTCAACTTGGCATAAAGCTTGTATTCACGAAGCTTTTGGAGTACCAGCCTCAAGTGTTGGTCATGATCTTCACGACTTTTGGAATAAATAAGGATGTCATCAATAAAGACGACCACAAAGTGATCCAAATATTTCTTGAATACCCGGTTCATCATATCCATGAAGGCAGCAGGAGCATTAGTCAATCCAAAGGACATGACTAGGAATTCATAATGCACGTATCGAGTTCTGAAAGCCGTCTTTAGAATATCCTCAGTTCTAACCTTCAGCTGATGATATCCAGAACGAAGATCGATCTTTGAAAAGAATTGTGCTCCTTGCAACTGGTCAAACAGGTCATCAATACGTGGCAATGGGTACCTATTTTTAATGGTGACATGATTCAACACCCAATAATCAATACAAAGTCGCATACTTCCATCTTTCTTCTTCACGAATAGAACAGGAGCACCCCAAGGAGAAGTACTAGGACGAATAAAGCCAATGTCTAACAATTCCTGCAGTTGGATCTTTAACTCCTGAAGTTCAATAGGAGCCATTCGATATGGGGCTTTGGAAATGGGTTTTGTACCGGGTTATCTGCAATGTTTATCATGATATAGCAAGGGTGAGCATGAAAGTTGCCCAGCAAGTTTAAATACAATTTAAGGATATTTCATGATTAAAAGAGTTTGAATAATAGGCTGGCTATAATTCATCAATATAATTGAGAACTAGCACGAACAAACTTTTGACTGAACAAGTATTAAACATGAACAAATATATCTGGACCAACTGGTAATGAAGGTGATCAACCTTTCATACCTGACTTATACATGCAATATGTACAGAGTACAATTCCACATGGCAATCAACAATGATTAACCATAAGCATATCTGAATAAAATAACTCTTAGTAGAGTTAAGTAAAACTTGCCTGAACCGTTGATTACCGCTACACAATTTATAACGCTTTATCCGAAGACCTAATATTAGTAATATAGATCTCCAATATTAGAATAATATCATCACAATATAATACAATTATATATATACACATAGAATAACCTAGACATATAGCGCATAATCCTATCAGTCTACAATACACATAAGACTTAGCACCAAGTCAGACTATTTAACTCGGAGTTGAACCCGATAAAATTCTAACATCCCGACGGTCAAGTCGAACAATCATCGAGTTTAAGTTCAATTAAACTCTGCCTAAACATTTAACAATATCTTAGGAAAATTTTCTTATCAGTCAAAACAATTTTCATAGACTTGCAAAAATTTTCAGATAACAATTACTTTTAATTCACTTAATATTATTAATTTTGATAATATTTAATCCCCCTCTAAGTATTACTAGTTCACTGATAACACTTTTATCTGCTTACTAATATTATTAATATCTTAATAATATTTTAATACTTTACTAATATTAATAATTCTCTTAATTATATTTTAATCATGCATTAATATTATTACGTTAATAATATCTTACTTATGCTTTAGTATCATTAATCAATTAATAATACTTTTAGTCATTTACCAATCGTATTAATATTTTATTTATTTACTAATATTATTAATCATTTAATAATATTTTATTTCTTTACTAATGTTATAACATTCATAATATTTTATTTAATCTCAAATATTATTATTTACTTAATAATATTTTAATCATTTAATAATACTTTAATTTAATATTATTAATCTTTTAATAATATTTTAATCTAAGATTAATATTTTAATCTAATATTATTAATCATTTAATAATACTTTAATAAAGTTTTAATCTTAATATTTTTATTTACTTATAATATCATATTCTAATATTATTAATATCATAATAACATTTTAATAATTTATTAGATCAATAAACAATTTATTTTAATTGTTCACCCTTTATTAAACCTCTTATTTAATAGCCATAAAAGGTCATAAATAATATTTCTTATTGTAAATTACCAAAATGCCCTAGAATAGTCATAACATTATATATTAGGAGTATTCAAGCATTAAAATCATATTTTTCTTATATAAGACATCATTTAACTATTTATTTCCTTTTATTCATAACTTAATTATTTTTAGGAAAAATAGCAAACTGATTTCAAAAATTCTCATTTTCTGGATTTGGACAGTATATAAACCCACAATGATTCCCAAAATTTTTTGGAATTTTAAAAAATGATTTACTATTTTTAAAGTTTCCAAAACATTCGGATCTTGCTTCATTTTTCATAAATTGAGTTTTGCTCAGAAAATCCTGAAATTTTCAGGGTATGCTCTCCTACTATATATGAACCTACTGAAAAAAGTTTGGAATTTTCCAGTGTATACACAGTGAGATATTCGAAGGTAAATATTTAGGAGTGCTTTACGGAAATAGTCATTACGCACAATCTATAAATCGAAACGTGTCTGTTCTTTTTCCTATATGTAGATAACTTCTCAAGGTACCTCTGTGAATTTTCCCAGATTTTTAAGAGACATGAAACTGTCCAAAACAGTCCCAAGAAAAACGGGATAGAAGCTATTTTAGGATTTTTTGAACCCTTAACATTCAAAGTGGACTGTTTTGGGAAAAACAGCCCCACAGGTTTCAAACTTGCTAGATTTGTGTTCTACCACTTGGGTTTACTAGATAACTCATGTATCTAGCACCCCCCTCTTCGACGGATCACAAATCCTAGTTGTAAAACTTGAGTTACACACGATTTAGTGGAAGAAAAACAAGGGTTTCACCCATTAGAGAACATATGCTCATTTCCTTCCTCTAAATCTATACCCTAATACCCAAGATGGTTAGTCCTACACATGAGACATGTAGAACTAAGGTAATTAGAGTATTAGACCATAACCTCCATATATGTTGAGGTAAAAACCAAAATAAAAGAAGAATAAGAAAGAATGGAAAAGAATCCTCACCTAGTTTTCTTTGCTATACTTCTTGTTCTTCCAAAGTATGATATAAACTTAGGATGCATGAACAATAAACTCCTCTCCCTCTATAGAATCTAAACTTTTCCTCTCTCTCTTGCTAAGCTTTGTGTTTTGATGGGTTGGGAGAAAATAGAAGAAGAAGAAGAATGGTGGAGGAGTAAAATGAAATGAGATAGATATTATGTTGGTGAATTGGAGTGGAATGCTAATATCCTCCATGTTTCTTTTGCCCCTTGGACAAAAGGATTAGCCTTATCCCTTCCTAATCATGCCTAATCATGCCATTAAGGTTGTTAAGTGGATTTTCTACCGATGGGAGCACGACACACTTGTCCTTGTGTGTAAGATTTCTACTTATGGAATATGATTAGCTTAATATTCTTGCCTTAAAAAGGCTAATATGGCCAGCCATATTTATGCCCACTAACTCCTTCATTTAGCTTTTATTTTAATGCATAAATTAGATAAATCAAATGTCTAAAATACCCTTAATCAAGTGGGCTAAGTTTGGGCTTGCATTTTATTTCTTTCGGGCTTTTTCTTTAATTGTTTTGGGCTATGTAATAAACATAGTTTAACAATTTTAATATATATTACCCAAATTATTTATTTAAGGTTTCCATTCCCAATCTTATGAAATTTAATTAATATACATGTAACCTAATTAGGTTTACAAGAAATAGGTTTAAAATTATTAGTCACTTGAAATAACTAGATTAACCACTTAAGTTAGTATACATATTAAATACTAACCTTTCCTTATTACCATAACTCTTAGGTTATTTAATTGTCTCGCCTAATGCATAATTAGGTTACGAAGCTTTCATTTTTTAATGAAATCTATAAATGTATATATCCATAACTATAGTATATATGTTTATTGATCCATGCACCACTTCACATATGTTGTCACGTATTAAATCACTGTATAACACAAAGTTTTAAATATCAATAATGTACATACATATATAGTGACTTAAAATTCATGGTTATTAATCCTTAGGGTTTTCAAAAATAGAAAATTAATATTTCTAAATTGTAATTAGGATTCTCGAATTAAATTAAACTTTCCTATTCATAAATCAATCTTGTTAATTAGGATTATTTTATCCCAATTTAAATTGCTAATTTGGCAATCAAGTCCACAATTTTATATTAGGGTTTCTGATGGAACAATTAGGGTTTAAAAATCTAAAATTAGGGTTTGATAATTAATTAAGTTTTACCCTAATTAATATCACTTAAGCATTAGAATTATCTTTTAAATTTCTAAATTAGGGTTTCGGATTCTCGGAACTGAAATTAGGGTTTCAAAACCAGTTTTAGGGTTTCTTATCAGTCATTAGGGTTTTCTAACTGAATGTTGACGTTCGAATATAATATTAGGGTTTAACACTGATAAAATTTATCTGGTCAACCCTTAACCCTTAACCACATTTTGAACACATAGATGACCATATACACAGAACATATTTACATATACACTTAATCTCACCTAAATCCTTCACAGAATTTTGAAATCCTCAAAATTCCTTCTTAAAAATATCAAACGCATACACTCATTTTCTGTCTAGGTCTATCATTTGACCTTAAATCCATCATTTAAGATTTTTAAAAATTTTCTAAATTCTCGGGTTGTCACATTCACCCCTTCTTCTAAGAATTTCGTCCCCGAAATTCACCTTACACCAAACAGCTTACACCATTCACACATCATCACATACTACCCAATACACCACTCACAAAAGTAAAAGTTTTCAAATTGCTGAGGGGTCATATAAACCATGAACACATAGTTTTAACGGTATTCATACCGTAAAACTTTACATTACTTGGCAGGTTTACAATCACAAAGAAGGTAAACTACCGTTGCTAGTACTTTAGGTGATTAGCCTATCGTACTCTTACGTCATGCGTAACGTATTAATCATGTCTAGCGAATATTTACGCTACTAGATTGGATTATTTATCTAAACAACATAGTTCACCTCAGTCTTATCATAAGATTCCGCACCAAAACAATTTGGTTCGGGAAATTTCTTTCAATGAACACTTATAGTTTTCATAAACATTAGTCTAGCTGAATCTAATAGCGTAGACTCATATCAATAATTCAATTCAATCAAATTATTTAGGTGTAGCCAAACCCCGTTGGCAAATTAAACTTTTTTTAAAAAAAACATTTTTGAGAATGACGTCATGATGTCGTATTGTGTTAACAGTCCGTTTGAGGATGTCGTCATTGTATGACTTTGTCATAACACATCATACAATAGTGGAATAACGATTTTAAATCAAATTCATACTAAGTATTCCTGTATTTACAACTCCATCACCTTTTTATTTTCTTTGCACCAGGTTACATGGTACATAAGTGATAAATAAAATATATTTTGATATTTCAAATCATTTGCGTCTAGCCGAAATAAGTAGCATAGACTGTACTTTAAACCGTTTCAAAAATGATTACGAGTCTACATTTTTTTTAAAAGCACATAGTGCGTACTTAGCTTGATGTCAAAATTTCGAAGTCTAGCATAGCTAGGAATTTTGGAAAACTTATGTCTCCACTAATAATCATTTACTTAACAATCTATCTATTCCTATTATCCTTAATACTCCATTCACACATAACTATACCCAGTTCGTCAATCCACACTTATGTGTTCATAAATTGCCACAATCATATGAGATTAAGAACTTGTCCTAGTCAGACCTTTGGCGTCCATTCGCTGAGGGGTTCATAAATATTTCATATAACTATGAGTCAGGAATGTCACATAAGTATAAGTTTTAAGAACTCGTACTTAAACTTATATTCTCTATCTATGACATATCTACCTGTTATACACATGAGAAAGGAATCACCCTCTTAACATGCATATAGCAAATAGCGTGATACAAACATTTCAATGATTATCAGTGCCAGAAACTAAGTGGTTTTTACACCAAATACAATTCCATGCCCATATAAGGAATCATACAACTCAGCCGCCGACATGAATCCTCAATTGAAATCCCAACCTAATACTAACTCCCTTCTCTATACGACTTTCATTTAATCAGTATTCATAATCATTTTCTGAATCTGTACCAATTCACATAGCAATCTTGCTGTAAACTTTTCAATCATCAGATTGATTCTTCTCCCTACTATCACCTTATCAGATCATGGGGTGATCTCATCGTATATATTACGATTTATTTCTATGTCTTGATCGTTCTGTTTTACGATCTCCTATCCCTGAACTTTTAGTCTTTTTGACTCGATCTATTCATCACTACTATTTAACTTTATTATCAGAGTTAGGAAATTCTATATCTTTATAACTCGTCGAGATTCGTCTTTGAATCTTACTGACCAACTAACTCTATATGAGTTAGATCTTATCCTAATCACTGCGGTTATTGGTCTCAGGTATTCCTACCTAAGGTTCATAACCAACAGCTTTAATACCAACTGTGAGAGCCCCGAATCCGGGTCCCAAATCACCACGGATCCGGTACTATCATTCTATAACTATTTGCGGAAGATATAAACATATATTATTTATACAATACACTTTACACACTATTCCTCAAAATCGAGTAACCTTAACTTATACACAATTTGTGACGCCCCCAAAATAGGTATACAACACCCATTCTGAGTCGCCAAATACATGGTACAAAAAATAAACTACAACTTCAATAATACAATTGTCGTGCAAAATACGACAACACATACTGTGAGTTTAAATACAAATATTGTCTTCTAGACAATATCCACACTCAAGTAAGTCCTCATTACAATTATTCAAACACTATTTTATAGAAATAGTGAGGACAGCTAAAACATCTTTCTAGAACCATCACTCCATACCCCGACTAGATCCTGCTATATTCTCACCTCCTAAGAAGAAAAATGGAACAAAAAGGAAAAAGGTGAGCTCAACTAGCCCAATAAAGAATATTATGACTAAGATAATATACAACAAATTATCATTAGTATTCAACAGGGAAAAATCTGATAGAATATAATCGACAACAAGTTTTAGATCAACAACTGCAGCGGAAACAACAAACCATTAGAAGAGTCAAGTAGATAATGAATTCTACTGTCTTCTAAGATTTAAAAGTCCATCATCAATATTTTATCCTTGTAACATCAATTAATAATCATCTTTAACCAAATATTTATCTTTGCACTACAGGCCAAAGATATTCATTTGTATCACCAGTCAGTCATGTTCATCTCAATACCTGTTCATCTTTGCACTACAGGCCAAAGATATTCATCAGATAATCATACATCCTTGCACTACAGGCCAAAGATATTCAGTAATATCATCATTTAGGACTGAGGATGATGAAAAATATCTTAAAGAAAACGAATCCAGTGAGACAGAAGGACAAATAGTAGGGATTCGTATAACAGTTTATCCAAGATCAATAATACTTCATAATAATCAATTGTGAAGCAGAATTCAAAAATAAAGATCAAAATATGGATACAATCAAAGATAGTAACCATAATAGACATCTTGGACAAAAAGAGAAAATTTTATTTTTCGGTGAATAGTGCCGTATTCGTGAATAGTGTCGTATACGTGAATAGTGTCGTATACGTGAATAGTAACCCCGACACAAAAAGTTCCAAATTTGATAAAAAAAAACTCATATCAATATTTCAGCATAATGATATTGAAGAAAATAATATCATTTAAGAAGAAAATAATATCTCTTACCTCAAAATATCAGTACTTCTGTTCGGAATATCGGTATAAGGCTGAAGGAAACTTGCACTGATGAATAGAAACTCACAAAGTATCTAAATACTTCCAAAATACACTCAATAATCTAGAGAGAAAAAGAGAGAAAACTTGTTTCTGGTGTGATTTTCAATTCTAACTTAGCCCTCTATTTAAAGGAAAATGTTAGCACGCCGAAGCAGACTTAACATGCGACCTGATGGCTTTACCTGCTACTATTCCCACCCACCACATTTGAATAAAAATCTCAGCACATTTTTCCCAACCAAAAGTGGGGCCCACCAATTCTAGAATTTTCTGCCAAAATGACAAATTTCGCAACTTCTACAATTTCTGAACCAGTCATCTCGTAAAATTCATAACAAATCATACGTTCATTTTTAACGGTTCAAAATTTGTTGACATATACTCAACTTATATATGAATAACATATCCAAAAATTACCACAATCAAACGGTCGGATTAAAAATTATAACCCCCGCAATATTTTTCTCAAAAACCCTGATTTGATTTTTAATACCTCCATTCCGATAAAAATACTGATAAAACACCTCAACATTAACTCCTTCATTTTTAACCACAATAAATATATCAAACATTTATATCCACATAAAAATCATATGAATCAATACTTAATTATTCACAAATAATATTACAGAATCACATTTATGACAACCAGGCCGTTTCCAGGAAAGAGGGGCTTTCCAATAAGGATTTCTCCTTACTAGCGCGCAATTAGATGACCAAACCTCTCCTTAGACAGAACTTTCTAGACATTGCCAATAATGCTATCTAATAATATTATTTAAATAATATGAATTATTGATCTGATAATGGAAATACTGTGCAGCAACAATTATTGAAACAACAATAATATAGAATATCAACGCAGTAATTATTGAATCAATAAAATAAAATATTGAATAGTAACTACTGCAACAATTATTGTGTAGTGCCTTCTTACGTAAGAATCAATAATTGGTACAATACCGTGTGCTACTGTATTTTAACCATCAGGTATTCCAACAGTATTAACGGTAACAACTACGCCGTTAATTATAATCAACTTATACTTGTCGTTTTCTTCATCCAATTGCTTTTCGTTATGGGGCCCACACAAGGCTGCGTCATCGTACGAATATTTCCCGATAGCAATAATATTCCACGACCAAACGAATATTCACCGACCAAAAATGAATATTTTATAACCACTTGCTTATTTGAAATATTTACGTATTTTACCCATAACTAACCACATTAATCAAATCAACCCTTTCTATTTCAAAATAATAAATAGAGGAAATTTAATTTCATTTATTAATAAGTTGGGGTCTTACAACCTCCCCTCCTTATGAAATTTCGTCCTCGAAATTGACGTACGTACCTGGTGTTTCAAAAAGGTGAGGATACCTCGCTTTCATTTCTGATTCCAACTCCCAAGTCATTTCTTCAATAGCATTGTTTCTCCACAAAACCTTAACTTGTGGTATAACCTTCGTGCATAGGACATGTTCTTTCCTATCCAATATCTTAACAGGTACCTCTTCGTACGTTAAATCTTCGGCTATCTCGTCTGGTTCTAACGCAATAATATGATTCGGGTCGTCCACATTTTTACGTAACATCGATACGTGAAAAACGTTATGAACACGCGACATACTTAGCGTTAAGGCGAGTCTATAGGCCACAGTTCCTACTCGATCGAGGATTTCAAATAAATCGAAGGCTTGAGCTTTCTTCTCTTCATCGACTCTTACTTCTAGAATAACACATTCTTGCACCTTCTTCTTTATATTCATTAGCTCCAGGTCTGTAGCTTGAGCGGCTTTAACGTTATCGATTAAAGTCGATTTTACTCGTATATCATCACATGGGTCCCTAGAGTCATTAACTCTATCTCTATCATTTATAAATTATACAAAATAGGTCTTTGTATTCAATAATATCGCACTCGTACTCGCGTACAATCTTCTACTCAACGCGTCAGCTACCACGTTCGCTTTTCCAGGATGGTATGGTCAAAACAGGTTCCGAATGAGTCGCCTCTTGAGCTATTGGAAAATCTTCTCGCATTCCTCGCTCCATACGAATTTTGTATCTTTCTGAGTCAGCTAAGTTAACGGAGTAGTGATTCGAGAAAATCCTTCCACGAATCTCCGATAGTAACAATTTAAGCCCAGAAAGCTACGTACTTTGGTCACCGACTTCGGTTGCTCTCAATTGTGATTCATATCCCAATCTTGGATAGCACGTCACAATGACACCTATTGTTTTACCACCACACAAATATAGAGTCCCTTACGGAGAGTCTGGCTTTGGTGCATTCCACAAAGGAAGTCACCAGATAGAGGCTCGGGTACCAACTTCTATAGTTGGGTTTTTAACTCCTAAAGTTCAATAGGAGCTATTCAATATGAGATTTTAGAAACGGGTTTTGTATCGAGTTGAAGATCAATACAAAAATTCAATATCACGCTCTGGGTTAGGCCAGGAAATTCTTCAGGAAATACGTCAGGAAATTCACTAACAACAGAAATATCATTCAAATCTGACGTATTTTTGTTCAGGTCCATGACATGGGCTAAGAAAGCTTGACATTCATTTTTCAATAAACGAATGGCTTTATGGCTTGGTATGACAGCGATTGATTTTAGTGGTTTGGTTGCTTGAATTTGCATAACAGGTTGGTTAGGAATATGAAAGCGAACAACTTTACAAAAATAATCAATTTTGGCATGATGAGTAGTTAACCAATCAATTCCTAAAATCACATCAAAAGCAAGTATCTTTAAAGAGATAAGGTCAACAGGTAATGTGATTGGGCCAACTTGGATTAAGCAAGATTTATAAACTATAGATGTAATGAAAGTTTCTCCTAACGGAGTCTCCACAGATATGTCAAAGTCTAATTTCTCTGGAGTCAAGTTTAAACGTTGAGCACAAGCAGGAGAGATAAAAGAACGGATAGAACCGGTATCTAGTAAGGTATAAACTTCGCAAGAATTTATAATTAACTAACCCGTTATACCTTCGTTCGAGTTCCTCGCGTTTTGGGCAGTCAAGACAAACGCTCTTCCAGAAACCGTCGACTTTATTTTATCCGTATCCGCCTTTGGTGTCACTGTCCAAGCTGGGCTTGGTTTCGCTATAGTACAATCTCGAGCGATATGTCCTTCCTTTCCACAATTATAACATACCTTAAACTGTTGTGGGCAGTTTGGACTTATATGTCCCTCCTCTCCGCATCTGTAACATCTTACTGGCGGTCGTTCTCCTCTCCTAGAATTTGTTCCTGGTGCTGGTGCTACTGTCGACGTCTTCCTGTCATCGTTAAATCTTCTCTTCTTGAAATTTCCACTTGACTCACCTCTCCTATTATCATGGCCACGATGACCACCCGAGTGGTTACCACTTTTGTCTGTATTTTTCCCTCCTCGCAGGTTCTCATCGCTCCGATGACTTCTGTCACCAGTATGACCCTGGTTGTGGTCCATCGGTTAAACATACTCATTATCTCGCTCTAATAATTGAGCCTTGTTTACAACATCTGAATATAAAGAAAATTTATGAGAGATAAGATATTGTCGAATCTCGGTTTTAAACCTCTCAGAAACATCCTTGTCATTCGTTCCTCATTCTCGACCAAATGAGGTGCAAACATGGATAACTCTACAAACTTCGCCTCGTACTGGGACACCGTCATGTTATTTTGTTCCAGTCTAATAAACTCTACCTCCTTCATATGACGAATACTTTCAAGAAAGTACTTGTCATTAAACAGTTTCTAAAATGTTTCCCAGGACATGTTGAGTGCGTCAGGCTGGGTACGCTTCACAGACTCCCACCAGTAGTCTTCCTCACCGCGGAACATAAAGATGGTGAATGGAACCTTCTGTTCCTCCGTGCATCCCAAGACATCGAATATCTTGGTAATTTGCTCTACCCACGTTTCCGCCATGATCGGATCCTGCTTTCCCTTAAATTCTGGTGGTCCCAATTCTTTGAAATGCTTGGCTGTGACAAATCGCGCGTTATTATCATTTCCACCCGTATTCTGCACATGAGTCTCCCTCGTCTGATTTTGCATGAACTGTAAAAAGCTCCTAAACATTATATCATTCATCGTTTGCTCGGTAACGTTGTTTACAGGAGGAATATTGTCTTCCTGTTGCACGTTCCCCTGGGTGGTGATTAAAGGTGTCTCCACAGTCTCATTCACTCCATTGTTAACGTTCTCTGCTGCCATTCTCAAATACTGCCACAAAACAAGGGTTAATTGACATGTCACATATTATCCCTATATCTAACCGACCAAATAATTACCAAATAAACTTATTCAGGTCATACTAGCGAAGGAATTCCCCGTCTCTCCCCTCCTAGTTCTTGTCTCACATCTCAGCCAGGGATCATATCCCTAAGCTCTGATACCAACTGTGACGCCCCCAAAATAGGTATACAACACCCATTCTGAGTCGCCAAATACATGGTACAAAAAATAAACTACAACTTCAATAATATAATTGTCGTGCAAAATACGACAACACATACTGTGAGTTTAAATACAAATATTGTCTTCTAGACAATATCCACACTCAAGTAAGTTCTTATTACAATTATTTAAACACTATTTTACAGAAATAGTGAGGACAACTAAAACATCTTTCTAGAACCATCACTCTATACCCCGACTAGATCCTGCTATGTTCTCACCTCCTGAGAAGAAAAATGGAACAAAAAGGAAAAAGGTGAGCTCAACTAGCCCAGTAAAGAATATTATGACTAAGATAATATACAACAAATTATCATTAGTATTCAACATGGAAAAATCTGATAGAATATAATCGACAACAAGTTTTAGATCAACAACTGCAGCGGAAACAGCAAACCATTAGAAGAGTCAAGTAGAGAATGAATTCTACTGTGTTCTAAGATTTAAAAGTCCTTCATCAATATTTTATCCCTGTAACATCAATTAATAATCATCTTTAACCAAATATTCATCTTTGCACTACAGGCCAAAGATATTCATTTGTATCACCAGTCAGTCATGTTCATCTCAACACCTGTTCATCTTTGCACTACAGGCCAAAGATATTCATCAGGTAATCATACATCATTGCACTACAGGCCAAAGATATTCACTAATATCATTATTTAGGACTGAGGATGATGAAAAATATCTTAAAGAAAACGAATCCAGTGAGACAGAAGGACAAATAGTAGGGATTCGTATAACAGTTTATCCAAGATCAATAATACTTCATAATAATCAATTGTGAAGCAGAATTCAAAAATAAAGATCAAAACATAGATACAATCAAAGATAGTAACCATAATAGACATCTTGGACAAAAATAAAAAATTTTATTTTTCGGTGAATAGTGTCGTATTCGTGAATAGTGTCGTATACGTGAATAGTGCCGTATACGTGAATAGTAACCCGGACACAAAAAGTTCCAAATTTGATAAAAAAAACTCATATCAATATTTCAGCATAATGATATTGAAGAAAATAATATCATTTAAGAAGAAAATAATATCCCTTACCTCAAAATATCAGTACTTCTGTTCAGAATATCGGTATAAGGCTGAAGGAAACTTGTACTGATGAATAGAAACTCACAAAGTATCTAAATACTTCCAACATACACTCAATAATCTAGAGAGAAAAAGAGAAAAAACTTGTTTCTGGTGTGATTTTCAATTCTAACTTAGCCCTCTATTTATAGGAAAATGTTAGCACGCCGAAGCAGACTTAACCTGCTACTATTCCCACCCACCACATTTGAATAAAAATCTCAGTATATCTTCACCAACTAAAAGTGGGGCCCACCAATTCTAGAATTTTTTGCCAAAATGACAAATTCCGCAACTTCTACAATTTCTGAACCAGTCATCTCGTAAAATTCATAACAAATCATACGTTCATTTTTAACGGTTCAAAATTTGTGGACATATACTCAACTTATATATGAATAACATATCCAAAAATTACCAAGATCCAACGGTCAGATTAAAAATTATAACCCCCGCAATATTTCTCAAAAATCCTGATTTGATTTTTAATACCTCCATTCCGATAAAAATACTGATAAAACACCTCAACATTAACTCCTTCATTTTTAACCACAATAAATATATCCAACATTTATATCCACATAAAAATCATATGAATCAATAATTAATTATTCACAAATAATATTACAGAATCACATTTATAACAACCAGGTCGTTCTCAGGAAAGAGGGGGCTTTCCAATAAGGATTTATCCTTACTAGCGCGCAATTAGATGATCAAACCTCTCCTTAGACAGAACTTTCTAGAGATTGCCAATAATGCTATCTAATAATATTATTTAAATAATATGAATTATTGATCTGATAATGGAAAATACTGTGCAGCAACAATTATTGAAATAATAATAATATAAAATATCAACGCAACAATTATTGAATCTATAAAATAAAATATTGAACAGTAACTACTGTAACAATTATTGAGTAGTGCCTTCTTACGTAAGAATCAATAATTGGTGCAATACCGTGTGCTACTATATTTTAACCACCAGGTATTCTAACAGTATTAACGGTAACAACTACGCCGTTAATTATAATCAACTTATACTTGTCGTTTTTTTCATCCAACCGCTTTCTGTTATGGGGCCCACACAAGGCTGCGCCGTCGTACGAATATTCCCCGACATCAAGAATATTCCACGATAAAACGAATATTCACCGACCAAAAATAAATATTTTATAACCACTTGCTTATTTAAAATATTTGCGCATTTTACCCATAACTAACCACATTAATCAAATCAACCCTTTCTATTTCAAAATAATAAATAGAGGAAATTTAATTTAATTTATTAATAATTTGGGGTCTTACACAATTCATAAACTATCTAACACCTAACATTATTATCAAACTATACTATTACAAACTAGCTGCACATTATATCCCAAGCAGAACTTGGCATTATCCTTTTTTCTTGTATCCAAATGCATTCGCCTTATCTGCAATGTTTATCATGATATAGCAAGGGTGAGCATGAAAGTTGCCCAGCAAGTTTAATTACAATTTAAGGATATATCATGATTGAAAAAGTCTGAATAATAGGCTGACTATAATTTATCAATATAATTGAGAACTACCACGAACAAACTTTTGACTGAACAAGTATTGAACATGAACAAATATATCTGGACCAACTGGTAATGAAGGTGATCAACCTTTCATACCTGACTTATACATGCAATATGTACAGAGTACAATTCCACATGGCAATCAACAATGATTAACCATAAGCATATCTGAATAAAATAACTCTTAGTAGAGTTAAGTAAAACTTGCCTGAACCGTTGATTACCGCTACACAATTTATAACGCTTTATCCGAAGACCTAATATTAGTAATATAGATCTCCAATATTAGAATAATATCATCACAATATAATACAATTATATATATACACATAGAATAACCTAGACATAACGCATAATCCTATCAGTCTACAATACACATAAGACTTATCATTAAGTCAGACTATTTAAGTCGGAGTTGAACCAGATAAAATTCTAACATCCCGACGGTCAAGTCGAATAATCATCGAGTTTAAGTTCAATTAAACTCTGCTTAAACACTTAACAATATCTTAGAAAATTTTCTTATCAGTCAAAACAATTTTCATAGACTTGCAAAATTTTTTAGATAAAAACTACTTTTAATTCACTTAATATTATTAATTTTGATAATATTTAATTCTCCTCTTAGTATTACTAGTTTACTAATAACACTTTTATCCGCTTACTAATATTATTAATATCTTAATAATATTTTAGTACTTTACTAATATTAATAATTCTCTTAATTATATTTTAATCATGCATTAATATTATTATGTTAATAATAACTTACTTATTCTTTAGTATCATTAATCAATTAATAATACTTTTAGTCATTTACTAATCGTATTAATATTTTATTTATTTACTAATATTATTAATTATTTAATAATATTTTATTCATTTACTAATGTTATAACATTCATAACATTTTATTTAATCTCAAATATTATTATTTACTTAATAATATTTTAATATAATATTATTAATCATTTAATAATACTTTAATAAAGTATTAATATTAATATTTTTATTTACTTACAATATCATATTCTAATATTATTAATATCATAATAGCATTTTAATAATTTATTAGAACAATAAATAATTTATTTTAATTGTTCATCCTTTATTAAACCTCTTATTTAATATCCATAAAAGGTCATAAATAATATTTCTTATTGTAAATTTCCAAAATGCCCTAAAATAGTCATAACATTATATATTAGGAGTATTCAAGTATTAAAATCACATTTTTCTTATTTAAAACATCATTTAACTATTTATTTCCTTTTATTCATAACTTAATCATTTTTAGGAAAATTAGCAAACTGATTCCAAAAATTCTCATTTTCTGGATTTGGACATTATATGAACCCACAATGATTCCCAAATTTTTCTGGAATTTTAAAAAATGAGTTACTATTTTTAAAGTTCCCAAAACACTCGGATCTTGCTTCATTTTTCATAAATTGAGTTTTGCTCAGAAAAATCTGAAATTTTCAGGGTATGCTCTCCTACTATATATGAACCTACTGTAAACATTTCGGAATTTTTCAGTGTATACACAGTGAGATATTTGAAGGTAAATATTTAAGAGTGCTTCACGGAAATAAACATTACGCACAATCTATAACTCGAAACGTGTCCGTTCTTTTTCCTACATGTAGATAACTTCTCAAGGCACCTCTGTGAATTTTCCCAGATTTTGAAGAGACATGAAATTGTTCGAAACTGTCCCAAGCAAAACGGGATAGAAGCTATTTTAGGGTTTTGAACCCTTAACATTCAAAGTGGACTGTTTTGGGAAAAACAGCCCCACAAGTTTTAAACTTGCTAGATTTATGTTCTACCACTTGGGTTTACTAGATAACTCATGTATCTAGCACCCCCCTTTGACGGATCACAAATTCAAGTTGTAAAACTTGAGTTACACAAGATTTAGTGGAAGAAAAACAAGGGTTTCACCCCTTGGAAAATATATGCTCATTTCCTTCCTCTAAATCTATACCCTAATACCCAAGATGGTTAGTCCTACACATGAGACATGTAGAACTAAGGTACTTGGAGTATTAGACTATAACCTCCATATATGATGAGGTAAAAACCAACATTGAAGAAAAATAAGAAAGAATGGAAGAGAATCCTCACCTAGTTTTCTTTGCTATACTTTTTATTCTTCCAAAGTATGATATAAACTTAGGATGCATGAACAATAAACTCCTCTCCCTCTCTAGAATCTGAACTTTTCCTCTCTCTCTCTCTCTTGCTAAGATTTATGTTTTGATGGGTTGGGAGAAAATAGAAGAAGAAGAAGAATGGTGGAGGAGTAAAATGAAATGAGATAGATATTATGTTGGTGAATTGGAGTGGATAATGCTAATATCCTCCATGTTTCTTTTGCCCCTTGGACAAAAGGGTTAGCCTTATCCCTTCCTAATCATGCCTAATCATGCCATTAAGGTTGCTAAGTGGATTTTCTACCAATGGGAGCATGACACACTTGTCCTTGTGTGTAAGATTTCTACTTATGGAATATGATTAGCTTAATATTCTTTCCTTAAAAAGGCTAATGTGGCCAGCCATATTTATGCCCACTAACTCCTTCATTTAGCTTTTATTTTAATGCATAAATTAGATAAATCAAATGTCTAAAATACCCTTAATCAAGTGGGCTAAGTTTGGGCTTGCATTTTATTTGTTTTGGGCTTTTTATTTAATTGTTTTGGGCTATGTAATAAACATAGTTTAACAATTTTATTATATATTACCCAAATTGTTTATTTAGGATTTCCATTCCCAATCTTATGAAATTTAATTAATATACATGTGACTTTAGCTCATAACCTAATTAGGTTTACAAGAAATAGGTTTAAAATTATTAGTCACTTGAAATAACAAGATTATCCACTTAAGTTAGTATACATATTAAATACTAACCTTTTCTTATTACCATAACCCTTAGGCTATTTAATTGTCTCACCTAATGCATAATTAGGTTACGAAGCTTTCATTTTTTAATGAAATCTATAAATGTATATATCCATAATTATAGTATATATGTTTATTGATCAATGCACCACTTCACATATGTTGTCACATATTAAATTACTGTATAGCACAAAGTTTTAAATATCAATAATGTACATACATATATAGTGACTTAAAATTCATGGTTATTAACCTTTAGGGTTTTCAAAAATAGAAAATTAATATTTCTAAATTGTAATTAGGATTCTCGAATTAAATTAAACTTTCCCATTCATAAATCAATCTTGTTAATTAGGATTATTTTATCCCAATTTAAATTGCTAATTTAGCAATTAAGTCCACAATTTTATATTAGGGTTTCTGACGGAACAATTAGGGTTTAAAAATCTAAAATTAGGGTTTGATAATTAATTAAGCTTTACCCTAATTAATATTATAATTAATATCACTTAAGCATTATAATTATCCTTTAAATTCCCAGATTGGGATTTCCAATTTTTGAATTAGGGTTTCGGATTCTCGAAATTGAAATTAGGGTTTCAGAACCGATGTTAGGGTTTCTTATCAGTCATTAGGGTTTTCTAACTGAATGTTGACGTTCGAATATAATATTAGGGTTTAACACTGATAAAATTTATCTGGTCAACCCTTAACCACATTCTGAACACATAGATGACCATATACACAGAACATATTCACATATACACTTAATGTTGAATAATTCACCTAAATCCTTCACAGAATTTTGAAATCCTCAAAATTCCTTCTCAAAAATATCAAACGCATACACTCATTTTCTGTCTAGGTCTATCATTTGACCTTAAATCCATCATTTAAGATTTTTAAAATTTTTCTAAATTCTCGGGTTGTCACATTGGCAACCACCGAAGCCAGTTCATTTAGTGGGTCGGTATACTTGGAATTGCTGGAACAACCAAGTGTTCCGAAGGTGGAGGTACTATGTATGGATATGCTCGGCTGCTGGCTTACGCCATACATCTCTTACCTGGCCGATGGGGTTCTACCTTTAGACCATATCTTAACAAGAAAGATCAAGCATCAGAGCTCAAACTTCCTTCTCATTGACGAAGATCTATACCGAAGAGCTTTCAGCTCTCCATTGCTTAAGTGCTTAACACCATCAGAAGCAAATTATACCCTCTGGGAAGTGCACGAAGGTATTTGTGGGGACCACATGAGGGCCAAATCACTGGCATACAAGATTCTAAGACAGGGATACTATTAGCCAACCATCTACCAGGAGGCCAAAGACTTTGTCAAAAAATGTCCCAAGTGCCAGCTAAACAGCGCCATCCCTCATCAACCCCCCGAAGAGTTGTGTTCGGTGTTTTCCACGATTCCATTTGCTGTGTGGGGAATCGACATCCTAGGTCCTCTGCCCAAGGCCAAGGGGTAAGTATGTTTTGTAATTGTGGCCATTGACTACATGACCAAGTGGGTCGAAGCCAAACCTCTACAAAAGATCACCGAACAAGAATGTTTGAAGTTTTTCAAAGAAAGTGTGGTGTATTGATTCGGTATCCCAATGGCAGTGGTCTCGGACAATGGCAGACAATTTGTGGGGTCGAAATTTGAAGCATTTTTGAAAGAGTTGGGCATTCAGCACCGAAAGACTTCCATTGCCCACCCTCAATCAAACAGTCAGGTAGAAGTTACTAACCGAACCCTACTCAACGGGATTAAAAGGCGTCTGGACGAACTAAAAGGTAGATGGCCAGAAGAACTCCTCAGTGTTTTGTGGGCTTATCGGACTACTCCGAGAACAACAACAGGGGATTCACCATTTAGATTGGCATACGGGACCGATGCACTCATACCGGTTGAGATTGAATCTCCTACTCTTGGGGTCAGCCAGTATAAGGAGTTATATAATGATCAAGGCCTACGGTTAAACCTAGATCTTTTGGAGGAAGTTCGGGATTCAACTCTACTATGGTTGGCAATTTACCAGAAGAGAACAGCCCGACACTATAATCAGAAGGTGAAGCAGAGGAGATTCGAAGTCAGCGGTCTGGTCCTTCGGGAGTCGGAGGCATTGACCCCCCAGAACACTGACAAGCTGATGCCTAACTGGGAAGGGCCTTATGAAGTAGTAGAGATGCCGAAGCCCGAAACCTACCGACTTCGAGCGATGGATAGTTCGGAGGTAAAGAATATATGGCACGCTGGAAGACTTAGAAAATATTACCAGTAAAAGTCATGTCATTCTTTCCTTTATTTATATAAGCCATTATATTCATTAATGAAATAAATGAGATTCCTCTTCGGAAACATTTGTACTTCATTTATATTCATAATTTTCTACAAATCCGATCAGACAAGCTTCGGGTTAAACCGATCAGAAAGTCAGAAATGGCACAACTGATCGATAAAAATCACAAGTTTAACTGACCGGGAAAATTACAAATTTTTCATCAGATAAGCTTCGGGCGTAAGCCGATTAGCAAAATAACATAACTGATCGGTAAAAGGCACAAGTATAACTGGTCGAGAAAAATATTATCAAATTTCTTACTTCATTAATATTCAAAAGTTTTACAACTCCGATCAGATAAGCTTCGGGTTAAACCGATCAGAAAGTCAGAAACAACTTAACTGATCGATAAAGCATCACAGGCATAACTGATCGGCAGGTTACAAACAAAGGAAAGAAAAACAATTACGAAAATTACAAGTAAAAAACCTACAAGAAACTATTCTTTAGGACTATCATCTTCAGTTTCGGATTCTTCATTCGAAGAATCAAGGATGGAGACATCAAGTCCAGCCGCTTCCATCTTAGCCCGAGCCTTTTCCCGATAAGCTTCATAGCCATCAAAAAACTAAGCAATGATCTTCTCAGTCAAGGCAGGTGATTCTTCGTATTCCTTGATGGTACGCTGCTTGACTTCGGCCCATTCTACTTTCATGGTGTTGTTTTCCCTAATCAGGTGCATCATATTGCCGTTCATCTCGGAAAACTTCTCCGTGATAGCATCAATAGCCTTCTACCGATCTTTGACTTCTTCGGACAAGATATCTTTCTCCTGGATAATCTTCTTGGCATGAACTTTGAGACCGACGAACTCCTGCTGCAGAAGGGCATATTGCTCCTTAAGTTCAGTGGTCTGACGTTCAGCCTTGGTCACTTTATTCCGAGTGTTGGCATGAAGGTCTCTCTCTTTCTTCAAATCCAGGTTCAAATCTCGTAACTTAGCTTCAAGAAGCTCCACATCTGCCCTCAACTAAACCTCCTTTTTAGTACTACGAGCCAGAGGTGGAATGGCTCGAGTAAGGATGGCGTTGGCCTACAACATAACAATACATCAGTCATGAACAGCACAACATAAGCATAAAGGAAGAGGTTCAATGATTCTGGAATTACCTGACACTGAGCCCTGATGTAGGCCACTAAGTACTCCTCCGAGGAGTATGCCTTGAACCGTTCGTCATCACCGGGAAGTTTGAAGTGCTCGAACAGGTTGAAAGGGAACAGCTCCGAAGGGCTCTTCGGCCAACACGTAGTCGACGTTCCTTGTGAAGAGCTTGCTTTGGACGTGGGGGTCAAAGTAGGAGGAGGATTGGTGTGACGCCCCCAAAATTAGGTATACATCAACCATCTTGGGTCGCCAGATACATGGTACAGAATTCAAATACAACTTACTAATACAACTGTCATGTACAATACGACAAAACATAACTGTGAGTTTGAATACAAATATTGTCTACTAGAGAGTATCCATACTCAAAAAGAGTCCTTATTACAATTATTACCACACTATTTCACAGAATAGTGAGGACTACTAATGCTATCCTTTGGACCATCACTCCGTTCCCCGACTCATCCCAGCTATATTCTCATTTCCTGAAGAGAATAGTGAAAGAAAGGGTGAGCTCAACTAGCCCAGTAAGAAATATTATGACTAAGATAATGCAGAATAAATTATCATTATCCTTCAACAGTGTTAAACTGATAAAATATAACGAACATCAAGTTTAACTGCAGCGGAACAAGCAATCCATTAAAAGAGTCAAGTAGAAAATAAAATCTACTATCTTCTATGATTTAAAAGGTTTTTCAACACTGTTATCGTTGGGACTCAGCTTAATAAAATAACCCACATCATCGAATCACCCCTGCACTACGGCCAAGGATATTCGTGCATTCATTAATGGTCATGATCATGCCAACAAATGTCCATCAATGCACTACGGGCTAATGAGAACTTTTACCACATCATTTGTAACATTACGGTCATGATTATACCGAATAATTCCTGGTCATAATCATACTAAGTCCATCTATGCACTACAGGCCACATATGACTTTCAACATTTTATAAACATGAGGATGAAGACAATGATATAAGAATTCAATAAAACAAGTTTAAGAATTAATTTATCCAAGAATTAACAACGTCCAAATTGTCAACATGATACTGCTCTGTGGAGTAAAATTCAAGAATGATTAGAATAACATTTTCATGAAAAGATACTGGATAAAACGCAATTATCAAGGATATTCCACTAATTTCATGGAGTATAGAAGTTAAAACTTAACCAACTGAGTATAATAAATAATGGAATAACAAAAGAAATCGCCTGGCATGCGATAGACCGCACAGACAGGTTATTCTAACAGAATAATAAATAATGGAACCAGGTCCGGCGTAAACGCACAGACAGGATATTCTGACAGAATAATAAATAATAGAACCAGGTCCGGTGTAAAACATACAGACAGGATGTTCTAATAGAATAATAATAAGACGGAACCAGGTCTGGTGTAAAACACACAGACAGGATGTTCCAACAGAATAATAATAAAAACGGAACCAGGTCCAGTGTAAAACACACAGACAGTATGTCCCAACAGAATAATAGAAGAATGTCACCAAGTATAGGGTAGACCGCGTATACAGGTTATTCCAACAGAATAATAAGAAATGGAATAACAAAAATTCTCTTCATGAATAAGAAAGAATAATACCCCTTACCGTTTTAAAGAAGAACTGAAATAAGGAAGTAGTTAAGTAGCAGAATACTTTTCTTCACTCTCTCTATAGTTTCTCTCTATAGTTTCTCTCTCTAGAGTTCAGTGAATTC